>JAAFCF010006680.1:10299685-10466750 GCA_013389785.1 Helicorthomorpha holstii | reverse complement strand
TTGTGTTAAATTATTAGCGTTTACAATTTATAAATATTTTGAAGAAAATCATAGCTAGACATATTTATAATCAAAGTTAATTTATAAAATATGACTAAAAAGACTTGGAAAGGAATTTAAGAAACTATAATAGTAGAAACTATAATTTTAATTCTGAAATTTAAAGGCTTGAAGTTTAATACTAAGGAAATTCAGTTATATAAATAGGTGTATTGATACTGCAATTTTATTTAATATTTTTTAGAAGAAGCATATTCCGTGAATATTTTGATGTACTAAAGACAGATTTATTTAATGCAATATGATTTGAAATATCTTGAAATCAACAAGATGAGCTGTCTAAATAAGTTTACATTCTCGAATTTGTATTCAAAATTCAGTAAAGTAGTATTTTTGACGAGTACAAATTAACTTAAAATTAACTAAACCAAATCAGTTTATTGTTATTTTAAATTTATTTTAATTATGAAAATCTTAAACTTAATCGCCAAGAATATTGTTTTTAATTTTTTGAATACCGGTACTGCATAAATTTTTTTTTATCTATTCTACATGTCAAAAAAGAAAAAAAATGCAATCAAAAAAATCTGAAATTTAATGGCAGTTGTAAGGTAATTCATATTCATTGACTTTTGACTACTTTCATTTAGTGGCACTTTCTGATTGTTGCATTATCATTTTTGTTAATGTACAGGAAAAGGTTACACTTAAATAACAAAAGATTTCAAAAAATATACTCGTAATCACAAACTATAAAAAAAGAAATGAATATTATTAAATGAGATTTCAAAAATTTTTATTTTCTACGATAAAAACATAATTATATCGTAAACTCCATTAACGCAAAAAAACACTTTCAAAATAAGGCAGTAAGTTCATTGTACAGAAAAATTTGTATCTTAAAAAAATAGACCTCAAATATAATATTTGAAACAACAAGTAACAATAACTGCATTAACTGATTTTAAAATTGCATACATTTCATACGCATGTAAACAAAATATTTAATAATCCCTCACCCCACACATTTCGAGTCGTAAATTGTAAATAGCTGCACATAATCTCATTGAATGGGCTTTCTTACCGAACATAACCCAAATAAAAGCATATACAAACATAACTTACAATATTTTAAAAGTCATTTAAGTTACGGTAACTTAATCATACAATGGAATGTTCAACACTTTCAAATTTAAGAAAATTTTAAAATATATTGAGTATAATTATTAAATCTAATCTTTTTATAACATTAAAATCGTTATGTCCACTTTTTAAACATATTTAGTTTATCTTTAGTGTTCTAGTATCACACAAGACTTGAATTTTGCAAATATACTCCATCATCCACAAAATATACATCTCGAGATATGTGATCTTTTGGTGGTACATAATTTTTATAATTATAAGCGACCTGATTAGGATGAATGATTGGTAAACCGTTTGTTGACTGAGATTCAAAACTGGAATGCAAGTTGGCAGTGTAATCTCTTTCGTTATTTACTGACTTTAATTTGACCACTGGTTTTGGGCTAGGAAAACCTACAGGCGCACTAGAACTTGGTCCACAATACTGACCGAGTCCCTCTTCTGATTCATACCGCCTACTACCATTAATCATCCCCACTTCCATTCGTTTGTTAGTCACTTTATTTTGTTCCAGCATTAATGAGTCAATTCCATGACTAATTTCAGGTTCAATTTGCTGTTGAATGTTTTCCTTAACAACTTGCTCGATTTATATTATTGGTATTAGACGGGGTGTGACGTCACTTGTAACGGTCAAATGAATAGCACTTGTAATAAACAAATTTTCTACAAATACTACCCGGTATTTAGTATTTGCTTTCTATCACAATTCATTTTAACAGTCATGGATTCACGTAGTAGACATACAATTTAGATTAATTCACCGTAATCGATCACAATTAAATCATTCCCTGCATATCAAAGCTAATTAATGTATTACACAAGGGAGAAAAATTCAAACAGAAAGTATATTAACCAGGATTGACTCATTTATACTGTAGTGATTTATTAAAAATCACTATGTTAATTATTTTTATTTTTAATTATTGATTATTTTAACAAATATTCGCGATTTCATAATAGAAAGTGGACCTAATTCACTTTGACTCAACTTGAAAATACAATTTATTTCCGTGGCAAGATGAATTAAGTCCACATTTTCAAGTTTGCATGCTCACCATTTAATTACCAGTGAAGATACAATCACTAAAATGACTAACAAATTTAAGTTGAAGTGTAATTATAATATAAAAACAAATTCTAGTCAACAATGTAATTTGGATTGGAAAATACAGCGCGTCAACTTTACCTCTTAATATCTCGGAATCACTTTTGTGTGACTTGATTCACTTTGCTTATGAACGACTCAATTGTCCATTTTAGTACCCAAGCAGATAGATAAATATACTGTATATATCTTCTGGGTCCCAAATAAAATTTAAAAACCGACTAAATTTAAAATTATAATTTTTGGTAACTTCTAATTTTAAAATTTAAATTTAAATTAAAATTTTAATTAAATTTTAATTAAATTTTAATTTAAAATTATAATTTTCGGTAAATTTGCAATAAAAGCATTGACACGAAAAAAAAATCAACAAAATGTTTTTTTTTGCAAAATAGTCTCGTAATGTAAGTAAATTAAAGTAGCTTTTAGATTAATTTTTATTAAACCAAATCAATTTATTTTTTATTGGAAACAGATAATTGTTGATTTTTAACTACAGGTTAATTTAGTCATTTTTCTAGGTTAGGTTAGTTAAAAGTTTTTTTTTACTTTTTAAAATTTTTAAAGTTTTTTTGATCGTTAAAGACGTATCGCGATATTTTCTTAATGATACATTACGATAATCGATACATTGACGAGGTTTTATAATATTAGACTGCCATCTAACGGCTATGCTGGTTACAAAATAGTGCATCGATTTGTTATGTATTGTTACCTAGTCGTCCTTGACATGAAAAGCACTTTTATAAAATTATATTAGTGTAGTGCTCTTAAATAAAAAAATGTTTTTCTTATTGTAAAAGATAATAATTTAACGTGTCTATTTACAATTATTGGTGTTATAGAAACTTAACTACAATGGAGCAATGTTATGGTATATGGGCGTTAAGAAGAATTATTCGTTATTCAGTTAACTCGGATGAACTGATGTACCGGGTTTTAGGTGTAAGTCTAACAGTTAAAGACTTGCTAAATTGGATTTTAATGTCAAGTACAGTGAAATAATACAACGTTTATCAATTGCAGAGAAATTTGTTTATTCATTCGCGCTGTTCGAGTTCCAAATCTACAGTGAATATTGAGGAAGGACCAAGCTTGGAGGATTTTGTTAGCGGCAAAGTAAAGAATATTAACGACTATTCAGATTATAAAGGAAGACTAAAGCTTGAAAAAGGAATAAGAGAAAGGTTTTGCTCATTTTTTATTATAAATGATGGTAGTTAAATAATAACTATATTCTTTGAAGACTGAGGTTACCTCCATGGTTGAAAACGGAGATTCCCCTTGGAAAGAATTATAGCCGACTGAAGGAATCACTGAGGAGCCTAAATTTACATACTGTATGCATAACGTTATCATCTGCATTTTATTGCAACTAAATAAGCATACTAATATTGTAAGTTAAATAAAAGGTTTGTGAAGAAGCAAAATGTCCAAACATAGGACAGTGTTGGGGTGGAGGAAAAAACGGAATTGCAACCGCAACAATTATGGTACAGTATTTGTTTTTTTATTCCACATTGAAATATTTATCTTGTTCGTGTTTTTAGAATGTTTTAAGTGTTTAAAATATGTTTATAAACATTATTAAATACCATTTAAAGTGATTATTGAACTTCTTATCAAATGATTGACTTCATTGTGCATACTTTTGTAACAATTACTTAAGTTTGTTTTATTTCTAGTTACTGGGCGATACTTGCACTCGTGGATGTCGATTCTGCTCTGTTAAAACTGCAAGAAAACCTCCTGCTCCTGACCCTAATGAACCTATGAATACAGCAAAAGCCATAGCAGACTGGGGACTTCATTATGTGGTTCTAACATCGGTAGACAGAGATGGTTAGAATTATTTTGACATGTTTTTAAGAGTGTGTTTGTTCAAACGTTTTTGAATCGACAAAGATATACCTGACGGTGGCAGTGAGCATTTCGCTCAGACTGTTAGAGAGTTAAAGAAATTGTGAGTCTTGCGTTCAAGTTTAATAGATGTGTTATGACTGTTGTTGCGTTTCTAGAAATAGCAATATTATGGTGGAATGTCTAACACCCGATTATCGAGGAGACGAATCTGCGATTGAAAGGGTTGCCACTTCTGGTCTTGATGTTTATGCTCATAACATCGAAACCGTGGCTGACTTAACATGGTATTTAACTTGATTTGATTTTTGAGGTCGAAAAACTAACTTAAGTTATTGTTTTACAGGTTAGTCAGAGATCCACGAGCAAAATATGACCAGTCACTTAACGTTTTACGTTTTGTTAAGAAAATTAAGCCAAATGTGCTTACTAAGTCGTCCATAATGTTGGGGTTTGGAGAATCAGACGAACAAGTTAGAAAAACCTTGGAAGGTATAAATACTAGCAGGTCTTGGAGCAGCATTATAAAAATATGAACGAAATTTGCTATTTTAGATTTAAGAGAAGCAGGCGTCGATTGTGTAACTTTGGGGCAATATATGCAGCCCACAACATTGCATATAAAGGTTAGACCGTTACATCATTCACTTAGATGATTATTGTTAAATGATAATAATGTGAGCTTTTCTAATTCATGGTTTGTATTTTAGGTGACAGAATATATCAAACCAGAAAAGTTTAAATATTGGGAGGAAGTTGGTAATGAATTGGGATTTATTTACACTGCTAGTGGACCGCTTGTACGTTCTTCATTTAAAGCTGGTATTGTATTTAGTTTTTAGATGCACATTTCATTATGATATTTAAATATTTTGAGTTATTTAACGTTTTACAGGCGAGTTTTTTCTTGAAAATTATCTTAAGCGTAAGCAGTCTGAAGAGAAAGTCAAATAATATTTTAGATTGGATAGTAAGTATAACTTAGACGAGCAGTTAAGAGGTTTAACAAACTTTAGTAAATCAAATATAAAGGATTTGTTCTGTAAATAATTTGTTATTAAAATAGACAAATCGATACTATTAAAAAAACCAATTTGACCGTTTACTATGTTTCTTAGATCCATATGGTAGCGTTGCCCCAGATCTCTTTTCTATATCAATTGTTTAACACTACAATTTTAAAATTGAACAAATACGTGGAGTGGGAAACCCACTAAAAGTTTTATTTGCAAAACATAAATAGCGTTACGTTGTACACTTTTTTTTTAGTGCATCGACTGGTGGAGACCTCGAAAATATTTTTGTCAGGAGACTCCAATCGGTTTAATTAGCCACTCTTAATATTTTTATAAAACACATTATCTATTATATTGCTTTTCATTTGATATCAATTACTATGCCATATCAGTTATATAGAGAAAGTATTTTAATTTCGACTTAAAATTGGTCGAATTGGACAAATTTAGAAAGCAAAGAAGTTGAAGTGGTAAATATGATTTCGTCTTGGTTAATTTAAACAGAAACTAATAACACATTTTAAATTTGTTTTGAAGCATAAATGGTACATTCCTTCGTTATTAGAAATTTATTTGCAATTGGAATTTTCACCAAAAAATGCAGAAATTCCAAAACCTGTATGGTATTCAATTTGGACATTGTCATACAGTCCTACAGTTATTAAAGAACTATTAAAAAAGCCCAAACTGGTTAATTTAATAAGGTACTGTAAATATATTCAGATAAAATAGTATAAATAACAATGAATAAATAAGATATTATTACTTAGAATGATTAACAGAGAAACAAACGAATTGAATTAGTTTTAACGGAAGTTTGTTTAATTTTTTGTAATAATATAAATAATCGAGACAAATCTCTATTAAAATCAATGCAATTCATTCCCTTATTGTAAATTTTGTTTAAAAAATGCTTTTACCCTCAGTTAAATGTACTGTACCTACATTTGCTCACGTTAAAGAAATAAAAATGAGTTGTTTTGGTTTTGATGGAGTTTTGTCTCATTTATTATTTTGCAGAAAAACGAGACAAATTTTCTTTGAAACCAATGCGATTTAGTTTTTAGATAGTTTTTTAATGTTTTGATTTATTGCTTATAATACATTTTTTTAAACAATTACAGAGAAATTGTCCACAAAAAAATAACCAACCAAATATTCATTTGGATTATTTCGATTATTGGCCACATCTGCTTATGGGAATGTTCGAAAATAGCGATCTTCAAAGATGGATTTTCATTCATTGTTCTCAAGTGTCAAGATCTCGTTAATGAAAACGGATTTGTTTATCTATGCGAAGCAGTTGGTAATCTGGCTTGCAGCCACTGCTTCTGCAACACAACAGCAGTAATGTTACCATTGATAATTAAGTGTTGAGTAAATTATTTTCTCATGTAATTTTTTCTTTCAAAGCTTTTTATTAACTGTGGCATTGTAAAAGCCATTATGCTAAATGCAAGTGAATGTCACGAGGATCTATGTTACGCTATTTCCTGGGCATTCTATAAATTAATTAAATTGTCGCCATATATTGTGGTAAATAAGAACGTTTAAAGGTAAAATCTTTTAATACCGGTATCGAGAATCTCGTTTGTCTTAACAACCAACTACACTTCTCAATCCCAAGTCCCCTCTCTAACTCTTTACAACGCCTTTTATATCCAAAACCCCAAATTACACAACCCAACATTCTTCACCTTTTACCAACAAAAATCATTGTTAATAAATCCATTTACATAATATCATTTATCTTTGACCCCCCTATAATCGCTTCAATACCACAGTACACATTTGTTTTTTAGTTCATCGACTGGTGGAGACCTCGAAAATATTTTTGTCAGGAGACTCCAATCGGTTTAATTAGCCACTCTTAATATTTTTATAAAACACATTATCTATTATATTGCTTATCATTTGATATCAATTACTATGCCATATCAGATATATATGAGAAAGTATTTTAATTTCGACTTAAAATTGGTACAAACATTGAAGCAATCATGGCTGTTTTTAAATTTCGTTATTCGCTCATCACTCATTATTTTAAGTGTAGTCAGTTGGGAAGCTTACTGCCATTGAATGGGAATATTAATCAGAAAAGGTAAGACAACTCGTGCATACTTTTGAAATTTTTGACAACATTTTAAATAAATAAAAATTGAACACATTAGAAAATTGTAGCTAAATAAAATCAGTAATTTTTTTATTTTCATTTGTTTCAAATCTAACCGAAATCTACTACACAAGCAAATTTAAAACTTTTTTTGGATGTCAATAATAGATACAGAAGTGATGCACTGAGCTACGCTCATCATGGTGGAACGATTTCTCTGACGAATAATACAATTGGAAATTGCATTGATGCTGCACAAAGTTATGGAGATACTGAAGCTGTTGTCAACTCTTTTCAAGGAATCAGAAAAACATTTACTCAGTATATTGACGATGTAATTAATATTTAAATTTGGTGAAAATGCAGTAGTAATTAAATGTCACTGCTGTATGAAGATTAACCGATTTGCTGCGAGACTGTTGGCTCTTAAGTTGAATTTTGGAGACAGAATTGGAATTTGGAGTCCTAATTGCTATGAATGGCTGGTTGCGCAGCATGCAGCTTCAAAAGCTGGTTTAATCATGGTAAAATTAAGTTAACTAAACATGGCAATAAGAAAACAATGTGGATTGTATTAGATCAAAAAACAATATTATAATACATCACAGTAGCTTACGGAATTGAACGCGTTTAACTTTTCTTGGTTTACTTCAAGGTACCAATCAATCCAGCTTACCAGTTACCTGAAATTGACTATTGCATTCGTAAAGTTGGAATGAAAGCCATGATAATTTATGACCAGTTCAAAACTCAGGATTACTTTCGAATGTTGACCAAACTAATGCCAGAGATCAATGACACAAAATCTGGAAATAAAATTAAAAATAAAAAGTAAATTCATTTGACTGTTCTTATAAAAGTGATAAACTAATATCTACTATATTGGTTAAATAGCTATCCATATTTCGATACTCTCGTAACAGTGACTAATAAAGACCTTCCGTAAGTCTAACTAAAGCTATAGTTTGTTTCAGATTAAAATTTGATTTTTTAATTTTATTTTAACAGAGGAACATTTAAGTTTCATGACATAATTCAAAGTTGCACAAACCAAGACTTGAAGCATTTGGAAGACGTTCAAGATGAAATCACAATGGACAAACCTACTTACATCATGTTTACTTCAGTAAGTATTTAAAAATTTAAATGCTCAATTACCAATTAACGATATATTTTGTATTTTAGGGAACAACAGGGAAACCTAAAGGTGTTGTTTTATCTCATCATAATCTTGTTAACCATTCTATTGTTGCAAGGGATATGTACAATTGGGGAAAAGAGGTACGGCATTTTGAATTATAAAATATTAAATTTAGTTGGTCGTGTGGTGTATACGTACAGTACAATTAATTATTTTAATATATCATTAGATAAGCAGGCATTGTGGAGTTGTACCACTATTTCATGCCATAGGCTGTATTATGCTTAGCTTACAAAATTTAATAAACGGAAATTCATTAGTGCTCATAGGGCCATCATATAGCCCAGCTGCAGCACTTAAGGCAATTCAAGATGAAAAGTAAAAAATAATTTTTATTTAGTTATAGTTTCAAAAGATATTTAGCTTGTTTCTATTTGTTTTCAGGTGTACTGAAATTAGAGCTCCTGCAACTATTTATGTTGATATGCTTAATCATTCAACTTCATCTAAAATGGATTTATCTTCATTAAAAAAAGGTAATGAATACATTATAATGTGCATTGATTAATTTTTTTGGTTAATTTTTTATGTTAAATTAATAAGTGTTAATGGGTGGCTCTTTATGTCCACCGCCATTGCTGAGCCGATTAAAGAACGAATGGAAAAGTGTATATGTAGCAGTATGTACAATTGATTGCTTTTACATTTGCTTCAATTGCATTGTTAATTATTTGGATTACATATAGACTGAGTATGGTGTTACAGAACTATCAGGAATTGCCTCGTTACCAAATATTGACGACCCAGAAAGTGAATTGTTAGTATCATGTGGTCGTCCTGTTCCATACATGGAGGTAATACTTAAAATTTGGTCATTTTAGTTTAATTCATCATTTTTTCCAGATAAAACTTGTTGATACCAATGGAAATGTGGTTCCAAGAGGTCAATCTGGTGAAATCTGGGCAAAAGGTTATAAAGTGATGTTAGGATATTGGGACGATGAAGAGAAAACTCGAGAGGCAATAACTGAAGATGGATGGTATCGCTCCGGGTAATGTCTTTTTCATTGGGATTTTAATTTAGTTAGTTGTAATTTCAAAATATGTTTTTTTAGTGATTTGGGAATCATGATGGACAACGGCTGCCTTCAGATTGTAGACCGGATTAGAGATATGATAATACGAGGAGGTGAAAATATATATCCAAAAGAAATTGAAGATTTCTTGATGAAGCATCCTAAAGTTCTCGAGGCATATGTAAGAAGCGTTGACTTGATTAAATAATAGTCATTTATACTTTTAAAATGCTGTAAAATATGACATGGAAGTTAATGCTAAAGCTTATAAATGGAAACAAGTGATCACATAGTCCAGTTTAGACTGGGAATCTGCTGCAAGGAGAAATTTATTTTGAAAATGTAAGAGTTTATTTTGTATAGGTAATTGGAGTTTCTGATGAACGAATGGGAGAAGAAATTTGTGTTTGGATCAATTGCAAAAAAAATGAAACTTTAACTGAAACAGAGATAAGAGAGTTTTGCAAAGGAAAAGTAACTCATTTTGATATATTAATAGTTTTACTTCGGATTCTAACCCAATTTGGCTTTCTTAGTTATCTCACTTTAAGATTCCACGTTACATCCGATTTGTTCAAAAGTTTCCAAAAACATTATCTGGTAAAGTACAAAAGCATGAAATGAGAGCAGAGGAATTAAAAATTAGGCGAAACAAAAAATAATGCTAAAACTATATGGCTATAATACCGGTCTTGCCATTTTTTAAATTCTTTACTTTCTAATTAAATGAAAAATAGCGTTTGGAGATATCACTAATCACCATGGCTTTGTTTATTCAGGTTTATTATTCTTATGTAGTAAAAAATTTGGGTAATTTTTACAAATGAATTGCATAATTAAATCAAATAAATTTTCCAAAAATCAAATAATTTTTATTTTACTAGTCTTAAAACAAACATTCCGTTTATTGGATTTATTGTTGTTAAATTACTTTTCTTTAATCATCTGTTAAATTGGCAAAGACTAGATTAATTTTCAATGACCTTAAAGTCGGTTTTTATGGACTGTACTTCTGTCAAACATATTTAAAAATACAAAAAAATTTAACAAGAAAGTATTAAGAAAGCGACAGAAGCCAGGATTCACTTGATTACGATAATTATAAACATGTCACTTGTTGTGAAAGAGTTAATAGAAAAACGATTAGAAGTTTTATATTCAGGTCTTGGCAGGACTCATTTATCTTATATGCGCAATACTTCTTGAAGGACATTATGAATTAAGTTACATCGTATACAGTAAAATGGGTTGCATATAAAACATTATTAAAATTAAAACTTGTATGCAATAGAATAAGATTGTATTGATTTATGCAGAATCTCGTATATTTAAAATCGATTTTACATGAGCGCAATAAGTGACAAAGTATTTTATCTAAAATCGAAATTATAAACAAACTATAATATTCTATACCGGTTCTGTATTTAGTAAATATCTAAAACTATTTATAACTGTTATTTAGTTTAATTAGGCTGGCTATTATCAAATCAGATTAAGACATATTGATACTGAAATAAAACACACACACTTTAATCATGAACTTTGTACTATTATCCTAGTTCTTATACTATATGTCAACAATTTTACTAAGTTTAGTTTAATACTACAAACGTATAAACGATGGTTGCTTTTGATCACTATCGTCATTATTTGGCTTCAATTAATGCTTTATTTAAAAGCGTAAAATGTCGCCAAGTTGGAACATCATTGCTACAGAGAAACAAAGTGCTGACTGTAAATAACATTCAAAAAAGGTAACTATTATGACGCTATATTATATTTTGATGTAATATATCATTTTTAAACAAGTATTTAATATGCTTATAGATGCAAAAGTGTTTCTTTAAGTTACATTCATCAAGGAGGGACAATTCCTTTGACAAGCAATACTATTGGGAACTGCATTGATGCTGCACAAAGTTATGGGGATACTGAAGCAGTTGTTAACTCTTTTCAAGGAATTCGAAAAACATTTACTCAGTATATTGACGATGTAATTAATATTTAATTTTGGTGAAAATGCAGTAGTAATTAAATGTTATTACTGTATGAAGATTAACCGATTTGCTGCGGGACTGTTGGCTCTTAAGTTGAATTTTGGAGACAGAATTGGAATTTGGAGTCCTAATTGCTATGAATGGCTGGTTGCGCAGCATGCAGCTTCAAAAGCTGGCTTAATCATGGTAAAATTAAGTTAACTAAACATGGCAACGAGAAAACAATTTGGATTGTACTAGATCAAAAAACAATATTATAATACATCGCAGTAGCTTACGGAATTGAACGCGTTTAACTTTTCTTGATTTACTTTAAGGTACCAATCAATCCAGCTTACCAGTTACCTGAAATTGACTATTGCATTCGTAAAGTTGGAATGAAAGCCATGATAATTTATGACCAGTTCAAAACTCAGGATTACTTTCAAATGTTGACCAAACTAATGCCAGAGATCAATGACACAAAGCCTGGAAATAAAATTAAAAATAAAAAGTAAATTCATTTGACTGTTCTTATAAAAGTGATATACTAATACCTACTATATTGTTTAAATAGCCATCCATATTTCGATACTCTCGTAACAGTGACTAATAAAGACCTTCCGTAAGTTTAACTAAATCTAGAGTTTGTTTCAAATTGAAATTTGATTTTTTAATTTTATTTTAACAGAGGGACATTTAAGTTTCATGACATAATTCAAAGTTGCACAAACCAAGACTTGAAGCATTTGGAAGACGTTCAAGATAAAATCACAATGGACAAACCTACTTACATTATGTTTACTTCAGTAAATGTTTAAAAATTTAAATTCTCAATAAACAATTAACGATTTATTTTGTATTTTAGGGAACAACAGGGAAACCTAAAGGTGTTGTTTTATCTCACCATAATCTTGTTAACCATTCGATTGTTGTAAGGGATAGGTACAATTGGGGAAAAGAGGTACAACATTTTGAATTATAAAATATTAATTTTTTTGTCGTGTGGTGTATACGTACAGTACAATTAATTACTTAATATATCACTAGATAAGCAGGCATTGTGTAGTTGTACCACTATTTCATGCCATAGGCTGTATTATGCTTAGCTTACAAAATTTAATAAACGGAAATTCATTAGTGCTCATAGGGCCATCATATAACCCAGCTGCAGCACTGAAGGCAATTCAAGATGAAAAGTAAAAAATTACATTGATTTGCCTAAAGTTTAAAAAGTTATTTAGCTTGTTTCTTATTTGTTTTCAGGTGTACTGAAATTGGAGCTCCAGCAACTATGTATGTTGATATGCTTAATCATTCAGCTTCATCTAAAATGGATTTATCTTCATTGAAAAAAGGTAATGAATACATTATATTGTGCTTTGATTTTTTTTTTTGTTACTTCTTTTATGTTAATTTAATAAGTGTTAATGGGTGGCTCTTTATGTCCACCGCCATTGCTGAGCCGATTAAAGAATGAATGGAAAAGTGGATATGTAGCAGTATGTCCAATTGATTGCTATTAAAATTGCTTCAATTTTATTGACAATTATTTGAATTGCATATAGACTGGGTATGGAGTCACAGAACTATCAGGAATTGCCTCGGTGCCGTATATTGACGACCCAGAAAGTGAATTGTTAGTATCATGTGGACGTCCTGTTCCTTACATGGAGGTAGTGCTTAAACTGTATACATTACGTCTAAAATTTGATCATTTTAGTTTAATTCATCTTTTTTTCTCAGATAAAACTTGTTGACTCCAATGGAAATGTGGTTTCAAGAGGTCAACCTGGTGAAATTTGGGCAAAAGGTTATAAAGTGATGTTAGGATATTGGGACGATAAAGAGAAAACTCGAGAGGCAATAACTGAAGATGGATGGTACCGCACCGGGTAATGTCTTTTTTATTGGAATTTAAATTTAGCTATTTTTAATTTTAACGTAAACTTTTAAAATATGTTTTCTAAGTGATTTGGGAATCCTGATGGACAACGGCTGCCTTCAGATTGTAGATCGGATTAGAGATATGATAATACGAGGAGGTGAAAATATATATCCAAAAGAAATTGAAGATTTTTTGATGAAGCATCCAAATGTTGTCGAAGCATATGTAAGAAACGTTGGTTTAGTTAAATAATAGTCATTTATACTCTTAAAATGCAGTAAAACATGATATGGAAACTAATGCTAAATCTTGCAAATTGAAAATTGTGATCACATGGTCCAGTTTGGTCTGGGAATCTGCTGTAACAAGAAATTTATTTTGAAAATGTAAAAGTTTTTTTTTTATATAGGTAATTGGAGTCCCTGATGAACGAATGGGAGAAGAAATTTGTGTTTGGATCAATTGCAAAAAAGATCAAACTTTAACTGAAACAGAGATAAGAGAGTTCTGCAAAGGAAAAGTAACTTATTTTGATATATTAAAAGTTTTACTACGGATTCTAACCCAATTTGGCTTTCTTAGTTATCTCACTTTAAGATTCCACGTTACATCCGATTTGTTCAAAAGTTTCCAAAAACATTATCTGGTAAAGTACAAAAGCATGAAATGAGAGCAGAAGAATTAAAACTTAGGCAAAACGAAGAATAATGCTAAAACTCTAAGGCTATAATACCGGTACTTGCCATTTTTTTAAATTCTTTACTTTCTAATTATATGAAATATAGCGTTTGGAGATATCACCAATCACCATGGCATTGTTTATTCAGGTTTATTATTTTTACGCAGTAAAATATTTGGGTAATTTTTACAAATGAATTGCATAATAAAATTAAATAGTTTTTACGAAACTCAAACACATTTATTTTACTGGATTTTAGCCACAGAAGCCAGGATTTACTTAATTACGATAATTATAAACATGTCACTTGTTGTGAAAGAGTTAATAGAAAAACGATTAGAAATTTTATATTCAGGTCTTGGCAGTACTCATTTATCTCATATGCGCAATATTTCTTGAAGGACACTATGAATTAAGTTACATCGTATACAGTATAATGGGTTACATATAAAACATTACTAAAATTAAAACTTATATGTAATAGAATAAGATTGTATTGACTTATGCAGAATCTCGTATATTTAAAATCGATTTTACATGAGCGTAATAAGTGAATCGAAAATATAAACAAACTATAATACTGTATTCAATATATATCTAAAACTATTTATAATTGTTGTTTAGTTTTATTAGGCTGGTTATTATCAAATCAGATTAAGACACATATTGATACTGAAATAAAACACACACTTTAATCATGAACTTTGTACTATTATCCTAGTTCTTATACTATATGTCAACAATTTTACTAAGTTTAGTTTAATACTACAAACATATAAACGATGGTTGCTTTTGATCACTATCGTCATTATTTGGCTTCAATTAATGCTTTATTTAAAAGCGTAAAATGTCGCCAAGTTGGAACATCATTGCTACAGTCAAACAAAGTGCTGACTGTAAATAACATTCAAAAAAGGTAACTATTATGACGCTATATTATATTTTGATGTAATATATCATTTTTAAACAAGTATTTAATATGCTTATAGATGCAAAAGTGTTTCTTTAAGTTACATTCATCAAGGAGGGACAATTCCTTTGACAAGCAATACTATTGGGAACTGCATTGATGCTGCACAAAGTTATGGGGATGCTGAAGCTGTTGTTAATTCTTTTCAAGGAATTAGAAAAACATTTACTCAGTATATTGAAGATGTAAGAATTAAAATATTTATTAATTGAAATGTGAATTTGATGGGCAATTATTATTGTTAAGATCAACCGCTTGGCAGGTGGACTGTTGGCTCTTAAGCTTAATTTAGGAGATAGAGTTGGAATATGGAGTCCTAATTGCTACGAATGGATGGTGGCTCAGCATGCAGCTACAAAAGCTGGCTTGATCATGGTACTGTGTTATTATATTTAGAACCATTATGCTGTGAAACTTTTGAGTGTGACTATTTATAGGTTCCAATCAACCCAGCTTTTCAGTTGCCTGAAGTTGATTACTGTATGCGTAAAGTTGAAATGAAAGCCATGATCATTTATGACCAATTCAAAACTCAAGACTACTTTCAAATGTTGGCTAAAATAATACCAGAAATCAATGATACAAAGTCTGGAAATAAAATCAAAAATAAAAAGTAAGAAATATGATTTTATGTATAGTAGTTACATATTTGATTTTAATAATTTTTATAAATTTTAAACCAATTTATTTGTAAAATAGCCATCCTTATTTTGACACGCTAATAACAATGACCGACAAAGAACTTCCGTAAGATGATTTAAATTACAAACATAGTTTAAAATTTACATACTGTATGTAATAAACACATGTAATTAATTACAGAGGAGCTTTCAAACTCAAACAAATAATTGAAAATTGCACAAACCAAGATCTTAAAAATTTAGAGGAAATTCAAGAAAAAATTACAATGGAGAAACCAGCTTATATCATGTTTACTTCAGTAATTAATGCTTAAATACATAGTCATTAATTAATTATGGTTTAATCAATTTTTAATAATTGTTAAGGGAACAACAGGAAAACCTAAAGGAGTCGTTTTATCTCATCATAGCCTTGTTAACAATGCAACTTCACCCCGGGACAAAGACTTTTTGGGTACAGATGTAAGTTAACTTAAATATGAAATGTACACTAACAATAACAAATTTAAAAAAGAATGAAATTATTAGACAACGAAGGATTGTGTGGTTGCACCACTATTTCACACGACCGGATGCATTTTAATTAGTTTAATCAACTTAATAAACGGAAACGCAACAGTACTGATTGGTCCAGCATATAATCCAGCAGCGGCAATGAAGGCAATCCACGATGAAAAGTATCCATTAATATTATTTTATCAGCTCACAAATAAACTATACAGTTTTGTTAATTTTGAGATTGATTTAATGTTTTAAATTAGATGTAGTGAAATCGGAGGAACAGCAACTATGTTTATTGATATGTTAAACCATCCTGACGCTTCAAAGGCGGACTTTTCTTCATTAAAAATAGGTAATGCTTTAACCCAATAATTTTTATTTTACTTTATTTTTCGTTAAGTAAGAATGGGTGGATCCTTATGTCCTCAACCTTTGATGGCTCGTATAAAGAAAGAATGGAAATGTAAATATGTCGGAGTACGTTATAACTATTATATAATTAAGTACTAGATTATTACAATATTATAGTGCTATTATTTGTATATTATCTAGGCTGGTTATGGCTCCACCGAGATTACTGGAGGCGTCACACTACCTAAACTTGATGATCCTGTTAGTGAAATATTAGTCGCGTGTGGCCGTCCAGTTCCTTATATGGAAGTAAAACAATTCCTATTTTTTGATTTAACAATATTCATACTGTGTTTTCAGCCTAGCATAATATTTATTGTAGATCAAAGTTGTTGACTCTAACGAGGATATGGTTCCAAGAGGTCAAGCTGGTGAAATCTGTTCTCGAGGTTACAAAGTGATGCTGGGGTATTGGAATGATGAAGAGAAAACTAGAGAGGTGTTAACAAATGATGGATGGTATCACACTGGGTAAAGCAATTAAAATACGTAAATTTATAAACATGTGAAAGTGATTGTGCAACTAATAAAGAGATGTGGGAATCATGCTTGAAAATGGCTGCCTTCAAGTTGTAGATCGAATTGGAGACATGATTATTAGAGGAGGTGAAAATATTTATCCAAAAGAAATTGAAGATTTTTTAATGGAGCATCCAAAGATAATTGAATCATATGTAAAAACATAATCTGAATGAATTATGACATTTTTAATTACATTTTTATTTGTTACAGGTAATTGGAGTTCCCGACGAACGAATGGGAGAAGAGATTTGTGTTTGGATTCATTGTAAGAGAGAAGAATCACTGACTGAAGCTGACATAAGAGAATATTGCAAAGGAAAAGTAAGTTTCTAATTTAAAGCTTTTTTACAATTGACAAAAGAATTTCAATCTTCTATTTCAGTTGTCCCACTTTAAAATTCCGCGTTACATCCGATTTGTCCAAAATTTTCCAAAAACTTTATCTGGAAAAGTGCAAAAACATTTAATGAGAGAAGAGGAATGTAATCTTAGACAAAGTGAAAAAACAGCCAACACACAGAATCTTGATAATAACCAATCTTAAATTTTTATCAAAAAAAAAAAAATGATTTCATTTAATTGAACAAATATATTAAAGCGACTAATATAATTATTTAAGCGACTGAATTCGATGCTGAAATTTTTTTATTATTGAAATAAGCGAGTAATGATTGATGAACAAAGGTCGGTAGCAACAATAAAGTTATTTCATCGAATTGTTTTTAAAACAATGTATTTTAGATCTTAAACTAGCCTTGATAATCGGACATTAGAAATTTATCATTAAAACTATAACCTATTACAGTAGATTGAATTTGTTAAGCATATTTATTTATTACACACGGAAACATAACACTGGTTATAGGATTTTCCAATGTAAACCTTGTACTGTTACAGTTATCTTATCAATGTTTACTTAAGTTATCTCGTGTCGTATTAAGTTATTGAAGCACTTGATCATTTTAATTTAGTACGAGGAACACTTGCAATGGTTGTTTTAATTAATTGCCGCTTTTCTTTAAGTTATTTTTCTAACAAAGCAAAATTTTGCCAATTAGTGCGTAAACCATTATTAAAAGAAAGCAGAGTTGTTTTTTCAAACAATATTCAAAAAAGGTTAATTACTCGTATATTTTCGTTGTTTTAATGATGCTTAACATATATTTTTGATTTAAATAGATGCAAAAGTGTAACAACCTTGAGCTACAATCATACCGGCGGAACAATTCCTTTGACCAGTTATACTATTGGAAATTGCATAGACGCTGCTCTTAACTATGGAGATAGAGAAGCGGTGGTCAATCCATTCCAGGGAATCAGAAAATCATTTACTCAGTATATTGAAGATGCAAGTTTTGTCATTTATTATATAAAATAAAAATTAATATTATTTTCTGCAAAAAGATTAACCGATTTGCAGCTGGACTGTTGGCTCTTAACTTAAGTTTAGGGGACAGAATTGGAATTTGGAGTCCTAACTGTTACGAATGGATGGTTGCACAGCATGCAGCTGCAAAGGCTGGTCTAATCTTGGTAAATTGATACACAAACTATATCTACATCATAATACATCTATAGTAAGTTCATTAAATAAGAGATCTAAGTTTTGACCATTGTAAAATGTTGCTGTAAAAATAATGTAAAGCTTTGAAGTTTACTTTCTATTGTTTATTATGTCATCTCGTGTCCAGATTATTATGGTGCTGTTTATTATGCATTACTTAAGTATTTAAATAACTTAGTTGCAGTAAACTTTATTTGTGTTTGTATAGGTACCGATCAATCCAGCTTACCAAATACCCGAAGTTGATTACTGTATACGTAAAGTTGAAATGAAAGCCATGATTATTTACGATCAGTTCAAAACTCAAAACTACTACAATATGTTGTCTAAGCTAATGCCAGAAATTGTTGATAGCAGATCTGGAGAAAAAATTAATAATAAAAGGTAAGCAGCCGGTTTTGCTCTTTAATAATAGCAAAATAATGATACATAGTTGAATTTCTATAGCCATCCATATTTTGATACAATCATAACAATGACAAATAAAGAGCTTCCGTAAGTCTATCTAATTTAAAAGCATACTTATATATTGTTGATACATGTTGTTATACATTGCATAGTGGAACTTTCAAGTTTCAAGAGATAATTGATGGTTGCACCAACCAGAATCTTAAAAATTTAGTGGAAACTCAAGATAAAATTACAATGGAAAAACCTGTTTATATTATGTTTACATCGGTAATTAATTATTATTTTTAATTTAAGAATTAATTGGATAACGATCATTTAGGCGGTTTTCAATTTTATTAGGGAACAACAGGAAAGCCAAAAGGTGTAATTTTATCGCATCAAAATGTTGTCAACAATTCCATTGTTATACGTGACAGGAACAATTGGGGAAAAGAAGTAAGATACAAGTTTAAGTTAATTTATAAAATCAAGAGTTTAACTACAGCTTTTGTTGATAATGATATTATTAGATCACAAAACATTGTATGATTGTACCATTATTTCATGGAATTGGATGTCTTTTAATTAGCTTACATAATGTAATTAATGGAAACACGACTGTACTAATAGGGCCGGCATTTAATCCAGCAGCAGCAATTTCAGCTATTAAAGAGGAAAAGTAAAGTGTTATTTTATTGTTGTAGATTTAAATGGCACAAATTATCATTTTTTAAATTTTATCGATAATTTTTGAAGATGTACTGATGTTGGAGGACCCGCTACCATGTTTTTTGATATGCTCAATCATCCAGACTCCTCTAAAATGGATCTTTCCTCGATAAAAAGAAGTACAATTTAATATATGTGTACATTGTTTTTAAGTTTAAGCACTCCTATGAGATTTTTAAAGCGTTATACTCGTACAATCCACAAAAATACATAGGAGTGTTTTAACACTTAACTAAGAACATTAGTGTCAATGTTTTTTAATGGGGCTTCTTTTATAAAGTACGAATGGGCGGTTCTTTGTGTCCACCACCTTTGATGAACCGGTTAAAAAATGAGTGGAAATGTGAATATGTTGCAGTATGACATACACTGTTTTAAGATAGGTTTGATAATACTGTATAATAACTGTCATTTATAAAGGCTGCCTATGGTTCTACCGAATTATCTGGTGGTGCCACTCACCCAGAACTTACTGATCCAGTTAGTGAATTGATGACTGCATGTGGACGTCCTGTCAATTTCATGGAGGTAAAAATCAAATAAGAAAACGCAAATTTGTTGTAGTTTTTGTTAAATTTTATGTTTTAAATTATCTAACTGTAGATAAAAGTTGTCGATGCAAATGGTACTTTGGTTCCAAGAGGACAACCTGGTGAGATTTGGGCTCGGGGGTACAAAGTGATGTTAGGATATTGGAATGATGAAGAAAAGACTCGAGAAGCAATAACTAAAGATGGATGGTATCGCAGCGGGTAACAATTATTTTGGTTTTTTATTTATTTTAAATGTACAGTATGTGAAAGTGATTGTGTATTTTTTAAAGGGACGTGGGGATTATGCTGGAAAACGGTTGTCTTCAGATTGTGGATCGAATTAGGGATATGATAATTAGAGGAGGTGAAAATATTTATCCAAAAGAGATTGAAGACTTTTTAATGGAGCATCCAAAGATACTCGAAGCATATGTATGCACTTTATTGTTAAGCTTTAATTCGGTTTTATCTTTTGTCTCAATCTTATTTTAACTGCGTTTATTTTTTTAGGTGATTGGAGTTCCTGATGAACGAATGGGAGAAGAAGTTTGTGTTTGGGTTCTTTGCAGAAGAGATGAAACAATTTCTGAAGCAGATATAAGAGAATATTGCAAAGGAAAAGTAATTAACTTTTTTCTTTTAATATTTTTTACAAGCTCTAAGACATTTTATCTGTGATGTTTATTTTTTAGTTGTCTCATTTTAAAATTCCACGATATATCAGATTTGTTCAAAAATTTCCCAAAACATTATCTGGTAAAGTGCAAAAACATGAAATGCGAGCTGAGGAATCAAAGCTTAGACAAAATGAAGAAAAAGCCTAAGCATCGTTTTTACTTATACCGTATGTGGAAAATGCCATCAAATTATAAAGAAAAAACTTTCATTAAAAATGAATCTGTATTTAAAAATATTTTATATTTCTTTAAAAAATATTTGAATTTGTAATACTTAAAAAGTACTTTTGGAAGCCGCTGCAGGAAAAACGCTTACGAAATTCATGGTGCAGTTCATAGCCAAAAATTATGGGCTTTTCTCAGCAAAAAAAAAGTTTGACTATTTGGCTTCGATCGTAGTCTTGAGTATTATGGATTACACAATAAGGTAAATACTGTTTCTGTAAGGCTATACAGCAGGGCCGGAAAAACGCGGGTGCAGCGCGTGCGCCGCACCCGGCCCCGCGCTTTCAGAGGCCCCGCGGTCTACGAAAATGACGTTTTTTTTTTTTTTTAGGAAATTTGGTTGTTTTTGGAAAAATTTTAGAAGAAATTTTTTTTTTTTTGAAAAATTATAAAAAAAAATTTTTTTTTTCTTGGAAAAAGGCCCCGCAAAGACTGTTTTGCACCCGGCCCCGCAAATTCCGGCCCTGCTATACAGTATATTAAAACATTAAATTTGAATGTTTACTAAATATCTGTAAAAGGATTGATTGGAATGCAGACCATTAAAGAGACTGTTGTCAATTAAATTACCAGATGGTATAGTCGAAACAGTTATGGTTGATGATTACCTGACAGTAGGCAAATATTTAGTGGCTTTGTTGTCCGTAAAACCTGGTTGATTAAATTTATCATTCTTAATCAAAAAAAAAAACTTAAATGGCATTTTGAAACTTTTTTTTCTTTAAAAAAAGAAATAGTCAATTATAATGAACTTTTGTTTTCCAGTACAAGGAAATGATTTCTACATTCAGGAAGTACTATTTATTAGCGTGATTTGTTTTTTTTTTTAATTTTTTTATCAATTTTTGAAGATTCGTGATGACATGCTAAGCGATTCATAACCAGTTGATTTGAATATGGCATATGTATTTGCTGGGATTGAATGTTACCTTGAGATTAAAAATTGCATGCCAGGATTTTTGAAAAAATTTAAAAAAGATTTTTTTTGTATCACGGTAAGCCATAATACTTTGATTTGTCGCAGCTTGATGAAATTGTTGCCAGTGAATATTGTAAAGAAAAAGTGAAAGCGCTACCGGTAGTGTATAATACGTTTAGAAATTGTGCTGTGTAGACTTCATTCCAAGCTCAATTACATTAAATTAGTTTGGCATGTTCTCAGAAAACTTAACGATTAATTTTTTTTAGTGAAGGTTAATTTTTTCTAATTTGAGTTATTATTATACATTATTTATTACTTTATATGGTACTGTAATTCTAATAATTATATTAAAAAAAAACCAATGAAATAAGTCACATTAATTGATTTTGTAAACAATTTTTTTTGTTATGGTGATAGGAGCAAATGTTTGGGGATCTATTATTATTGGGGATTGGTGACCAAAGAATTTTATGTAAAGGAAAAGAAACTTTGCAAAAAAAAGTTGTCCTGCTCTATAGATGACATTAATAATTGGGAAGTCACAAGAATCAGTTTTACTTTGGTAGATTATTTAAGTTAATATTTTTATAATTCTAATTTTGTATTTATTGTTAGCTACAGTTTTATTTGGTGCAGAATTTAAACTTTCTAATAAAGCATACCAAATTTCGCAACTTGTACAAAGCTGCGTGAGTAAGTCAATTGAAGCCTTGCATAATAAATGATTTGTATTGGCGCAATATAGTAATTGTTTTGTCTTGTTGTATTTAGCATACTTGCAAGTTATTAGCATATTTTTGAATACGTCATTGAGTATACTGTAGTATACATCACGCGTGATTGAATGACATTGAAATAAAATTAGTAAACCTTTAAAATTATTGGACTTGCCGACTACTAGAACGCGGATAACCGTATAAATTTGTTAAAGAAAGTGTTGTGAAAGTTTTGTAATTGCCGGCAATTAATTAATATGAGATAATAACTACAATACTTATTTATTATTAAAGTAAACGCCTGTCCTTCCATATTTTTGATTGGTTTATTTTGTTTTAAATTACCCCGCTACGGATTTGATTAACATTTGGCACATTACATCAAAATTTACTGTATTTACTGTCAGTATAAAATTTTAGGTTATATCTTTTTAGTTAATATTATTTAATGATGTTTTAGAAAGCATACGGTATACGGTTCACAAATGAAATATCTACATTCAGTATTTTGAAGGTAAGTTAATTTAGAAATGTAATCATAAACGACGGAAAGATTATTTTTATGGTTGACATTAAATTTAATTTCCGTAAGTAGGTATTGGATCGATCGAGATAATTATATTAATGAATACAGTATATTAAACAATATTTTTAGTATATTTATTAATTTAATCAGAATACGATTTCATTAAAAAGCAGTAAAAATTGTAGCTAAACTTTATTAGCCAAAACTTTCAAAAAGGAATTTTATTACAGTATTATTTACTATAAAAAATCTTAACTGAAACTAATTTGACTCAAAAAAAAAAATTGACCAAGAAAAAAAGTGATAAAAGATGGTCAAAATTATTATCTCCCTCAAAATCGTTAATTGTTAGGACTCTAGACCTTGTCGTTTTGTAAATGTTCAACACAATTTAAGCCATAAATTGATTGAATTTGTAAATTGAACCTTGTCCTACAAAATATATTTTTTTAATATATCGTATAAGATGAGACGCAAATATGATTTAAGATTGTGCTTTAGATACGGTATATTCAAATTGAACTTTGACGTGGCAAAAATCTGATAGAATATAATTCTATATTTCTTTCAGACAAAACATATTAGTTGTGAAAATCACTCGTGAGCAAACACTGGACACGCTATGTATTTCAAGCAACTAAGAAATTAACAGAAAAAAAAATGCAGTCGATCAAGAAATTACCACGTCAACTTTTTTATTCTAAAAGTATAATTTTTAAAAATACACTTGCTACAAGTACATCATTTAAAGCGAATGGAAATAACAGGTAAAATAAATTTGATTTTTTAAACAAGTAACTCATATTTTCCCTAGTTTATAATCATTATTTATGTCAACTTAAATATAAGTTAGTTTATTAATAACCCGTTTAATTTTCACTCACACATAATTAATTTCATACATTTGAGGTTGGCATGGACCCAACTGTTGACATTGCGTCATTGTGATTGTAATTATGGTTAAGTGGCATTATTTTAGTCCATATTTTGTATGGTACATGATTGTAACATAATAAGTTTATAAATGACTCGATATAATTTATACAGCTCAGTCTTTTTCATATCTCTACAATGTTGATTATTTAAATTAGAGCTTTAAGTGGATTAAGTTACTCCCATTGTCCATCTAATCAGCCTCTTGTAAGTGGCACCCTTGGTCAATTACTTGATTGGTCAGTGAACAAATACGAGCACCGAGAAGCATACGTTTCATGTCACCAGGAAATTCGAAAAACGTATGGGCAATTTCTTCACGATGTACGATAAGTATTTAATTTAAGCTACAGTGTGTCTATTCACTCAATGATGTCAAATGCGTTTCAATTTAATAAATAATTTTTTTTCATGCAGGTAAATAATTTTGCTGCAGGACTGGTTGGTTTAAATCTAAAAGTTGGAGACCGGATAGGAATCTGGAGTTCCAATCGATACGAATGGATTGTGGCTCAAATGGCATCGGCTAAAACCGGCTTAATTCTGGTAATAATAGCAGATAATTAAATTCCATTAGTCATCATTAGCTTTGATGTCAAATCAACCAAAAGAAATGGAAATTAATAAATTTTTCAGGTTCCGTTAAATCCATTTTATCAAGTTCCTGAGCTTGAATATTGCATGAAGAAAATGGAAATGAAAGCTTTAGTAATTGAAGAAAAATATAGAACACAAGATTTTTACCAACTGTTTTCAGAAGCAATACCCGAAATACATACCACAAAATCTGGACAAAATGTAGAAAGTAAACGGTATATTTCTTTTTTAAAATGTTATTTCTGGTGGACCAATAATTATAAAAGAAAATTATTTTAGCCACCCTTACTTTAAATCACTGATTACGTTAGGCGATAAGCAGTTGAAGTAAGTGTTGGTGCATTTTGATTAAATTAATCTGAATTTAATACTAATAATGGTTTTATTAGTGGTGCTCACCGATTTAAAGATTTAATTGAGCAAGGTGATAGCCGGAAAATAAACGAAGTTGCAGACATTCAACGGAAGTTAGAACCTGATTCAGTCATTGCAGTCATGTTCACATCAGTACTTAACTGTTAAACATCATTGTTATTATTATGATTATTTATAATACTTTGCGGTGTATTTTAGGGCACTACAGGTTCACCTAAAGGAGCTACTTTAGGACATCATGGAATGGTTAATGTTGCTTTACTTTCAGCAACACGAAATGGCTATGATAAAGAGGTGAAAATTGTTTTAAGATTTTTTTAAATGTAAACTTAGCCGTGGTGTATATATTTTTAAATAGATATATCGGTTTTTATGTTGTCCACTATTATTTCATGGTTTTGGTTCATTTATTCTGGCTAATAATGCAATTGCAAGTGGAGGATGTCTCGTTTTACCTTCTCCTGGATTCAGTCCTAGTCTTTCTTTGCAAGCAATTCAAAACGAAAAGTAATTTAGTCACGTTAAAGTTTAAATAGTCCAAAATTATTGTTTTTTAATTTGGTTTTATGGCAGATGTAACTTTATTGGTGGAACTCCAACTATGTTTTTCGACATGTTAAATCATCCGGATGAACCTAAGACTGACTTGACATCAATTAAACGAAGTGAGCATTTAATTAAATTTACGACTAATTAAATCAAACTTAATATTTTTTTTTAGTTAAAATGGCTGGTGCTTATTGCCCACCTAATTTACTGGAAAGAATTCGTCGTCAATGGAAATGTGAAACTATGGTATAATTTTAATCAATTCTTTTTTACAATTGATATTATTATCAAGTACTAATATCATTTAAATCATTGCTTTGTAATTTGTAGGTTGGTTATGGTGCTACGGAAATGTCTGGACTTGTTATAGGAACCAAGGCAGGAGCAACTGAAGAAGAAGCATTAAGTTCGACAGGAACCACTTATGAACATATCGAGGTTAAATATTTTACCAAGAAAGAAACTCGCATTAATTTTAAATTTATAATTAAATTTCTAACTGTTAATGACCATCGAAACGTTTTGTTTAAAATTTTTAATTATTTTGAGAGCAATTTTATTTTTGGTAGATAAAAGTAGTTGATAACAACGATGCAATAGTTCCTCGAGGTACTGTGGGTGAAATATGCGTTCGAGGTTACCGAACGATGAAGGGATACTGGAACGATGAAGAAAAAACAAAAGAAGCTCTCTGTCGTAATGGATGGTACCACTCTGGGTATTACAAATCCACAGTTTAATTTTTTTTTTCTCTACTTATATAATTATCAAACATTTCATTAAGTGACCTGGGCATAATGAACGAAAATGGTACATTCCAAATAGTAGACAGAAAAAAGGACATGATACTTAGAGGTGGGGAAAACATTTATCCGAAAGAAATTGAAGATTTCTTGCTAGGATATCCTAGAATTGCGGAAGCATATGTAAGAAAGAATTTGATTTTTTTTAAAAAACATTTTGAAGGTTTTGTGAAACGTTAATATTTGTTGATAGGTAATTGCAGTTCCGAGTGAACGTTTAGGCGAAGAAGTTTGTGTTTGGATCAAAAGTAAAACAGAAGAAACTTTGACCGAAAATGAAATTACGGATTACTGTAAAGGAAATGTAAGTTATGATATTAAACTACTTTTAGGCTATAATTTTGAATTTTGGTAACTGCGAAAAAAAGTCTACTTGGTGAGTCTGTTATAGTTATTAACTGCTTTCAAATTAATAGTTATCGAAAGAGAAAATTCCTCGTTACATCCGAATTGTGAAAGAATTTCCAAGAACTTCAAGTGGAAAAGTACAGAAAAACGTAATGAGAGAAATCGAAAATAAAAGAATAAAAGGAACTCAATAACATCCAAAAAGAATTTTATGAACAAGATTTGACACAGTACAATATGTCGATGCTACTAGTTAAATTGTCTTGTTTTTTATACTGTAGATTATAGATCGAGTATTTAATAAATATGATGGTTTTAACAGTAAAAATAATTTATTTTGAATAATTTGTCAGTAATTAACTTACTACTTGTATAACAACAAAACAAAATTTCATTTTTTGTCAAATGGTGCTAATTCTGACAATGCACCACTTCCCGTTCTTTAGTTATCAAATAAGAATGTAATGTTCCATGAAAATGAAGATCAATTTTAGGAACTTGCAGAACCTTTTCACTGTAACATACAAGAGTGCATATAGCTCAATAAAAATAGCTAATTAATAATTAACTAAATGATTTGAAGAATATGAATATTATCCCAGCTGAACTTTGATCATTGTACCGAACATTACTAAGTATAAATAAATTCGAGAATCGATTTTATCGTATTTACTAACTTCAAAGTCATTACGGAAATAAGTTCACTTAAGTCATCGTTGTGGTCAAAACAAAAAAAAAAACAAACTCAAAATGCAATGTTTTAATAGAATATCGAGGCAATATTACTTTGCTAAAAATATTATTTCTAAAGATGCATTAACTGCCTGCTTAAATGCGAAAACGAATGAAAAACGTATGAGGTAAAATGTATTTTTCATGGATTTACATTTTTTAGTATCGGTGGTAAGCTTAGAAATAGTTACAATAACAAACTAAATTTTGTTTTTCAATTTATTCCAAAGGCGATTCATTAAAACATTACGATAATCTAATTGATTTAAATTATTTGATACAGTAATCTGTTAATAATTTTAAGTTTCTAATTTTACTATCAAAATGATTTATTGCTTAAAGATTATCAGATAGCAAAATGAGCGACCTTGATAAGCATCTCATCTTATTTGCAATTTGTCTAATTACAGCCTAATTATAAATCATTGCAAACGTTTATTAAGTGGATTAAGTTACTCATATGGTTCATCTGATCAGCCTCTTGTAAGCGGTACCATAGGTCAACTTCTTGATTGGTCAGTAAACAAATACGAGCACCGAGAAGCGTTGGTATCTTGTCACCAAGGAACTCGCAAAACGTTTGGACAACTTTATAATGATGTATGAAAATTACATTGAAAGTTGGATATTACTTTTTGTTTAGATAATTAAGTTTATGTTGGAGATGTATTAACAGGTAAATAAATGCGCTGCCGGCTGGATCCGTTTAAATTTAAAAGTTGGAGACCGGATCGGAATCTGGAGTTCTAATCGATACGAATGGATTGTGACTCAATTGGCATCGGCTAAAATCGGACTAATTATGGTAAGAAATAGCTAAAGTTTGATTCCTTTTGTCTCGATGTTAAAATGATTTACTGTATTACCGCAGTAAATTAAATTGTAAATTTATTTTTCTTTATATCTCAGGTTCCGTTAAATCCGTCAAATCAAGTTCTTGAGCTTGAATATTGTATGAAGAAGATGGAATTGAAAGCAATGGTGATAGAAGAAAATTATAAAACTCAGAATTTCTATCAACTGCTTTTAGAGGCAATTCCGGAAATGCATACAACAAAGCCTGGACAAAATCTTCAAAGTAAACGGTATATCACAATGTTATAATTGAAAACTGATAATTACGTAGGACATTATGTAATAATAAAACTTTGTAGGCATCCTTATTTTAAGACACTGATAATGATAAGCGATAAGGAGTTCAAGTACGATGTTATGAATTTGATAAACGGAATTAATTACTAATTGATTGTCTGAAATTTTGTTTGATAGTGGTGCACACCGATTTAAAGATTTAATTCAGCAAAGCGACAACAGTGAATTGAGCAAAGTTATGGATATTCAAAGAAATCTAGACTCTGATTCACCGATTGCAGTCATGTTTACCTCTGTATTACGCTGTTGAAATTCAATAGTTTATTATAAGTTTCTTGAATAAGTGATTTCTTAAAGGGTACTACAGGTGCACCAAAAGGAGCCATACTAAGACACCATGGAATGGTCAACGTCGCTTTAAGTTCTGTAAAACGAAGTGGTTATGATAAGGAGGTGAGTTCAACTTTCAATTTATTTTTAAAATGCAATTTTACTTTTTGGAGTATATTTTACAGATATTACGATTCCTGTGTTGTCCGTTATTATTTCATGGTTTTGGTTCTTTTCTAATGGTTTTTAACGCAATTACATCTGGGGGATGCCTTGTTTTAGCTTCTCCTGGATTCAGTCCTGGTCTTTCTTTGCAAGCAATTCAAAACGAAAAGTGATTGAAATACTGTGCACAAAATTGTTATAAATTAAATTGTGTTAGCAATCGTTTTAACAGTGAATTTTTTTGTTGGTAGGTGTAGCTTTGTTGGTGGAACTCCTACTATGTTTTTTGACATGTTAAATCACCCGGATGAACCAAAGACCGATTTGACATCAATTAAAAGAGGTTAGAATTCGGCTTTCAATTTTTAAGCCAAATATTTAAAAATACTATTAATTTTGCAGTTAAGATAGCTGGTGCTTATAGTCCCCCTAGTTTATTGATAAATATTCGTAAAAAATGGAAATGTGAAACGGTGGTATAATTTTATAAATTGAAATAGCCTGATGAACAAAATTGCAATTTAACGCAAGATTTGTGTTATGATAGGTAGCGTATGGTGCAACTGAAACATCTGGAATGGTAATAGGAACCAAGCCAGAGGCAGCCGAACAAGAAGCATTAGATTCGTCAGGAACTACTTACGAGCATATGGAGGTAAAAATTGATTTTAATTTGGGTAATGTTAGAAATAGTCTGTCTTGATTATATAACCGGATCTATATCAAACTATCAAGTGGTTATATAACTTTTTGAAATTGACATTTGTACAAACTGCAATATTCCTAATTTTGTGTTACCGGTAACATTTTTGGCGACTCTTTTGATAACCTTTTCAAAAAGCTGTTTCACAAACAGTATATTTGCATTAATAGCGGTTTGCATTTTTCATAATATTTTTCTGATTATTATAGCGTATAATGCTCTAAATTGAAGTTTCAAAACTGTCATTTTTTATAGATAAAAATCGTTGATAGTAACGATGTAGTAGTTCCTCGAGGAACTGTCGGTGAAATATGCGTTCGAGGTTACCGAATAATGAAGGGATACTGGAACGACGAAGAAAAGACCAAAGAAGCCGTTTGCAGTAATGGATGGTACCACTCAGGGTATAAATCCATATATTGATTATTTTTGTCCTACTATTCTAAATTATAAAAATTATTGGTAAAGTGACCTGGGCGTAATGAACGAAAATGGCACATTCAAAATAGTAGACAGGAAAAAGGACATGATACTTAGAGGTGGGGAAAACATTTATCCGAAAGAAATTGAGAACTGTTTGCTGGGATATCCAAAAATTAATGAAGCATATGTATAACATAATTAACTTGTTCAATAAAAGAAATCAATGGAGTTTCTAATGTTGATGATTTTTGGCAGGTAATTGCGGTTCCGAGTGAGCGCTTAGGCGAAGAAGTCTGTGCATGGGTCAAAAGTAAATCCAGTGAAACTTTGACAGAAAATGAAGTCAAGGATTATTGTATGAAAAATGTATGTATTCATTAATGGACTAACATAAAAACAAAAGTATTACCACTTAATTAAAAAAAATATCAAAGCTTATGAACATGAATATTAGTGCGTGAAACCGCTTCAGCTATACATTAATAATTATTTGCTTTCTTTCAACTTGAATATCTGTCAAAAAAAAAATTCATAAGCTTTGCATAAAATGATTTTGAAAATTATAATCAAGTTTCACATAATTTAATAGTTAGCAAAGGAGAAGATTCCTCGTTACATCCGAATTGTCAACGATTTTTCAAGATCTTTAACTGGTAAAGTACAGAAAAATGTCATGAGAGAAATTGAAGCTGAAAGAATGAAGTTGATTTAATAATACCATACACACTAAAAGGGTACAAGATGCTAAGCACTAATTGTCAAACGCAACGTATTATACTCGTTCTTAAATTTTAACAGAAAATGAACAAGTTTATAATTATTAATTTGTATGTTTAATGTAAATATTAAAAAAAAAATTGTTTTAAAAGAACTTACATGCATTTTGAAAAAGAAATCACTGTGTTTTATTAAGTTACCACTACGTTTTTAAGACATGATTAATTTGAAAGTATAGTCGCGATAACCTTGAGTAACCTTTAACATTTAATTGGTCATTCTAATTTAATCAAGAAAATGCGAAGGCCGTCATTGATAGCTACTGTACGTTGAGACTTGGAAACGGTGGTTGTTTTTCAAAAATATTTTCCGATGGCGTTCAAATATTTTTACGTGCATTTTTTGGTCATACTTTTTCATATAGTTACAGGTACAGTAATTTACTAGGTGAATTTCAGTAGTGTTATATATTGTTAACACTTATTCTAGGACAGAAAATGAATGTTTTATTTATGGTTGCGGACGATCTTCGACCATTACTCGGAGCTTATGGGGATCCCATAGCTTTAACTCCTAACATAGACTCTATTGCTTCTGCTGGAGTTGTGTTTACAAAAGCTTACTGTCAAGTAACGTGTTTAAAAATATCTCGTTTATGAAATCTTCTGAACAAACGGTGTCTAGCAAGCTTTATGTGGACCAAGCAGAACATCATTTCTGACCAGCAGAAGACCAGATACTACTAGATTATACGACTTTTACAGTTATTGGAGAACAGCTGCTGGAAATTTTACCACATTGCCTCAATATTTGAAAGAGAATGGCTATCACACGGTCTCAGTCGGAAAAATATTTCACCCAGGTACTGTCACGTCATTTAATGTTTCAAAATAAAATCCTAGACATTTTAATTTGACTAACTTAAAATTATGAAGGGATTGCATCCAACTTTACAGATGATTATCCATACAGTTGGTCTGAAGTACCGTATCGGCCATCAACTGAAGCGTACATGAGAGCTAAAGTATAAACCAAAACTGTCATCAAATAGTAAACATAATTAAGTTTCATTAATATGTATAGGTTTGTCCAGGAACTGATGGGCATTTGCACGAAAATATCGTTTGTCCTATTGAAGTTGATACTCAACCAGAAGGAACTTTACCAGATCTGCAAAGCACTGAGTATGCAATAGAGTTTTTACAAAAATCGAAAAATCAAGATAAATTAGAGAACAAGCCATTTTTCTTAGCCATTGGCTTTCATAAGCCTCATATACCTTTAAGATATCCCAAAAAATATTTAGGTTTGTTACGACAGTAATCGTACATAATTTAGAAATGATTAACGACATTTAATTTATTATAAGTAGATAGGTACCCATTGGCATCGATTCCACTGGCTCCTGATCGAACTAAAACCAAAGATATGCCAGATGTTGCATGGAATCCATGGACTGATTTGAGAGAACGTGAAGATGTGCAAGCTCTAAAACCAGAATTTCCATATGGACCACTTCCAGACGATTATCAGGTTTACTGTAGATACAGTACTTTGATTTCAGAACTGCATTCATTCAATTTAGTCATAATACCTAAAGTTTTGTTTTTACTACTGTATTTTTCTTTCTAACTTGATTTAGCGGCTGGTAAAGCAGAGTTACTACGCTGCTGTATCGTTTATTGATGATCAAGTTGGTCAAGTTCTTCAAGCACTTGAAGAGTCTAATCAGACCCATAATACGATTGTTGTTTTTATTGGAGATCATGGTGAGCATTTTTAATTATAAAAATTGCATTCAGTAAGTGAAATAATCACTATGCTTTGATTAACATTAAAAGGTTGGGCACTTGGTGAGCACCAGGAATGGTCCAAATACAGCAATTTTGAAGCTGCTGTCAGGGTTCCTTTCATCATGTCTGTACCTAATTTAACTTTTCATTCATTTAACAATATTTACCAGCCATTTTTAAATAGTTCCAACCAAGGTTATAATACACCACGCAACCATGGTCTTGTTAGTGATGCATTGGTTGAGTTGGTTGATATTTTTCCAACTTTAGTTCAATTATTAGGATTTAGAGCTTTGGATTTATGCCCAAAAAATTCGTCAAAACAAATTTTATGTTCGGAAGGCTACAGTTTGGTTCCAGCAATTAAAAAAGCGGTTAAAAGCCAACCGTGTGATAAGAGTTGCAGCAAAAAAGGAGCTTTTAGTCAGTACCCACGTCCTTCAATACACCCACAAAATTCATCAGACAAACCACATTTAAAGCAAATTAAAATAATGGGTTACTCATTAAGAACTCAAAAATATCGTTATAACGAATGGGTGCAGTTTGATCCTACCACCTTCATGGCTAATTGGTCACAAATTTACGCTAAAGAGCTGTATTTGGAGAAGACAAGCAGCTTCCTAGGTGAAGATGTAAATTTGGTTAATGACCCAAAATACTCAAAGGTCGTTAAAAGATTAGCTAAATTAATCAGAAAAGGCTGGAAACATGCAGTGCCAAAGTGTACCAAATCAGTGAACCCATGCGTGTGCAAAAAACTAAATCTTTTAAAGAAGCAATGAAATAAATTTCTCAATTTCGGTATTTCATCCGATAGTTACTGTGTAAATCATTGATAAAAGTCCGTTTTTCTTGTTCAAGATATTTATTTGTTTTTCTGACTAGACAGAATTTCTTTCATTGTTTCTCGCATTTCAAACTTCTTTACTTTGCCACTAATTGTTTTTGGAAAATCTTCCACAAAGTGGACGTATCGAGGAATTTTAAAGTGGGAAATCTGCGTTTAAAATTGATGTAGTTTTAAGACTTTGTGTATAATAACAACTTAAACTCGTTGGAACTTACCTTTCCTTTGCAATGTTTGTCGACATCATCTCTCGTCATTGTTTCGTTTGGTCTAGGTTGAATCCAGATACAAATCTCTTCACCCATCCGTTCATCAGGAATGCCAAACGCCTAAAAATCACTTGAACGGTTTCTTATAGTTTCAGTAATTTGCAAGAATTGACTTACATGAGCTTCAGAAATTTTTGGATGGGTCATAAAAAAATCTTCAATTTCTTTAGGATAAATATTTTCACCTCCACGAATTATTAAATCTTTAATTCGGTCGACGACTTTCAAATTTCCTGCCTCGTCCAAGATGCCAATATCTCTTTTATTCATTGATTGTTATGGGTAATGAGATTAAATTTATTTTATATTTGAATTTCAGTTTTACCCAGTGTGCAACCAGCCATCTCGAATTGCTTCTTTAGTTGCTGCTTCGTCATTCCAATATCCTTTCATCACTTTATATCCTTTTATACAGATTTCGCCAGGTGTTCCCACAGGCACGATTTTACCAGTAAATGGATCAGTAAGTTTTGCCTATTAAATAATGTTGCATATTTTACTATTGTAATGTCTAATTTATCATTTAAACTGACTTCTAGAAAATCGTAAACTTTTCCAACGGTGATGGCTTTTGTTTCTACGGAATCGTCCGATAGTGTGTTGAAAGCACCTCCAGCCAATTCCGTCATTCCATACCCTGTCTGTTACACCAATTAATTACGTAAAATTTAAGATTATAATTATATTATTACGTTATAGTCCTGAAGCTTTGATACTTCGGTAAACCGCTTAATAAGTGCTGGAGGACATGGAGCTCCAGAAGTGCCACCTAAATTTCAACATTTAAAAACATTACGAAATATTGTACTGTGTATAGAAATTTCTAATGATTTACCCTGGCGTAAACTGCTTAGATCAGCTTTCTCAAAGTCTGGATGATTTAAAAGATCCACAAACATGGTTGGAGTGCCATAAATAGCCGTACATCTGTACAGAAGGACATTCGTTTGATTTTTTTAAACCATTTGATTATGATATAATAATTTACTTTTCTTTTTCTATTGCTTCAATTATAGCTCCAGCATTAAACAGTGGGTATGGAACCACGATGCACCGTCCACCTATCATTCCTGAAAGACTTAAAGTCACATAACCAAATACATGGAAAAAAGGTACGATTGCACAGAGACGACGACTCTAAAGTATTATAAAATCAAATTTAATTTTAAAATATCCCTGTATATATATTAATTTATATTTTGTCGGTTACTTACCAGAAGAGCCGCTGGTTTGTTTCCCATTATGTAGCTACCGTTTATTAAACTGTGATGAGAAATCATGGTCGCTTTAGGTTTTCCGGTAGTGCCCTGTGAAAATTAATTGGTGTAAGCATTTACAAATTATTAAATACATTTAATTTAATACCGAAGTAAACATTATGCAATTAGTATCTGACATTTGAATTTTTTGTTTTATTTCTTCCAGCTGTTTCTTCTCCGAGGAACCACCCGCTTTTAACACATCACTAAATTTGAATGTTCCACTGCAAATACCAAAAATGTGTACGTTTTAAAAATTACATTATTGGCTATATTATAATTAAAATATGAATTACTTCAACTCTTCATCATCTGACATCGAAATGAAAACTTCAAAGTAAGGATGTCTGCCAATGTAATATTGCATAAATTTATCAACAATTATTTACTATGAATAAAATTTACTTTTTGCTTTTAATTTTAGTTCCATATTTGGATGTCTGCAGTTCAGGAATGATTTCTGAAGCCATCTGATAATATTCTTGAATAAAAAACGTTGGTGGAGCTATTAGTGCTTTTACTTGGACCAGTTGCATGGCATATTCGAATTCCGCTGTTTTGTATGCAGGACTTAAACTGACCTGAAGGGAATCAACGTTAGGACCAATTATTTTATTTATTAAAATACTGTAAATATTAAATTATATATTTAGCTGAAACAATGCACTAGTAAACACTAGACTAATAATAAGTACCAAAGTAGTGTAGAAGAAATGAACAAATATAATCTAATGGTTTAAGATGGTAAATTTGAATTTTCCAACAAACAAATTGAGTTGTTTTAAAAATGACTAATACAACATTGCAATATAACTTAAATTATCGTACAAACCACAATGAGGCCAGCTATTGATGCTGCATACTGTGCCACTAGCCATTCATATCTGTTTGGAGCCCAAATTCCTACTCGGTCTCCTCTTTGTAAACCCAAAGACAGTAGACCAATGGCAAAATTGTTTATCTAACTTATAACAAAATAAATTTTTAAAAACTTTCAAATCATTAAATAAAATGTATATTGTTACATCTTGAATATATTGTTGAAACGTTTTTCTTATGTCAAAGCAGCAGTCAATGAAGGCTTCTTCGTTACCATATTTCTCTGCTGCTTCATCAATAAATTGATCAATTGTCGTTCCAATTAAAGGAACATTTCCAACTCCATGAACATAGCTCAGTTTTACACTGCTTTTATTTCTATTTGTTTTTGTTTTTGATTTAGACTTCAGTAAACAATTAGGTGAAATCAAACAAAATTACCTGGTCTGAACATGACTAATTTGATTTGGAGCAATCAAATTATACTTAGCAGTCACTAAAATTTTGCTCAAATTCTGCCATTTTTTTCCAACGTGTCTTATTATCGACATATTTATTTTTGTCTTTGCTTTTTAGACATCACACGCGTAACGTTGTGAAGTTTAAAAATGTTTAATGACATTGAGAAGCGATCAGATAACATGATAAGAAAATGTTTATAAAGTTATATATCGTTTTTTAATAGCTGATATCTAAAAATATCAACAAAGTTCAATGTAAGTTACTTAGAGAAAAACGTTTACTATATCCTTGATTACTGATTACAGAAACTTTGACCATATTTTTATTTATTCTGATTTAGGTACCGTAATTATTATTTTGTTGTGCTTAAAAAATACTTTGTTGGAAATTTAATACAAAATAAAAAAGATTTACAACCCTAACAGTTCACCAAACTACATTATTGATTATGCAACATTTACATTGAAATAAACAGGTGGCATTTAGATATTAATTTAACAAACATTGCCAAAAGCACACAACACAATATTGGCTGTCATCAGCAACTCAAAATCATTTGTTTTATCAAGAGCCCTTCACAAAACCATATGCGGAAAATTAAATTTAAACCGTGAATTTATTTTGTTAAATTTTAAATTCACTTTTTTTAAAGTTTCACCAGTTTATACAAGTTGTATTAATGCCTGAAAACGGTGACAAATTATTACTCATCAACCTTTCTTCAGTAAACTATGAGCTTTTACATGCAGTCACGTCGTTGGAATTGATGGATACTATTCTTGGTAATAAATTGTTAATTTTTTAATGAATAAATAATTAATTTGTTTAGCTTCAGTTGAAGAGACTGTGGGGAACGTATACGTGCCATTAAGTCAAAGAAGAAAGTGGAAACCGGCTAGAAGTATGACATTGTCAACTTTTTAATACATAAATTGAAATTTTTTTATTTTTTTTTATTAATAAATAGTATATGCAACCATCGGTCTATGTCTGACTTGGTTTATATCGATTGCAATGACAGTTATGGGTAAGTTTATTATAACTTAGTTCATTTTTTAAAAATCTACAAATTTCAAAGTAATTTCTAGGAATTGCTCATTTTGGTGATTGTCCTAAACAACAATACATCCCATTATTTTTAACTGTTGGTGGTTTCCTCAACATGTTTAGCAGTGTGGCTGTGTATTTCAGTCGATTTTACGATGTACCACAGTGTCTAATTGCCATTTGTAATACATTATATGGAATTACGTTTTCTTGGCATTTTATGGGTAATTTTTATTTGAATTTTAATTTAAAAAATGTATCAAAAAACTTTTAAGGCGTGTGATGATTTAAGGCTGTGGTTTAAAAAATTGTTTATGACATTTTTTAATAGGTTGTCTAATAATATATGGGTTGTATACACCGCGATTTGAGAATTTCGATTTAAACAGTTATTGCCAAAGAGAAGTATATTTATTTTCGTTTTGGCTTATAAACGCTTTTTTCATACTATGTGGTGGGTATCTTTTAATTGCAATATTTTTATTTATTATGGGATTTGTAGAAAGCATGAATGATAGAGGAATATATAATTCAATCAAGTAAATTAATTTTTAAAAAATATATATCAATCACACTTGATTCTTAGTGTATCATAAGAGTGATGGGCAAGGTGTACAAATTTAGTCTCTATAAAAATAAAAACGACGAATTTATGTACAGTATATTATATAATTAGCTAGGTAAATAAACTAGAATACGAATTAGTATGACAGAGTTAATTGAACTCATTTGGTACAAACATTTAATTAAATGACACATAACTAAATTAAAATACCAAACATTAGTGTTAAAACACCAGTGTTTAAAATAATAAAAGGTAGTACAGAACTAATGTTTGAAATAACATTGATCAAACATTCGAATAACTTACGTTTTATAACACAGCTGTTTACCTGATTAGTGTTTATCCAATGGATGCCAGCATTAGAATTATTGAAAGAACCGCTTGTGTTATTCCTAAAACGCACCGCCAGTGTAGAAACGATTTACGAAACATTGTGCTTTTTATTATGCCCTTGGAAATCATCTGTTATAACGGCCAAGGTTACTGCGTTGTCTTAGTGATGTCATTTGTACAGTATCACTGAAAACATTTTCGTTGTCTTGTTAAAAAGCCTAGGTAGCTGGTATCAACTGTATAATAATTTCGAGGCAAACACAAAAAATGTTGGAGAATTACTGGCATATTTTAACGGCGTATAATTGGCTGGCTGTGATATGGTTTGGAAAAATATTTGTCTCGTTAATAATGATCGTTACTCTTCAGCATTTCAAAAAGTATACGCCGACATGGTGCAACAATATTATGTCTTATGGAAAACATTTTAACGAAAAGATGACGTTGTCACAAAGTCAGTATTCAAACAGGTATTTTATTCGGCTGGCAATAAATGTCCTATTTTATCGGCTTCCGAAAAGGTAACTATAATGCAGCTACTTTGAACTACTTGTCACTGCACCGTTGATGTACTAACTAATGTTTTGTAACGTGTTTATTGTAGCTATTTTGGCCAATTCTATTTGGTTGGATTAGTTTGTGGATGTAGTTTGATGACAATATTGATGTATTCTTACACCACCCATTATGTACCGCAATATTTTACTTGGTTTTTAGATGTTTGTGCCGGTGCTAACCGTCATTCATTTGGTAATTGCACTGTATTAAAAGATAATGATTTGCTGTAGTCTAGAAGTTTTAAACAGCCAATTTTACTTTGCGTTTTATGTTGATTAAATGTTTTCAGGTTTGGACCCAACTGCAATAATTGTATCGCTGACACTGATGATATTCCAAGTTGCAAGAAGGGCTCACGAGTGTTATCGGATAAGTGTTTTCTCACCAAACGCAAAAATAAACATTTTACAGTACATTCTTGGGTTCATGTTTTATCTGAATGTGTTGCTTTCTATTATGGCAGAAGCGCCAGGATTTAACAAATTAGGTAAATAGAAGTATACTTTTGGAAGAGAAAAATTACACTAAAGTTTAATCAATTTGGAGATCCTTAAAACTATTTATTGGTGCCCCCTTCATTCATCTACCTGTAATAGACAGTGTATTGTAAATTTAAGAAAATGAGATGATTTTTTTATTGTAAAGTTAGGTCGTTGGTTTTATACCTTCGTTATTGTTGCAGTAAATAATCTTTTGTTTTGTTGTTAACCAAAGGTTTCGAGCATGTTTCATTCAAACGAGAACAAAGTTGGAAATGGTACCAGCCCTTTGGAATCGGGTTATATTTTTGGGCTGCATGGCATCAGCATCGTTGTATAGTTATTTTGGCGTCTTTAAGGAAAAATAGCAAAGGTAAATACTACGTTCGTGCATTTGATTATTCTAAGGTATATAAAAATTTATTTGCTTTGCAGGAGATGTGACAACTTCAGAGTACAAAATTCCATCTGGTGATTGGTTTAACTTTCTGTCTAGTCCCCATTACTCAGCTGAAATTTTGATATATTTGTCTTTAAACATCATAACGCACTTTCACCACAGTTTACTGCTGTTGGCATTTATATTCGTGCTTTTAAACCAGTTCATAGCCGCTCAGGAATCTCATTCTTATTACATCAGTCATTTTAAAGACTACCCAAAGACGAGAAAAATAATCATTCCAGGTGTATTTTAGATGAACTTTATTTTTCTTATTTGTGTGGCCAAAAATGCAACTATAATTTAGTCAAAGAGTGTTTGTGTAAAATACCAGTAATCAGTATTATTTTGCATTATGTACGAAAACATACAAAAACTACGAAGTTTGTCAAAAGTTTGTGAAAATTTGCGGTTACAGCACTAAGTATTCATCATCGGCATCACTTTAAAAGGAAACTAGGAAAAATACAACATTAAAAAATGAAAACAGTCGGTGAAAAATAGGTTTTTTTTTTTATTTACCTATACGGATAACCATGCGCTTTCGATCTAAAGATGGAAACAATAACGCTGAAGAAGAATGCAACCAATGATAGACCAATGACAGCCACAGCTGAAATAAAATGTGCAGTTAATCAAGTTTTAGGTTTTTAAAGTATTTGTTAAAAACCACAAATAAAGGCAAAAGTGCTAAGTGAATACTGTATATACAAGTTATAGTTTAGCAATCAAATTTTATATCTTAAAAAGCCTAATTTGATTATAGAAAAATAAAATTTCTGAATTGCAAAGTTCTAGTAGAATTCGTTGTTTCTAATTGTTATCACAAAATAGATTCTTAATAAGCAAAAATGAAGAACTTGGCATTAACTAACCTTTTCGTTTTTGTATGTCTCCTTTTGAAGAGGCTGCTTCACACATAAGAATCATACCTAGAACTGTCAAAGAATCTGATCAAATGTTAAGAAATTACAAAACGGTTAAGATACCAAGTAAATAAATATAAAACTTATTTTAAAGGATACTGAGCACAATAACAAAGTAAGTTTCGGCAATGAATTGTCCTTGACTGCTTCCGTGAATGTAGTTCTGTAAAGTATCTGTTTTAGTTCACAAGTCTATGAGTTAAATGTTTTTCTAACAATCAATACAAACCACTTGTCCGTTTTGATTCTTATGAAAAAATGGGGGGCCTCGTATATGATTCCACATCTGACCAGAAGTCATTGCAAATGCAAAACTCTAAAACCAAAGGTTTAGGTTACTTGAAACTACAAGTAGTGTAATGTATGTCGTAATTTTAAAATGTTACCAAAGCAGCGACTGCCCAAGTTGTTTTATTATAAAGGAAATCTAAATTGTTTCTTCGCATGTACATTAAGCCACCTATTAAAACAATCAAAAGAACCAAAGCAGCTGTTCCAGAATAATTAGGAGGACGGAGTATCCTTATCTTTAAAAGTGTCATAACATCAGACAACAGTAAATTATTGTTTTTGAAATACGATCAAAATTACTTGAATATCTGTACGTTCGTTGACAAATCTTGCCAAAACTTCAGCAGCAAAGCCAATTCTAAAAAACAAACCCAATGTTTCATTACAATTTCAAGACAATATTTCATTACAATGTCAAAATCAAGTTTCACCTTTGAATGTCTAAAGTGTCAGTCTTTTTAGGCTTTGATTTTGGTGGGAAATGCATAAAAACTGGCGCCGAGTTTATTTTCATCTGCAAAATACGATGTTATAATAATTATAAATACGTCAACTCAGTTAATGCTTACCGTTTGAAATATTTCAGATCCTTCGTCAAAATCGACTACTCCAAAAAATAACTTATTTGAATATGAATTGGAATAACGATACGAATTGGCTAATATTTGAAATTCGTCGTTGGCAGCTCTGCAAAATAAAATAAATTTTCAATTTAGTTACACGTGGATATATTTTATGATTATAACTGTCCTAGTATACGTGGCTTGTTGCTGGTGTCAATTGATGACTTTACTATGAGTTGCCACTTATAATAGGAGTCTAAAGTAAAAATGATTGTTTACCTGCAAACTAAACACTGACGCTGAGGAGCGAGGGCAGTGAACATTATTATCATGGAGTAATTCCTTGGAGAACTTCTGACAAATTGTTTGAATCGATCTGGATTCATTTTTATTATAGGTTTCTTATTTGTGAAATCTAATAACTGTTGTACCCGGTCTGCCAGAGTCTGAGACTGGTAAACATACACAAGAAGAAATTGTTTTTCAATAAGTATTTAAAGATATTGATAGCTAAAATATGTGGTAAATCACACTCACCTCTCCTTTTTTCTTCGCATTTCCATCACTGACAGAAATAAACCCACAAATTATGAGGGAAAATAATAAAATTAACTTCATTTTTGACTTGTGATGTGGCGGCTTCTTCCCTATGCAAACATCACTATTTCACAAACAGGAAGCTCGACCGGAAAACTCTAAACACAACGTTGGGAAAACATAAGCGGGAAATACAAAATAAGTTACTACACATTCAAACTTAAGAGTACTGTATTATTCTTAATCAAAACAGCCAAACAAAGTGTAAAGGATCACTAATCAATAATTTATCAACTTTTTTAATCTTTAGTTGTGACTGAGGCTCACACAATATATGGGTTTGACTTGAGAGGAAAAAATAAAAATTACTAATTAAATTTATTAAATATACTAAATTCGTTATTTATAATTGCAATAAAAACATCTGATAACGTAATTAAATTAAATCCAAAATCTAACTTATTATGTTGTTATTCATTGGCTATAAGTAATTTGCAAAATATACATTGCAAATATCAATTTTTTTAAATGTCATGTGTTTCAAGGCAAAAAGTATATCAGCGGGCATAGGCACTTGATATTAGTAAATTTGAAAAAGTAAACTTAAGTTGACAACATTTTTCAAACAAATTAAAACATTAAAAATATGTTTACAAATTACATTATAACTATAAACAACATTAAAATAAACTAATTTATGCAATGTTCATATGTAGTAATCAATTTAAAAATATTTTATTACAGTTTTAAACTCATCGTGAAAGTGCTGCCGTCAAAGTACGGTACATATTCGGCAGCGATATCACTACAAACTTCGTACTCAGCAACAACGACAATATAGATCCGACAAATCGTCTTAAATTTAATCGTGTTGCAAAAATAACTTTTTTAACGGTTACCGCGCAGCCTGTGATGTAAGTGCCTCCAATTAATTTTAGCGCGTATAGGTAATGTCGGGCACAAATCACGTACAGTTAAATCCGAAGACAATTATAAGGAACATAACAGATTGTAAAGAACAGTGATACGTTTGAAGTATTTTCTAAGTTTATAAACTTTATTAGGCGAATGTCGTGCATTTTATTATCTGATAGCAACAAAAACTTAGAAAATAGTTTCGGTAAGTGTATAGCAAAAACTTGACAGCCGTTTAGAGTGGGCGTCGTTCTTTGTCATCTTTTAAAAATACAGTACCGTAGTCGTTATAATGTTACGTAAACAGTACACTTTTATTCGATATTATGAAATAACCACTTATAAGATACCATCGTAATTCATCAAGCCTTATATCACCGTTAAATAATATAAATTTACTAAACAGACAGATCGACTATTAGTGAGAACATAATTTTGCCATTTTTATGATGTGCGACTGAAAAACAACAACTAAGAGTGCGGACGCCATAACGACATTAATTTCGAACAATAGTAAGACATGTAGTTCTAGTTGGTACTCGAAATTATGTAATATATTGTCAGTTTATATGAGAGAACTTAAAGTAACATTCCTATTATAAATTAAATGCACGAGTAATTGATTAATCGGCGAATTAAATGAAATATTTATAGATCAGAAATGAAAACGACAGGACGCTAAGAGTCAGCCGCATGATAGCATAAAACAAAAAGTTTCGAAAGAAAATGTTTGTTTCTCATTTGTTTCATTTTTTTAGGTATTCGTATTTTTTGTGCAAATTCAGTCGGATCGCGTGTTATTGTGTGACTCAAAAACAACGGTATAAACTGTAACAGATCATCATCTTACAGACTTAAGCTGTCCTATGCACTTGTACATAACAGACTTACTGAAGGTTTATTGAAGATTTGCCAAGTTAAAAATGTAGGTAAGTACATATTAAATCGGCCTAATTATTTAGATACCATTAATAAACGTCCTTAATTCGTTTAATGTTTTTATATATGTGCGAGACAAAATGCTTTGATTTGAAATTAATCGATTACTTTGAAAAGATTGGTGAATAACTCTAGTGAAATGTGTGCATCGTGGTTTTTATAATTACCGTATTAAGATTCAACGAATCTAGGTTATTATTATGAATTTATAATTTAATTCAAAACAGATGACGTAATTCAATAAGTCGTAGGCGGCTGAAGAGAACTTTAAAATGCTTTTTATTTTTACTGTTATGCTGTCATTCTCGTCCATTTTAAACTTTACTATCATGTATTTACATTAGAAATCTGGGAATCCTCAAAATGTAGTGTCAGCTACACTGGTAAACGTTTGTGTATCAGTTAATTGTTTCTTTTTCAAGCCGTTTTCTTCCTAAACAGTTCACTCTCAAAAGATGAAATGCGACCAATGTTCTTCTTGTATTGAATTGTGTTGTGCCAACAAACTTCAGTACGTAATTTCTGGCAGTTGTTTTAGTTGAAGCAAGAAAGCGTAAGAAAAAAAAAGCAAAATTATCATATGGAGTCAATTTTGGTCTATAGCCAACATAGAAATTGCTTTATTTCTGTTCAACAAGCTTCGTAACAGAAAAAAACTCTGAGAAAAGTCAAGCAGAACTTGCCGAATGTGTAAGCTTGGTAGTGAATAGTTAAGAAAAGGTATTTATAAAAAAAACACCGGTTTAAATAGTCTTTTGCAAGTATACAGTAGTTGGAAGAAGAAAAGTGTGTGAGCTACGCCAGAAACATAGTCGCAAAAAGTTACTCGACAACTGCACATGTAAATGTAATAATTTATGCCATATGGATTAGATATAAGTGCTTATAACTTAGTCACTGGCATCTCTTTATGTCGTGTGATTTTGAACTGTCAAAGTAGTTAAGTTATTATAAAAAGGTGACATACCAGTTTTTTAAAGGAGGATAATAGCTTTTCAACGTTGTAATTATTATAAGAAATGGATACTTCTGGTACATCAAAAGCCATGGAAGGTAAGCGGTGATTTATTCACTACACGAATGTATGTACAGTTTGTGAGTCAACTGCTAAAAGTTAAAAAGCGGTTCATCTTACTTGAAAACATTTAGTTGTAGTTTAGCAGCTTTAGCTACTATATATTGTATTGTTAATGGAACATGATACGCACAAAAGCTCTTGGGGTTTGTTGTAAGAAACTGGAATCAGAAGTACATTGTTAGCATTTTTTATTTGATTAACAATTGTGAGCAATTTGTTAATATAGTAAATTCTAATAATCGAAGTAACCGTGTTAATTGCTAACATCATTATTATGCAAACTCAAAATAATGTAGAATACCGAATGATCCATGCAAGTTTCAATTGTAGTTTTAAGCATTGGTTTCTATTTTACTGTGATTTTTCTTAGATTTGTTTATACTGTATGTGTGGATTACATAAATATTATCAAAAATAGCGAACAAACTGTCAGTTGTATGAACGAATAAAACGTTGAAGGCAAAGTTTAAATATGTGATGAGCTTGAATTAAAGAACTAAAGTTGGGTGGGCGGTGATGAACATTGAAAGATAAAGTAACGGAAGAAACATCACTTTGAGTGCGTGTGTATCTTTGTTTTCTGTTTTTTCTTGCTTTTTTTTTTTTGGTGGAAAATATGTTTCTGCTTTGTATTTGCGGTCGGCATCTTGAAATCAATTGCTCTTTTATTTTGGATGAAGATGTTTTAAAATTTATATAAACTCTGTACCTATTGAGATATTTTTTTATCAGGGAGTTTTTGTTAGTTTTTTAAGGCTATGTAATGCCTTCGAGCTTGAGATATAATCCGAGTTAAGCTTCGGATTTACAGATGAGTTAAATCGCCAGTTTCTATTTGTTGCGTGCAATGAGACGTAGGTGAATTTCAAATAATTTTTTTTTAAAACTATAGTAGTTATTGATGGTATAATATTGTAATTTTCTAAATTCCAACAACTTAAAAACATCAGCTGAAATTGTTTCGTTCGGTAATTTCTACATCGGATTTGTATGGGGGTAATTTTATCGTATGTTTTTAAATGACGAGATCCTAAAATGCGCCCTGTAAATTTAATGAAGTGATGTTTTCTGATAAACTACTGTATGTTGACTTATTTTTTATTGTAGTAACTATACTGTATATATATTTACTTTGGAGAATTTTTTTTTTAGAATTTGTTACTGATACATTTTTTCTCTTTATTTATTTAAAAAAAGCTATACAATAATTTTTTCATACGAATTCGAAATTGAAACAAAATACAATTTGACATGCAGCCTGTACTTGCAATCGAAAGTATAAAAGAGTTAAAATTTGAAAATTTTTATTTTTGGAGATGCTTACTATTTCAAAAACAAGACTTGATGCAATATTCGAATACAGTAATAAGTAATCTTAAAAGTGATTTTTTGAGATGAAACAGTAATGTTTTTTGTTATACGTGACTAAACAATATACTGTAGTTCCCAAAATATCGTAAATATTAATAAAGAATAACAATTAAATGCCCGATTGTTGGCATGGAATCTTGTTTAGCTTAATTTTAAATGCTCATTTTCATATTATTTTACCGTATTTATAATAAGTATACCGGTATCTATTTTAGTTTGAAAGTTTGTTTGCTTTCTATTAGTTTAACCGACAATTTTTTTTTTGCGTTTTATGATGTTTCTGCTTGTGTAGTTTACTTTTCTGAAATTATTTTTAGTTTTTTAATGTTTACTGTGTAGTTGTGTAACTTTTGTTTTTGACTAATAAGGATATGTAGAAATATGATTCAAATCGATCATGCATGCTGTATTTAAGCAATCTTATACTGTGTACAATATTTCCATACAGCTTTGTTCAAGGAAAATCACGAATGTTTATGAATGTGATTAACTAGCTGTTAATTTTTTTTATAAATGTTAAAGCTTCGTCTACCTCCCAATGCGTTGGTTAAATTTAGTTCATAATAGAAATATATTTTTAGCAGCTAAACCAAAAGAAATATAGTTTGGTTTTTGGTAGTTGATCTCTTTCTATTTTGGTATTAAAGCCAAGTAGGTTACAATTCTCAGTTATAATACTGTAAAACTACAAAGGAAGATTGAGTCATAAATCTTGTTTAGAAAAAGTTAATTAATATGTAGATTTAGTTTTTTGAATATGTTATGGTGAACTTGTCTGATAAGTACTTTTTTTGTAAGACTTTGCAAAGTTGATAACCTGGTTACAACAACTGTTTGAGGGTTTTTAGTATTTTTTATTTGGTTTGCTGAATTTGAAATCCAATTGAGAGACATTGCGGTGTATTTTATGTTCTTAAATCATCTTAGTTGTTAGTCTAGGACTACCGAGAGCAGTTGGAGCTTTAAAATCTTATTCCATCGACTTTGTCTTGTCGGGAAAGAGAGAGAGAGAGAGAAAGCCAACTGTTAGGCTGTAATCCATGTCCTCCAACCTATCTCCTCGAGACATTTACAACTTCTTAACGGCTGTCTCATTTGATATATAAAAACTATACCAGGTTTTATTAACAATGTCCTCCAGTACATCGGATGACTTAAACGACGACTGACTATACAGTATAAGTTGGATTTAGCAACAGAAAAAAATAAGAATGTAAGATGGATGAGAGTACACCAAATCCGAAAAAGTACATGCTCACATTTTACTTTTACTAAAATACATGGACTAAAATACTGTACATGTAACTTACAAGAAAAATGCAGTTTTAATTATATTTGGTATTATTAGGTGTAAATTTGATACAGTATTTAGTAATTCTTTTTTTTTAAAAAATAAGCTAAACGATTTAGTCTAGTTACTTTAAGAACCAAATAGAGACGAGACAATTTTTTATTGAAATCAATGCAGTTTAGTCTCTTTTCTTATTGAAAGAAAGTTGATACTTTATTATGAAACCGATGTTTTCTTTTTAATTTTTAAGCTTTAACTGTGCAATGTACTCCTTGCCAGTGCACCTAATAATGCGTTGGAGCAATGTAAATTACAGTAAAGGGAGAATAGGCTGTGTTTAAGTTATATTTTAAGACATTGATTCTATACCCAACTGATCTTATTTCTTGTGTAAGTTTAAGTCTCTTATAATCCTAATAAGGATCATCCATCCATCGACGAGGTAACTTATATTTGAAGGGGTGGATGGAATCATGGCATGATTGGCTGTTGTGAATCAAATTAATTCAAGATAATTGAACGTGTGTGTTTTTTTAGGGGTTTTTGTGTTTGGTAGTTATGGTGAGATCTATTTTTTGTACTGTTGGAGTAGCATAATACTGTGCTTGAGAAATCGAATTTGTGCTCGTTTGGAAGTAATTTAGTGGGATTGGTGTTGTCAAATCCGGTAAAATGTCGGTGGATTCGACTTTGCTTATACCGGTATACTACACATCGTTATAAGCTGTAACTTGTACACCGTGGTGGAGAAAAAAAACAAGAAGGCATTACAAAATTATGTCGTTTATTCCACTAAATCTAGCATTTTTTTTTGTAATTAAAAAACTGGCAACAAAAAGCCAATTCTCAGAAAGTGATCACCAATGTAACATTTTTGTCCATTGTACATTTCCTAATTTTCGATAAAAGGCTTGTATATTAAGTTTATTTATCACTATATCATAACTATTCGTCCTTTCTTTATTTTTTGTCACTACAATACAATTGTTTACTAATACTGTAACTTTGGGCACCCACTAGTCTTTGAAGCGCCGTGTATTTTAAAAGTGTATTTGAAATCTATTGCGTACATTTGCGTGTACGGGATTATGACATGGTTTATGGGCTAAGGAGCATAAACCGTTTGTACAGGCGGCACTGCAAGGAAAGCTGCGGTTTTGAAACGTAGGTGGCGCCAATGTATCCATCTATTGTATTTTGAAGCAACAGCATAAATGCAACCCACGAAATTTGTTAGTATTAAGCTTAATCCAATCAATTACCGTCTCGTCACTCTGAAGTGATTGAGTCTGAAACCCTTGCTTTTTTCTTTTCTATACAAAATCTCCTTCCAACTTCCATCCTACTCGTTCTACAGTACTATTGCTATGGCTTCTGCTAACCTTAAACCTTGTAGTATAACATCCTCTATGTAACTATATGTTTCCTTATGTGTAATTTGGGGGGAAAGTAAAGCAAAAGCTTTACTGCTATCAATAATCCACTATATGCTGTACAAAGCTCAAGTATTACAATAGAAACTTTAGTACTTAATGTAATGTTTTAGACTGATGGAAACCTTCAAGTAACAGACTAATTGAAGCTTTATGATTTAAAATTAAGTTGCCTTAGGGTTGCTAAGTTGGATATACAGTATGTAAGGTAGAAAGATGTATTTATGTCAATATATATTACTAAGCATAATTTTTAGATAGTCAACTTACGATAAAAACAAATAAGATTTGGCTTTTATTGTTACACAAAGTGTTATTATTTTGTGATGGGACATTTTTATAACTAAATTAGGGATTTTATGAACGAAATTCAATATAATTTTTATGGATTTGGATTGTATATTGTATTTAGTTGCAAATATTTTTGTTTGTAGGTCGCTTAAAGACTTAACCAATGTTTTCGATTGACTAAAAATACATTACATCAACGTTAGAACTTGCCAGTGCTTAAAGTTGTAGTGCTGTACTGAATACAACAACGCAATCCTTACGACGTACACAGGTTAAGTCACGTAAAATTGCTTTGGACTTTTTTTTGAGTTTTTGTAGAACTTCTGATAAGCTTCCCTCACTTTCTGTGAAGATTCCTTTACTTTTTTTTTTTTTTGGAAGTTAGAAATGGAGTTAGTGACAAAGCTTTCGCATCCAAACTGTTTTAATTTAAAATAAGAGAGATAAAGAAAAAGCTTTTGTACTTTTGCAGGGCAGAGATCTCTGTCTAGTGGTTGAGCATAATTTAAACGCGCATGCTCCGTGATTTGGAACGTCATTTGTGCATTAAAGACAATCGTTTAGGACCATGCGTAGTTTGGGGAAGTGTTTTTGAGTGATATATAAACTCGATTGTTGTCAGGTGACACTTTACGCGTTAACAAGTGTATACGCACTAATGGGTGTTGACGCTATCGCTAATTTTATTTGTTCACCTAACTTTTGAAATAATTTTGTAGAAGAAAAAGCTGACGTTGAAAGTTTATTGAAAGATACAGGCATTTTAATGGCGTAATTAGTGAAGTTTAGGATCACGTAAAAGCTGAAAATGAATTTTTTTAACTAGTTTAACTACGAATCGCAGCTGTATTAAGGCATAATTTATTTTAGTGCTTTTAGACTAGACATACTATTTACTCATTCTTTTTATCTAATATATTCGATGCAGTACGGTAGTTATTTTTTAATGCATGTTACAGTTATTGTACTGTGTAAAAATTAAATTTAATAAATTTTTGAAGTAAATATCTTGCTTTTGAAATGTATTTGATAGGTAATATGAAGCTAATATCAATATTTTATTATTTCCATTATTGCAGCCTTGCATGAATATAAATTTATGCAAACGCATGCTCAGATATGGGTTAGAAGTGGGATTGCAATCAACAAACGCATTTTAAAAAGTGTTTGAAATAAACGCAATTTAAAACAACTCATCTGCTAAATAATAATAATAATAATAGTCAGCATTAAACGCATGCAGTCACTTATCGTCTGCTTTGATATAGTCACTGGGTTTCCACTTGTCTACTTAGACATTTTTGAAAAGTGGCCATGAATAATTGATTAGGCGTAAAACGTAGGGGGTTTGTACAGGGTGATCGTAAAAACTTCAAATATTGGGAAATAATGGGAAATGAAGCAAAATTAGCGACGCTATTTAAGCTAACACGTTATTTAGAATTACGCTAGCATTCAAATTTACATCTGAAATGTTATCCTTAAAAAGTGAAGCTTTGTACTATTGCTTTTAAATTCGTTTACTTGAATCGTTTTAAATTTGTTTTAGTCGATATTCTGCAAAAATAAAAAGTTATTAATCATTTGAGCTCTTATGGTGGCATTACAAATCTGCCTTGACTGTTATAAACTAACTTATATAAAAATATTAAGAAATTCCCGTTCTAACGTATGCATTTAAATTTCCCACTATAGGAAGTTATTGTATCACGATTTTCTATCGCAATATCTAGTTATACTGTATCTTTAAGGACTTAATGGTCACCCTGTAAACTTAAAGTGCTAATAAATCTTTCAGGTCGCGTGTACAGGGACGCTAGTGATGACGAACTCAAAATTTGCAAAGGTGGATGGGAGTTTGGGGTGATTGCTATAACAAATTAAGTGTTTCTATTTGTGTACATTGTGCAAGTACGCTTAGAATAATAAGCTTTCCAATGCAGATAATCAGAAAATGCAAATGATAATTAAATGTGTTGAAATTTGTTGTGTGATTTTGGCAACGAAATCTTTAAAAGTTTATTACCTGAAATTCAGATTCTAAATTATTATTGGGCTATACTGAATTTTTGTTTTCGAGAAATGCATAAGACGTTTATAATACTGTGCCCAGTTGGAATCCCTGGATACATTGGATAATGAAATGGCAGTTTGCATTCCATCAAACAACAAACGTTATACAGGTTAATTAGAACAATAAAGACAAAGAAGCATTTACTTGCTTTATTTTTATTCACGTAACATTTTGTACCGCTGTTACTAAATACAAGTTACATAACGTTCAATAAATAGATGATTTTTAAACTTTTCCCCGTACTCAGACCTCGCTATCTAATGTTGATTTCGTTTGAAATTCCACTGAATATTGCAATACTAGTAAACCTAGTCGACTAGTCGAATCATTAACTGAAAGTGGTGCATATTTATAATAAAGTATAATCTAGATGGGGAGAATGGTCGTCAGAGAAAAATTGTTGTATAAATGAAACTGACATACTGTAGGTTGAAACTGCAATCCTAAAGGTTACTAACTACAGAATATCGAATAACCTGAAATTGAAGCTGAAAAGGTCCAAAAGGTTGCTTGAAGGCATCTGAAATTCAAATTTAATGTAATAAGATTAAGTTACTATACGACGAATACTTTTGTTAAACTTTTATATTTTAGTTATTTTATTAGATTTCTAACTGTCGACTTTACTTTCAAAATCTGCTACATTATTTTGTTTTCAATTTTTGACGGAATTGTGTAGAAAATCAAGGTTTTCTGTTGTTGCTATTTTTGAATTTTTCTATGGAAACGAGACTTTTAAATATTAAAAAAAGCTTTGAAAAGTAATTTGAATAAATTTGTACTTGAAAGAATAAAACCTTTAAAAGTATGATAATGTTATCTACATTATATTCACATTGTGGCCTCAATATCATAATTGAAGTAAGTTCGTATATGCGCCCAATTAAATTTGTACTTTGTTGTTGTACGAGGATTTTAATGCCATGTTTATGTGTATATACACGTAAGAGGATGATGTATTTATGTTTATTTACGCTTAATTCGGCGGCTTATACTGTAGAAAGAGAAAGGGAAGAGAGTGGGATGATGAAAAACAGTGGATGGTGAAAATACATTGTGTAATATTATATGGATGTTCAGCCTGTACATGTATGTGTGTATGAAGGATTTAACAGTTTGCTTCTATGTAGATTTAAATAAAAATATCGCTTTACACTATTTTGCCGACAGGTCTTTTGTTTTGTTTTTTTAAGGGGAGGGTGAATTCCCTGTAACGAAAGAGAGGCTCTCGTTATAATAGGTGTAAAACTTTTATATTGAACAAAACAATTGTCTGTGGCTCGAACTTACATATCTTTTATGTGCATATGGAGAGAGGATTAGACATTATTATTATTATTTATCCAAATAGCACAAAAGTTAAACCTCTTGAATTCTTTTTTTATTATTTGTTTTGTTATTACAGTATAAGCATTACTAACGCAATTAAGAATTTATCGGAACCGCTAAGGGTTGAAATTTGATAAGGGAGGTCGATCAGAAGTTCCAATTTACTAACTTAGTAATAATTTAACTATTTAAGGTAAAATATTTCACTTTTAATGTGTATTTTTAATTTAGTTATAATGTATTGCACTTAAAAAAAAATTTTTTATAAATTTTTTTAATTTTTTTCTTTCAAGGCATTTGAAATTTACAACCATCATTCATGACTTGTTTACTAGTTAATGTGCTCATCATAAGTTCATAACATACTGTATCTATTTGCAGTTGTTGACATGGAATAACACCGATAAAAGAAACTTTTTTTAAAATTAATATTAGGTAGTTTTTTTTTGTACGTGAGACTTTTTGGTAATTCTCTCTCGTCATTTCACTCTTGTATAGCTTAGTAACATTAATGTTAGGGTTTTAAATTGGATTGAAACGACGTTTCTCTTGATGACAAATACAATATCTAATATAGACGGTTAGATGAGCAGGCAGCCACATCAATTGTATACCGGCACAAGATTTTGTTTTCAATTCTGCACTTATTTTTTCCATCCCATGTTGTTGATTGAATTTGATGTCGTCTGTTGCTACTACGTGATGCTCACTGGTGTGGATTGTACTAGGGCGAGTCAAAAGTTGTGTCTTTAGAAATTATACTGTAAATTAAACAACTTGGAAAAGTAAACTTTTGATTATCAACTAATATTTCAGTATTTTTATCGCGTATTTGTTTTTATAACTTTTTTTTACAAAAACTCTTAAAAGAAACTTTTGTGTACCAGTATACAGTATGCTGAAATATTACAAATAAATAATTTTTGTTTCACTCTCCTATTTATATTTTTTCACATTCATTGAGGAGATTTGAACATATTAACGACCATTTTCGAGGTTCGTTTACGCCTGTGGATGATGAGAGATAATTGAATTACTTGAGATAAATCTCTTGAGATATTATTTATTTGGTCAATATTGAACTAAGGAATTTTTCTAAAGGTTTATTTTCTAACTTCTTGGATAAACATTAACTTTGTTTACTTTATTTTTTTTATATAAATTAAAATGAGCTATGTGGTACCGTATTTCTTGTGGTGTTGTACAAGTATTTTACTGGAAGTCATACAAAGTTAGATGTCTTAATTGCTTTAAGATGAAATTTTATATTAGACAATGTCATTGCCCTTTGGCAGTCGTTAAATCTTTAGTAAAGTTTATTACGGAAACTAAAAATGTCATAATCGGTCAGGTGAACACTGTATTTACATTATGCCAAAAAAATGTTAAACATTTGAGATGCGATGATAAAACTTTTTAAACATAAAATCACTTAAAATTACTTGTTGGAATTCATTAATGAATTGTCATAAACAAACCAAAAATTAGCAAACAACAAAACAGAATAAAAGTTGATCATGACTGGCAATATATTGCAAGTCACTGAACAGTTAAACTTCTATATAACGCAAAACATACTGTTAATTGTAATTTTAATAACAAGAAATTAAGATTTTTGAGTAAAAGTAAATTTGATAATGCATGTGAATGTATACAATGTAAATACTGTGCCGTGTGAATTATTTAAATAATGGTTGAATCATGCTGAACAAGTTTATTTAACGCATTTTATATGGGAAATAGTTTATTTATTTGTAATATTATTACTGCACTGAAGTGTTTTTTTTTAAATTTTACTAATCTACTGTATTCTTGAAATAATAATGATCGAAACCAAACTAATTTCAAAACATTATTTCTGTCTCTTTATTTATTTCTCTAGGGCTTTAATTGTCTTTACTTCCGCAAAGTTTGATTTTAATAATCGATATCACGATGTTTAAATTTATGGAAGTCAAAAACGATGATCGGATTTTGATAAAAGAGCTTTTTTCTAGAAGTGAAAATTTTTCAATTTTTCAAAGTGCTTGCAATCTTTCAGTCTGAGCTTTTGTTGAGAGAAAGACATTAAGAGAAAAGTTAAGTAGCATCTTTCCATCTCTTACATTCTCTCTTTCTCCATCATTCTGCATCTACAAAATGATAAACACGAGCAAAGGCTTTTAAGTGACGATGATGTGGAGTTAAAGGGAGTTGGAAAGTGGATGGGGAGGTGAAGTTGCAATTAAATGGAGTTGTGTCGTGAGTTTATAAGGCTGAGGGAAGGGGAAGTGTCCCTGTTGGATCATTAAAATGCAAGCACCAGTGTTTTTTTTTTCTTAACAGATGAAATGAAGGGTGTTTTAGAGGGGGGTGGACTTGTTTGTAGTAATCAACGGCTTAATTTTCACCTCGTCTTTCCTTCAACACAGTATATAATCCACTTATAAATATACATAAACAATGAACACTTTATATACTCTCAGTAGACGTTTTTATTTCTTGCTGTATTTACTTGTGCACATAACGAATAAGTGTGTATACTCGTTGATGGCAGAATGGGCGGAGTTAACGATTCAACATTTTGTTTATAACTTTACACTGTGTTTTGCACTTTATACCAATGGTTGGGAAAGTGCCAGGTTATTTTTGTTAATAAAAAAATTGGAATTTACTGTATTAAGACAAATGGAGTTATGGATAGGTCTTGATTGGATTTTGGGAAGATAAGTAAGTAGTTGTGACTTGGAATATATTTTAAAAGAAATCAATTGAAATGGAAATTGTTCTTAGGTTATTAATGGTATTTCTATTTAATGTTGTTTTTTGATATATCTTTATTTTTTAATGGACCAATTTAATGTAAAATATCAAAAATATTTTTAAGATAATAATGGTATGTTTGGAGTATTTTGACTTTATTTAAATTGGTGGCAGTCTTTTTATTTGTTAATTAAATCATGTTTTAATTAAACTCAAAAGCTAAGAGATGTTTCATCAGTGTTGTACTTTATTATTGTGCAGCTACTTCGAGATTTAACAGCCGTCTCTTAGCAATAGAATTCCTCCAGAATAGTCATAAGGTTAAGTAAAATTAAATTTATTACTCAGTGGTATCAATTTACCAAACAAATGCATAAAACTATTTTTGTATTTGCTTACTGGTTGAAAAAGCAAACGCAGAATATGCCATAGAAAGTACAAGTTGTTAAGATGTTGCGCTGAAAGTTCATGAAACCAAGATAGTCTTTCCAATTTATTTTAAGCTGTTAAAGTTTTCAATTTTCAGTTTTAAGATACAGAGTTTTCTGAAATTTAAAAATTATTTTGGAGGATTATTAAAGTCAACAATAACAAAGTTGAAAGCTACAGCCTGTGTGTTATTTCTGCTGAATTCTATCTCCTTCAGCACACACGTACACCGAATGACGCCGTGTTTTTCAACAGTCACGTACTGTGTTGCTTGCAATCAGAACCGTAATCAGACGACGTGTGACGTAGGGCGTTTTACGAGCGTGTAAACACTTTGTCAATAACGCCAACGACGACGTTAATTAGCCTTTCATATACTCATAACACTCAAACGCATGTTTGCGTTCAAGCTCTAAAAATTATACGGTATAAAAATTGTGTGATAATGCAGTACATCTATCGTGACACTTAACAAAACTACAGTAACTGTGGTTGTGGAACAGAAGTCACAAATTTAAAATCCATAGGGGCAGAAATTGATGATTAAATTTATGGAGATAATAGGAATTTGTTATGGCTAAATAATTTCAATGGTGATATAATTAACGATGTTTTCTTTGTTACTTTGGGTAAATAAAAGAAATTCTCAAGTTTTGTTATACAGTATGTGATTTGTTTTGACTTCTGAAGATTAAGGTAATATTATGTGGTCGTGGAAAGAACCAGTGTTGCTGGTGAAAGGTTTAATTACGTCGTCGTTTTAATTGTTGTCTCAGATGATAAAACGTAGTATCGTGAGTTTGTTTGGTCGTTAATAATTGTGCTTACATTACTTTGCATATTTTAATTAAGTCAAGTCGATACCTTACGAGAAAAAATGTCGGTTTTGAAATTAATATCTATGAGGCTAATTAGTGAAAATTAAAGCCAGGAGCTGCTTTTTTAATGATTAACTTTGAATTGAAATTAATGTAAATTTTTAATTATTGGATGTACTGTACGTATAGTATTTAATTTTTAAACAATTTTATTATACTGTTCTTGTGTATTATACGGTGTATCCATCATTTGTCATTGCTTCTGACATAATGTAGGTATTTCAACGATTGTGTAAACACATTTTTAAATTAATTTAAAATGGAAGATGTTATGGTTATTAATTTTTACTTTTTGTGGATTTTGAATTGTACTTTTTGAATATTTCATGTATTGGTGTCATCATCTTGCTACACAGTATTCGAAGTATGGAACTTACCGTAACTACTGTATTATCAACAATGATTGGATATAATTCCTCGTATTGACTTATTTTATTATGGTAAAAGTGTGATCCTTATAATCCTTATTGGATCCACATAAGCTTAGCAACATATTTGATTATTATTGAAAGTGAATTAGTCATCTCTTCCTAGTAATTTCATCACGTTGGGTTTTTTTTTGTATAAGCTTACTTGCATTAGCTTAGATTATTTTTGTGAAGCTGAATGACGAGTAATGGATCTCAGGTGGTCACTTAGCCAACTAATGGTTTCCAATTGTTGCTCAAATTTTCAGCGAACAGATTGGGATTTGGGATAATGGTTGCCCCGGTAGTAATTATTTATAATCAATGGCTTTTTATGAGCTAGTCTTGTTTTGAGCGTGATGGTTATTACGCCACAGTAAAGCCTCGATTTAAGAGAGATTATAGCAAATATATGCCAGATTTTAAATTAGCGTTGCTGGCAGTGACAATACCGTTTTCATTGTCCAAGTCACTGCGTTTTTAAGCCATTGAACGCCTCATAAAACGAGTTACTGTTTATAATGAATTAATCATGGCTTTGTGTTTTTAGTTGATGTTTTTACTGTTTTAGGATTATGGCTGGCCAATTTCTGCAACGTTTATCGTATGTCGGTCATGTTTCATGTTTTGGTTTATACCTTGTGAATTTTTTATTTGATTTGGTCTGCTTTGATAACGATATAAGTAATCTGTATTAAGTTGATTTGACTGCTTTCGTTTTAAAAAGCGGTACTTAGAGTTAGAGTGGCGGTATTAGAATTTTTTTTGGTTTTGGTAGTGGTTTGTTAGCCGAGTAAACACAATTCTATAAATACTTAATACGTTAGTATAATCCTAGTAACGGTTTTCCTGCAGAAGTTTTCGCTATTGTAAATATTATTTTAAACATTTAGTCATTCAATATGTTGTTTGTTGTCATTGCTTTTCATAACTATTGTGTTACAACTTAATGCATTTCATGTTTACTGTTTGAGGAGTTTAGGCAACTTGAAATCTTTTTTTAAATTGTAAACATGATTTTTTATGGAATTTTGATTTTGAAAGTTTCGATGTACTGTAGTTTATAAATGACCGAATATTTTAATTTTCATCTGTGGTAAACGAATTTGTTGTCCTGTGATAAATTGGACGTTATATTTTGTGTATATGGGGCGTTGAGATGTTGATCGCGACGATAAACGGATGCTTTTCGTTTCAGTCGAGTTAACACCATTCCTCGGCTGTACTCATCGTCATCGGTTACTGTTACGATTATTGTTATTATTGTTATTACATGAACGTTGAAATGTCTGGTGTAACATTTCAGCAGAAGGGTTTTACCGTAAATTAGCAAGGGATCAGTTTCCAAGCCGATAAGTGAAGCGTGATGTGCCGAGCTCGGTGCTACTCTTCTCGGCGTCTTTTCTCACAGGAGCCGCATGGCCCATTATACTGTACGTCTACGGTTAAACCGCACAAAAGATGTAGGAAGAGGTTGTTATAATTTAACACTTGTGACGTTGTTGAAGTTTTAAATAAATTATTTTAATATAAAAATCCAGTTAATACCAAGAAAAGCAAACATGTTATGATTGAAAACTTAATCAAGCTAATTCCTGTGAGATTTGCAAGGCAGGCTTCATTGCCTTTTCCAATAGCTTTTTTTTAGGTTACTTTTTTTTGTACCTATAATTTCTCTATCTTGTATCTATATGGGCAGAACAGTATTTGCTTTACATTTTCATCGTACTAGATGGAAAAATTATGTTGTAAAAAATGATTGCTTTTTAAGTAGGGCAATTCTTAATAGTGTAGTATAGTAGCTGAAACGTTTTGGGTTTACTGTGTATAAAAACCGCAATTTTGCTTTTCAAGGCACAAGTTTACATGCAGTTTTAATTACTAGTTTCAATATTTCAAGTATTTGATTATCAAATAATATATTTGAATTTTTTTTTTGATTTGGTTAACTAAATAATCATGTTGAACGTTTATTAAGGATCTTAGGTTATGGCTTATCTGATTATTGTTTTATTATAAAAGTAACATTCATTGAAATGTCATGATAATGTTATTTACTTTGGAAATATAATTGCTGAGTACCGTCATAATCGCAAATATAATTAAGGCATTCTAAGTTATCAAGTCTGCTCACTGAATTAACAAAGTTTGAGTATTTGTTCAGTATTATTTTAAATAACTTTTAAAATCTATTCAGACATGAAGCAATTTTTTTTTGTATGAAGGAGTTATGCGGATTTTATTTGTAAAGATGGCATCCCATTGTGTGTTGTTGATGTAAAAAAAGATTTATGAAGTTTTATCAGCTTTACATAGAGGCTGTTTGATTTACGAGCGTTTATTCCGGTGTCTTGAATATAATATACGATGATGCTATTGCTATGTCAACACCTTCACACTAGTTGAAACTCAATCTCTCTTCTTCCATTTCTTTGGCCCATAGACTCCTTAGTCTGAAGCCCTTAATGGACATCTGTTTTTCTCATTCTTCCTTCAAAAATGGCCATCTATAAAGATGTAGCCAAGTGATACGTGTTGACTTTTTATTTTTCGATCTTTCTTCTCACATCTTTTCTTACATTGGCTATCTCGTTTTGACCGCATTACTGAGGTTTCCGGGTCATTTACTTCTTGACTCGCCCTCGCCATCTTTATTCAACCAAAGGCACTGATTTCGATTTCTATACCCTTTGCCCTTTTTATTCATATATAAATATACCAGACACTATCTCGTTTTATCAAATTTCCTACGTTTCCAGTCTCTGAAAATCTAATGGAGATACAGTATAAAGCAAGAAGATCATGGCGTTTTTATTTTTTTATTCATTTCAGTAATTCTTTGTAAATACAGTATGTTTAGCATGATTAGGAAAACATCAATGTACAAATTAGTAAAAATAGACAAAGTCTAATTTTTTTTAGTAAATCTATGTCAAATTTTTGATTTATGAAAACGAGTTAAATGGGCTAATTTTAAGAGTAATTTCAATGTGGTTAATACGAGTCGAATTAGTAAGTTATACTCATAATGTATCTATACCTTTTTAAAGAAAAAAAAAAACAAGAAAAAGTGGCGGTGACAGATAAAACAAAATATTCAAGATATAAAACCAAATACGACTGTTGTGAAATATCCTTATGGGCTTTTTGTTGTCTTTAAATTTTTTACCCTGTTATTTTTCTTGTTACTTTTGTTGTCAGTCTTACCAAGATTTACAAGACAACATTATAGATACCTTGTGCATTTTATATTATATAAGGCAACTGAAATTGTTTAGAGAAACGTATACTGAGTGGAAACACAATCCGCAACATAAAAAAACATTCGATTTTCAAAGTCCAATAATAGCAAAGAAAAAGAATAAAAAGAGAAAAATAAGAAGAAACTAAAAGATTTTATGCAAAGACATGTCCGATTTTGTTTGACGTAAATGGCCTCCTGTTTTATTTCGAGAGGAGTTGATGCTTCTAGCGACATCTCCTGCTATTGTTTTAGTATTCTCGTTCCAGTTCCATCTACATGTTCAATCCTATTTGCTAAAACTAAATCGTGTGTGTTTGTGCGACGTCAAAAGCTGCAATGTCGCCAAGAGATAACTTGTTTTCGATTTGTTTTTCTCTTATACATTATTCTCTCTATACACATTCAGTTCGTACACAAACGGCTGGCTTTTTCTTTCTATTTTGTTGATACTGTTGTTTTTCGTGTCTCATATATTTTTGCCCTAACATAAAGGTTGTTACGTCTTTAAATCATCCAGTAATGTATCTTGCACAACTAGACTTTGGATATAAATATACATAACATTATTTTCTGACTACACTACGTATTTTATACAAACAACACGTTGCTGAACTGCTTGATTTTTAACAGTAGCAAAAGGAACTTAACTAAGATATTAAATTTTTTTAGTGTTTTACGACCGGTAAATTAGTACAGATTTTTTTGGTTCACATTCTGAATGACTGAATCACCAGTTTTATTGCTTTGACTATGTATCTGACTTTTTGGACGCTTGATGACCCATTTAGTATCTAAGTTATGTTAGCTTGTTTATTAACACTTTTAATTTTTAATTATAACTTGGCCACTTTGTTTCATTGCTTAATTTACTCTAGGATCATATTTAATGTCTTGAATATTTTTCACAACGTAAAATATACACTAATATTTCATGCTGCAACTATAAATGTCTGCATTAAAAACTGATTTAAATTTTCTAGGCAGTATATTTTCAATAAAAATGATGTCTTTATCGTTTCTGATAATTTTGGGCAACTTTACTACTGTTAATTGAGTGAATTTTAGAATTTTGTGCGACATCTTAGCTAGCAAAAGCCATTTAACTAAATTTATGTTTATAATGAATTTCTAACGGTTTCTAAACTGTGTGTTGAAAAAAATATTCCATTTAAAACGGTAATGTATGAGTCTGAATTTAGCTTGAATAGAAGCTCATATATTTTTAGGTTTCCCATCTATTTGCTGGGAAGGAGGACTGTTAAATAGAGGAAATGACTTAGATATACTCAATTTTAAGTTACGACCGTACATAACCGCCTCCACCTCTTAGATATCACACTTCAATTCAACAAAAATGTTAAGGAGAAGCAAAAGGGCTATTTTGTCTTTCATCGTGTATAGGTTTAGTGGGTGGTGTCCAAACCAATAAACATGAAATATGCGATTGATAAAGAACTTCATCAATTTTTATGACCCCTTTCATTCTTTATACTGAATATACACTTTTTCTTTGGTAGTGCGAGGGCAGTCCATAAAATTTCTTCGTTAAACTTTTTTCTTAAAAAATAACGTTTGAGATGCAAAAGTTGTTTGTTGAATCCAGGGGGCGCTCGACCCCCAAAAGACTCGAATTATTTACTGCAGATTTTGCTTTGCTTGATGATGGAAGTTACAATCGTAGAAAGTTTTCATTGATTTGGGAAATTGGGAGACTTGCTACTTCAATTTAACTGAATAAGAGTTTGGTTGAAATGTTTCGTCAAAAATACGATTTAGTCCAATCTAATTTTCAAGAATGAAATGTTAATGAGTTTGCTGGTTAACAATTGATTGAAAACCGATTTTTAACGCTTCTATAGTAAAAAATAATCTTTGACATCTTATTTATCCTGATAAATTTTAATTTGCGATAGACTTAAGCGTATAAAAAATCGAGGTTTGTTATTTTGACTTACACTGTAGAAAATGAGCACACTGCCAAAAGTACTGTACATTATAAAAAGCCCGAGATAAAAATGATCTTTTTGTACAAATTTTTTTCTATCCATTTTTCTTTACAATGTGCTGTAGACACAACTTTTATTTCTCCTATTTTATACTTGTAAGGAAGGGGGTGCTAGGGTAAAATGGCGATTTTATTCTTTTGGTTATGACTTTTCTATAGGTAGCTGCCTGCCGCCCTCTACCAACACATAAAATAAGAGATATACTGACTTAAATGGCCAATCCTTATCATTTTCCTTTTACTATTTTCCTTCATCTTTTTCCTTCTCTTAACTTTCAAATCGACTTTTTTTTTTCGTTTGACGCTTTGGCGTTCTCGATGTGTATATGAAAATGATGGGAAAAAATGTGTTTAGAATTTCGATTCATACTTCATTTCCACATCGTTTACATGTGAATATCACATGGGGGATGCTTGATGTGTATATGTGGTACTTACATTATACTGTAGTCTGTGTGATAACATCAGTTATTGGCAATGACAACTCACCTTTCTGCCATTATGGTGATAAATGTTAAAAAATTATTTCATGGGATGATTGGCGAATTGCTAGAACTCGTTGAGTTGAAATTTGTTCATATATTTGGTATTCTAAGAGCTTGACTTGAGACTAATTTAGATTCGAAAGCTTCCTCAATTGTATTTCGAGTTCCAAAATATTTTATCATTACTGGAGACCAGGTTTGGTTTTCCATATAAATATTTTCGTAAACTTTAATATAAAATTTCGTTTTTTAATGCGGTTACAGAGCCGAATTATTTTAATTTGAAGTGAATTAAAGTATAAGTGTGTCGTAAGAGCATAAAGGATTCGGGGTTTAATGATCACCCTGTATAACTTAGTTGATTTGATTAAATTAAGTTAGACAAAGCAAGCAAATGCAATTAATTGAATTGAGTGTTGCATTGACATATTGGGTTGTAAATAATGTCAGAATCAATTTCCCCAACAACAATAGCCGTGCTAAAACGTTATACAAAATGGCAAAAATAGGATAAGTAAAAATGGAGAACGTGCCACAGACAATTTCCCAGTAAAACAATAGACGAAACATGACACGATTGCCATTCATTTTAATTAAATTTCCACAAAAGTACATACGATATATTTTATGCTTTTCTCTCCTCATGAAAACAAAAAAAGCCTAATTAGTTTGGATCATTTACAAAATGTTTATAGATCCTTGCATACTGTGTATATAAAAGTCAACTTTTATTATTATTTTGTCTTGAATTTTCAAAGCAAATGATATAATTTTTTTTCTAAGGAAATTCGAAGCATTTGTTATGAAAGTTGATCGAATTTTGGCTAAGTTAATCAATAAAATTTAAATAACAGGAATATGTTGACATCAACATAAAACAATAAAGTGAATTGTCAGCGATTTTACGGTGCAGAAATGAAATGACGAGGTAGTATTTTTATGAGATACAAAAGGCTTTAAAATATTCATAAAGTTAGCTACATGCAGCACATTATTGAAGTAATAACGGGATTATGACTAATTTCGATATATACTGTAGGTCAAATTAAAATTTTCTATAAAGTTGGACCATCATAATGCTGTATTAAACTAAATGCAACTAGCAATTAGAAAAACATTACAAAAATTCAGATGTTGCAATTATTATAGCAACTAAGTTAGCTGAAATTTGAGTAAATACTATGTATTAAAGTTTGAATGCAAACTTGAGCACAAACCACATCTGAACAATGTTAATAAGTAGAAAAACATGATATTTAATCCAATTAAACAACTTATTTTTGCGTTTTAATTAATAACATTCCATCGTTTGCTATTTCCATAACGGTACAAACACAAACAAAACTCTGAAACAATAGCCACAAAAATAAATATTCTGCTTTGTGTTTGCAATTGCGGCTTTCAACTATGTCAATCAAGCTCATATTGCAAATTATCACTGGTTGAAATTCTTGCGTTAAAAGCCATCTAATTGATCTTTTGGTCCCCCTAAAATAATTTGGCCAATACAAATGATTCGCATACCAACTTTACATCACGTCACATTAAACAAAGAAGACATTTTATCTAATTAAAGGGTCTATAATAGAAATGAATATCCCTTGACAGGCTTATTAATAGCAATTGTTTTAATATGCATCTTCGTTTGATGTAACATTTTCTTTCTATTATAAACGTTGACGACTTTGATAGTAAATCTTTTTTTTTTTTGAAGTATTGTACTGTAATTGATAATACTTGACGTTTTTTTGTTTTTAGTAACTAGATTATTATGCTTGATATAGTACAATAAATTTTGAAGCGCTCAATTTAGCATCACAAGCATCGAATTTAACATTTAGGTAAATATTTGAATTTATAGTTGCGTCTATTAAATTGGCGTTTTTCCTGTAGACTAAATAAACGGTTATTTTCTTTAGTGGTTAATTGAGTGTTGTTACATACTGTAGGTGTCGCTAGCTGTGGTTTGTGAGATGCGGAAAAACATGGGGTGTGTTGTGTGGTGTTGGAAGAGGATGATGAGTGTGTTTTGGAAAATGATACTTTTTATGTCATCATCTCTTCAGTCTCCCAAGCGACCAATCAATACTCCCATTAAGTTGTTACAATGTCTATGTAGGTTTTTTCTTTCTTTTTTTTTTTATTCAAGTGCAGTATACCTACTGTATATGTGTATGTCTTGGTATCATCTTAAAGCTTTTATACTGGGATTTCAATTCCGTGAGACAAGGTAAAAACGGGTTGTTGGGGATGATCATTCTTTAAACAGACAGCTTGTCACAACTTTGCTGGGCCAAAAACCGTCTTTCCTCCTCCTCACCGTAAAACACTCAATGACAACAACAAGAGACTTTGAATTTTTTTTTGTTTTACTTATTCTGAGGACGATCCATAAACTAATGGAAACTTTGTGCATTAATGGTGAACAGGAAATACTCCATTGCAACTGCACTTCATTAGAACAAGTTAAAAACTTCTAATAGGTAACTAATAGATTTGTCCAAGAAAAACAGCCAATAGTTGAAGAAATGTGCAGTTGTCATCTAAAATCAAATTCTGTACATTTAAAGTCAAATATTGATTGTAACTACAGTTTTATTTTCTAATATACAAATTTAATATTTCTATAATCAAAGTTTGTCATTTAAAAGTATATTTTGGAGTGTTTGCTTTCCATTTATGACATCAAAAATGTAACAAAAGCCACAAAATTCACTTGATAAAAAAGGCACTTTAATGTATTACAAGTAAAAAACAGGCGAATAAAATTGCTGATGTCATCTTTATATTTTTCTTCAGACATCAATGCAAAAAAAAGCGTTAATGCAACAACAATTGCTTTTGGCTTCCTGTTTCCATACAAAAAATAATCGTAAATAGTCTTGAAACAGGAAGCTTAGTACTCCCCCTTAGCAGCTTGCAATAGCGCATTTATAGTGTCCAGCATAAAATAACATAAATTTTTGAAAACAGAAGCAGCACAATGCTTTTTTTTTGTTTGTGTGGGTTTGCATATTGCAAAGTGTTTTCTGTCTGTCACTTTGTCGTTGATGGCGCTGTAAACTTTTCACAAAGCCATTCAGTTTTAACGCATGCGTAGTACATCGAATGCATAAAATATAAAAAAGAAATTGTGGGGCTCATCAAATAAATGCAAAGACACAGTTTGAAGACGACAAGAGTTTAAAATTCTGCTTTCGTCAGCACAAAAACACACAGATAAAAAGAAAAAAAATAATAAAATGAAGAAAAATCTTTTTTTTTTTAGACTTGTTTCTTTTAGATTCATAAAAATAAGACAAGTAAAAGTGGTGGTGGGAAGGGGAAAAAATCGTTAAACATTCAGATTTTTTAAAGTAGTAGAGGAATGAAAATTGTACCTAAGCAGATTTAGGCCCTTTTCCTATCTTAAAAACTTTTAAAGATGGTTGGAAACGGGTTATCTAAATCGTGTTTGATTCGTAGTTTGGTACCACCTCCTATTCCATCTCTAAACTTTTACTCCCTCTCTCTTTACAAAAATATAAAAGTCGATTTTCGATTGGATTTCAAACACAAAGTCAAATACTCAAATTTGGCCAACTTTCAACTATGGAGAAAAGAGCTGGGCTGGGTTTTCAAATTCAAACTTTATTTGCATCTCGTTTACAACCTTTTTTTTTTTTTTGGAAACACATTATGATGGGGTTTCTAAAATATTCGTCAATTTATCAAAATGCTTTCTATAAAAACAAACTTCAATGTTGCAGTCATTTGTGCAACATTCTGATTGCAAAATCTTTACTTGTTTACTATTCAGCAATAGTCAAAACATTTAGATAAGTATAAAATGAGTCTAAGCAATGTCTTCAAAATGTATGTTAAGTCATTGAATATTTTTTGGTAAATTTGTTTATGTTAATATACTACGAGTACAGTATATTCAAAGTGAGCCGGTTTTTATGATTTGTATTCGATTTATTATGTAAATATTAGTTTAATGAAGTTTTACACAAAATGGACAAAATTAGCAGGATTTTCTTACTAAACATCGGAATTACAATTTTTACCAGTTGCAACTGTTTAAGAAATCAATACACATTATTTTAAAATTATTAAAACTGTATTTAATTTAGATTCTTAGATGAACTAAAACTTGCGAGTATTTTCGTAGACAAACAAGATGACAATTTGAAAACACGGAGCGACAAAAATCTTTTTTAAAAGTTTGGCAGATGTTGAGATATTTTTAGGTGAAAAGAGAGACAAACATCCTATGTGACCTAACTATCAAACAGCTTGGTCTTCCCACCCCCAATATACTGTTTATATCCATTTTATATATAGAAAAAAAATAGCTTTCTCATCCCCTCCCCTCAAGAAATAACGAGATCGAGAAATTGAAAATGGGAAACGTGAAATGTTTTCCTAAATTTCTGAAAAATATAAACAGCAGCATCACAAAATGCCTAAAGCCCATCAACAGTAAATAAAGTTGATTAATTACATATAGTTTGTGTATATGAATCTAACGACTGTAACGACATAAAATTATTTATAAATGTTTTGGATGAATAAACACTAATTAAACAGCAATCACATAAATGTAAAAACAATTTTGGAATAAAATTATATTTTAAGCCCTTGTATTAAATCATGTTTTTTTTTAAAGTCAACTTAATTTTAATTGCAGTACAAATTAATTTGGTTTGAATTAAGATTTTATTTCGAATTAACGTTTCTTAAAGTTAAAATAATTTTTTATTATTAATTGCAAATATGATAAAAAGAAAACTTAATTATGATTTGAGTAAAATGAAAAAGAAACTTACATTTAATCAAACTATATGGTGATTGGATTACGTTATTATAATTGTTTTTATTGATTACTGAAAACGATTCAGAGAAACATTTATTGTAGAGCTTTAAATCACCCATCGTTGACTGTGACATTTAATATATTTCATACATAAACACACTGTGGCAGCCATCTTTATTACTTCCATATTATTTGCTGGAGATAAATGGCAGTAGTGGCGTCTGCTAGTTTTCAATCATTTTTAAATTGCTGTAGTCGAAACGACAATGCGTTTTTAGATTCTTTGGCTTCTTCAAGTTCTTTAGTTGTGCTGTGTGTTTTTTTTTTTTTTTTTTGGAAAGTGAGGGCTATCATCCATCACTCCATCAAAATCCACTCAATAAAGTCGAAACTAGCAGACGACGTTTGCCATTTCCGTTTTATATATACAAAGAAAATAGAAAGGGAGTGTATGGAGTGTTCCCATATTGTAAGTTAGTCACTGAAGGTTACATCCATCACCCTTTATAGTTGACATAGAAAAGCAGATGAAACAGCATCGGACATTAATGGCAATGCTGCTAAACTGTCAAATCAAACTGCCACGAATAAAATGGGAAACAGAAATTAAACTTTTCTTTGTTTCTTTTGCTGTTAGTCGTTGTAAGTTACCATAGATACTTTTTCGTTGAATGACATGACTAGTCCTTAACTAATTAGCATGTTATAGTAAACTTATAATAGTTTAACCTACATATCTCTTTTAACTTAATAAGGTTTTCGTGGTCTTAATGGTCAGGTACTGTAATTGTAAAAACTTTCTCAAAATTTGTCCAACTGTTTATGTAAGTCAAAGTGAGCAACTGTTCCTAAAAATATGAAATATGATGCAACATAAAAAACAAATCGTCTTTTGTTAAAAAATGACATGTTAATGTGATAACTACGAAGGTACTGCCCCACACGGTGGGTAGGTGTGTGATGGACTTGCTAAGAACCATGCTATGGAGTAAAATGATGTTGATAAACTCACTTGAAGTGACTTATGTTTAATAAAAAAAATCTACAGATCAACTTTTATTATATTTTTCAGTGATAAGGAGGGGGGATGGTTTATAAAAATAAAAAAAAAAGTTGAAAAGTGAGAAGATAAAAATAACGGTTTCATATTTGTAAGAGAAAATTCATAAAATCGATTTTTGAACAGCTTTTTGTTACAACCCCCACTATAATATTTCTTGGACTTTTATATAGTGTTATAGATATATTAAAAAAATGGTCGTTGGTGTGTGTGTGTGTTTGCTTTTGGTGTCCAGCAGTGAAAGAGAAGCCCTTTCCTATTACAAAATTCATAAGTGACTTTGTGCCATGCTGAGTTCTCCACCTATACAGTCTTATGAAATTTATAAACTTAAAAATTATTCCATAAATGGGTTTGAAAAGAGTGGGAAGGAGGATTGAGAAGGGGTGTGATCACCCACTGTGTCCATTTATACAGAGGGCCATCGAAAATAACCTAAGGATTTATAAGTTTTGCGAAAGTAAAAACATATGATGTATATTCTTTTTTTCGATATACAGTACGCTTTATACAAGTATGTTTTTAATAATCTTTAACAAATATACAGCTGAACATTAAATTTTATTACGTGTTATTCGGACGTTGTCATAATTTTTACGATTTTTTTATTTATTTGTTGTTGTGAAAAAGGGGTGGTGTTTTAAGTTAATACAGTGTGCTGGCTGGGTCTCCTCGAATTTGTTTTCTCGAATTCACGTTTTTAGTGACTAAGGAGTCTATGGCGTGCAATGCAATTCGAAACGCATTTAAAAATACGTTGTGCGCTATAGACTCTTTGGTCACTGTTAGCTGAGGTTGAAGATTAGTTATTGATTGCTAATTCGATTAATTTTCAGTTTAAATAATAATTATCTTAGCTTATTGTCGAAATTCTCTAGTGTAACATTTTCATTGACCCTGTAGATATAATATGTGATTCTTTAAAGTGTATCCAGTGTATAAGTTGTCCATTACATGCGAAATGTGTGCGGAGTGTAATAAAATCGGACTGTAAATATAACACAGAAAAAAATGAACGAAGTAGCATATTATACCGAATATCATAACGATATGTGAACTTGAATTGTGGGAGTTAGTGAGGATGGGTGGTCGGGGTTGAGAGTTATGGATTGAGAAGGAGGGGTTTGGGGAGAGACTGTTACGATCAAAAAAGATGGTGATGAAAAATGAAGGAGAATGAATTTCACTTCATATCTTAAGTTAAAAGTGCAGCCGTTGGAGCTGACATTTGACACACACATAGTCTTCCTGTGTATATAAGTCTGGGGTGGCGCACGATAGGTGGGGAATGGGACTGAAAAATTTGGGAGGAATGACTGCATTACAATCATATCGAAATATATTATTATGAGTGAGAGCTAGGCGTTTTTAAGACGTCAGACTGTGACATTAAAGAATGTACGGTAATAGAAGGTGTATAAGGCTAACTTGCACTATGTGGTGTAACATATTGGATATAGGGTTTTTTTTATTTATTTTTTGAAGACTAAGAGGGAGGGGGAAGCTGAAGAAGAATCAATCTTATAGTTGAAAGATGTGAGATGATGCCATAATTGCGAAAATAAAAACTGTAAAGATTTATTTTTTTAAAAATAAAGTAAACTTTAAGTTATATCGGTTTTAATGAAACTTTTATCGTTTTGATTTAGTTTTTTTAATTAATTTGATTTTTACTATGACTAAGTGGTGTTTTTGAAACTACTTTTTTCTCATGGTCAGTTGCTTTTATAAAAAAAAATTTTTAAACTTGAAATTTAAAAAATTTTAAAGTTTACTGAGGTTTTTAGGTTATACTCTTACATTATACCGGTTTTTTTTTTTTTATAAAAATCTATCTATTTAAAATTTAACTGGTTTATTGATTTAATTTTTTCAATTTTTTAAAATTTATTAAAACTTTACTTGTTATAAGTTTTGTTCAAATAATGTGTGGGTTCAAATTGTAGACAATTTTCTTGTTAGATTTAGCAAACTAGACTGTTTTTCTGTCCTTATAGCATCAACGAATCCATCCGTGTGCTAATTAGCATTTTCATGAGACACCATCGAATTTTGAAAAGATTATAGAAAAAAAAATTGCTACAAAATTTCCATCAAACATTCTGTATTTCTTATTAAAATCTTTTCAATAAAATGTCAATGCCGAATTTTATAAGAAAAAAAATTTAAATTTATAATTTGTTTTATTAAAATGATAAGTTCATGCGTTAAATTTTGGATTTTTTCACAAGTAGCAGTTTGGATTTACTATAGTATGTGCAATGCAGGTAGATGAATCATGAAAGGATAGAGTTGGGTGGGTGGGAGATGATTAGGTTTTTCTATAAATATTTGCAAAAGGTGGGAAATTTAAATATTGTATAGGCTTAGGGTGAAAAACATGTATTTTTTGGGCAATTCAATTGACAGGCGAAATCGAAAAGTTTATATGTGTGTGAAACTTTGAAATTCTCAAATGTTACAGACAAAAATGGAATAAATTTTCTACACTTTATTTGCCATTTTTTCCACCTCTTACTACATAAACATATTTCTCTCTCTTTGAGTTGTGTTTTTTATATATACTTTTTTTTTTACTCGGTTAAGATTATTTTCTTTATCTTTTTGGCTTGAATACACCACTAAGACAAATTATTAGGATGTCGACTCTGAGTTATAAGCTTAATGTTTTTTATGTTGGAAATTTACTGCCAATGTTACTCGTGATTTAGAACTGACAGTGTTTTGTCTAGACGTTTTTGATAAGTTATATCTTATTGATACTGGTACAACTTATTAAAGAAATTGGAAATGTACTTGTATATTTCGTTGTCCTTATGTTATTTTTTTAGTGATGTGTAATGGGTTGTAATTGAATTGAATTTTTAAACTTTTAATCGTTAATGAATATTTTATACATTTATTAAAATATAGTTTTAAAATTTTGATTTAAATGCTTGCATGTTACGTTATTAAAAGGTTTGAAATTGACTTTGTGGTTGGTGTGACTGGGTTTGTGGTTTTGTGAAATAGAAATGAGACTAAAATAGTGTCTCAGAAGTGTACGAGGTGTATTTTTTTTGTATAATGTATATAAAATAAAAACGCTGTGAAACTTTTTTAAGTCAGTTTTGCGCTGTCTAAAAATCAACACTAACTTTTTTCACCTTTCATCTTCATCTTCTTCCTATTTTGTAAATCTCTTAAATCCCCATATGCTCAACTATATATCTCAAGTAGCATCCATTTTCAATTAACTCCTCCTTTTCCTATATTTTTTTCATATGTCGGTTCTTTTAAAGTCACATATAAAAAAAACAGTCAACGTCAGCACAAAAATATTTCTATATCTTATATAACTTCTCACTTCTGTATATGTCTTTGATTAAAATAAGACATAAGACTTGAGAAAAAAATCAGTTTAATTTACTTGAAATTGACAAGTGAGAAAAATAAATGAAATTGAAACATTTTTAAAGGAAATTTAGCAATTTAGTTTTGATTTTTTTCTACTTTTTTCTCTCTTCCACCTACAATACTCGATATCAATTTTTTATTTATCTGAAATGATTTTTATATGTGGGATTTTTATATTGACGTTAAAGGGCGCTCACTTCTAAGTCATACTTGTCAATTTTATAGATTTTAAAATGCAATGTTGTTTTGTACTGTGTATAGGAATTTTTTTTTTGCATTTGACGCGATTATTTATCGCTCTTCGCCAGGTGTCGCTTCCTTTTATTCTTCTCTGCATATCAGACGTCAAATAGAATTCGTATTTGTCACTTACAGGGCCAAATAGATATGCCAAAAATAGATACAAGGCATATTTTATCCTGAGTATTTTCTTTCTTTATTTTTTGTTGTGTTTTTTTAATGACAAGAGATGAGGGATTTAGGTTTGCTGCTTATTTTGATTGACATCATTGGCATTTATATGCTTTTTCAGTAAATCATGGTTTTACTGATATTGAATATTTACGTTCAAAAACATATGATATTAATAATTAGGGTTTTGAATTCTGTTGTTTTGAAGTCATGTCATACCGTATAAAATTGTAAACTTAAAGCTACAGTTATTAATTAAAAGTGAAGAGAATGTAAACTTGTGCTTGTATATATTTTGGATTCCAATTATTACAGATGAAATTAAATTTGTCATCATTAGAAGATTCGTGTTTCAAGTTTTGCACTAGGAGAAATCAATAATTGAACTCATTAAAATTTTGTTTTCGTTAATTACACTGTCTAAACGAAGAGCAGTTGATATGGTGCAAATGCAGTCTACCCAATTTCACCGTTAAAATTAATTAGATTTTCTCCAGTGACCATTCGTTTCTCATTTTAAACGACTGCGTTAGTTAAACGTTGTCTTCATATACTGTATGGAGATTTTTATTAATTTTGTTATGTAACTTGCGTGTCTCTTGTATCGAAATAAAAGTTACTGTATATCAGCTTGGGGATTTATTTGCAAACAGTTGCCCTGAGTACGTGTGTTTGGTCATAGCAGTCGTCTCAAATTAACCTACGGTAATTATTAGTCGAAATACAGAAACATGATTTGGTTGGAGAAATTGAAACAGTGAGATGCAAGGGTCTTGGGACGTTTCTCAAAGGACTGGTTTTTTTTTTAGCTTTTTCGTTGAAATGTTCACATTAGAGTCTAGACTTTGTTAAAGTTGCAAATCGTATGCAATATAAACAGGAAAATCCCTATGCACAATGTGAGGAGATTCAAATGAGTAATATTAAGTTACAAAATGTCTGCCACTTTTTCATTAAAGCTATTTACTTTCCGGTTATTCATGCTTTAATGCTATTTACAATCTGACATGAATATGAAATTTTAAACAATTCATTTCAGTGTTTCAAATTGATTTTCTATAGAAATTGCTGTACCTGTAAACATGTTTTTTTTACTTACAACATTGCAATTAAATATGAAGATGCAAACATATAAAAATTATAATTTTAAATGCACCAATTTATTTTTTTTTTGGTTTTGGTTTATTTTTTTGCAAATGAAAATGTAAAGTGTTTACTTTATTTAATGGAAATTTAGACGGAAGTATTGAATTATAGATGCTTAGTTTGCCACTGGAGACTATGCAGTTAAGGGGGATAAAGTGTACGACGAAAACGAGTGTTAAATTAACAATACAGATTAAATTAATTCGATTTAATGTAAATTGTTCAATTCCCAATATGCCTTTAGATATTTATTTGACTCTAATTCGTACTGAAAATCCCTTCTGCTTTCAAACAAAAAATCCAAATTTTCTACTCTTGTTTACGTCTTCTCTCTAATTAACATAAAAGGAAGAAATCTGACTCAATTTGCTTAAAGTGAAATGGCCGACGAAATACGGATTTTATCTTTTTATTCAAATTGTACTGTTAGTACAGGAACAATTTAAGTATTGCCAAGAAATGATGTCACGCCTAATTAATTTAGGATAGTTAACCTGTGTTTTTAAGCAATGCTTAGAGACTTTATAAAGTCATAAAGTTACTAGAATTTTTTTTTTGTTATAAATCTAGAAATGCTTCAAATTTTACATTTTTGCTATGTTGATATTTGAAGTTGTAATATGCTCGGCACGTCTTAACCTGAAGCCATATTGCGCATGTGTGATAAAGTATTTTGTATATAAAACAGCCATTTTCACACAATCGTTTTCTTCTTCTTCTTCTACCCACCCCTCATATACAGTGCCGAGTTATTTTTTTATTATTATTTTATTTTATTCCACAAGGCGAACAAAGTTCATTTGAATACGATTGAAACAGTTTATTGCAAATTGTCAATATGTCGTTTTTTCTCACTTTGAATATGGAGATTGGGTTGAGTTGGGATTTGTGAAGTAAGACAAAAAATATAAGACGAGGGTAATGGAGGAAGAAAAACACACGTTAGACATACAAAAGGGCAAAAAATATACTAAGTTGTTTATGTGCTATTCGTAAGTAGCCTACTTTAATATAGTAAATTACACTAACTGCGGAAACCAGTTAGGTTATTTTTACACTTGAATTTTGTTATTTTTGATATTTTCTTCCATAAGTCACTGTTTTTTATTTAACTTTTTTACGACAATATTGTAGTTGATTTGACAAATATTGTTTAAATTGCTAAGTTTTTGTGGGCGTGTGTGATTGGGATGAAATTCAGATTATTTTAACATATTTGCATAACATCAAATCTATTCTGTTTACTTAACCCACATTTAAATTATTTTTTTATGCCAATGTTGATTGTAATTGTGATAATTAAATAACTGTTTTAAAAATACTTAATTATCACGTTTACTATTTTAGCAGCTAAAGATGTACTTTAAGATCATGTTTTAGTCTACTTTTACTAAAATGATAATCAGGATATTATCTGCAAAATTATAATTTTTTATTGTCACCAAAATTAAAAAAATTGCAAGCAAAGTATTAAACATTTAATCACAGGAACAACAATTTACGTGTATTTTACTATTGTCAATTAGAAATATCTATGCAAGTGTTAAATCATCATTTTATTGAAACATTAAATCGATTATGTTAATGCTGTGAACGTCATAATGCAAGAAATTATTTTTTATATAATTCTACTGTATCTTATTTAAATAAAGTAAAAAAACGTAGCAATATGTAGCAAAGAGAAATTCTCTTCATGTTTATTAAATACTTCTTTATAGATGCAGAATATTATAGACTTATTAAAGTATTATGATGATTAGTTTACTTTGAAAGATTAACTTTATCTGTATTCGTATATTTGCATAGCAATTGACATGAAAATATTTATTTATACAGTACCAGTACTTTTACGCGAAGGCTAGTCAAAAATTCGTGTACTTGAATTTGAGAAAATTGTTTCTCATTTTGTGTTATATGTTAAATGTATTAACATGGACATCAATAACTTGAGGAAGGATTATTATCTCATTTGTTTACTTATATTTTAGTCTTGATTAATAATTTTGTTTACTAATATTTGACCGATCAATTAGAATATTTTGAAATTGCTCACAAAATCGTGTGTTAATGTGAAATTTTCAATACTTTTAGTCCATTTTATTCAGAAATAATGTACTACAGTATTTTAATTAAAACGTAAATATTAGTCATTTTATTGGAACTACAGTATGCTTGTATAGAAATGGCCCAGTAAATTATATTGTGCATACCTGTATAATAATATATTTTTGATCAAGTTATGTATGTGCTTGAATTTCGATTTATTAATAATGTGCGCAAGATAAAAGAGTTCTGGTGGGTGGTTGAAATGCAGATATATGTAAATAAGGTATCGGTTGGATGAATCGAATAATTTGCGATATATATACATAAAGATATTACGAGAACAAAATCATCGTGGTGGATGGGGAAAGAATGAAATGGGTTCATGATAATGACATAGACACTTTACATGGATGAACAAAAGTTTTGTCATTAAGTTCACTTCTCAAAATTTGACGAATTCGATGATGTACATTTATGAAAACAGACTATAAACTCAATGCAAAGGATCTGAATAAAAAATTAATGAAAAATATCTAAAAATTTAAGCTTAGTAAAATAATTAAATTTAAAATGTTTCGTTAAACTGAAAGTGTTTGTTTCTGGTGTCGATTAATTTTCTATTTTTTAACTTTTAGATTGTAATTGTATAAGTTTACATACAGAAAAAACGTTTTCAGTTACATAAGCTTAAAATAATTTAAATTAGTTTATGTACTGTAATATTTGTTATAGTATTTTAAAGTCACTCTGTATATAATAAATCTTTTTATTTGTTATTGTTATTAATCGGTATAAGGATGAAAATGCTTTTAAATATTCGTAATGGTTTACGTATGAACGATCAGAAGCAATTTAGCAAAAACTTTTATTAAATCGGCAATTTTAATCGGAAGTTCTTCTTTGCAATATTTATCATTATTAAAATATACAGGGTGATTATTAATTCTTTAAACACTTGGCATATAATAGCAGGCCATTCTATTGCAGCATTATTTCACTAATTAACCATATGTGTACTTGTGTAAGTGACATTTTATTATTAGAAAGAGAAAACGCAATTTTTTTTTGTGGTGTGATGATTGTGATTCTCGATTTCACTGTTTGGAGACTTAATGGCTACCCTGTATGTTACGCATAGGTGTAACTTCGTAAATGATTAACTTTTCTGTATGCATTTATGTATGTGTAGAAGTAGTAAGAAGATAATGTGGTATAATATATTCTTACATCCATCATTTTCTCCTTACATATAGGAAAAGTTTTCTCTCGTCGCGTCGTCTGCTACTAATCTTTTACATTTTTTGAAACAACTTTTCGTTAATGATGAAGCAGTAATTAATTGGTTTAATCTTCGCTGTAGCTTTTAGAGATGCGTCTCGTAGATATCATATACACGTATGCGACTCCTGGATGAGAGAAATTTATTAGGTTGCATCGTGTTGCTAACAAATAAACTTGTTTATCTTGATATGAATGTCACAACTAACCAAATTACTTTAAACTACAATTATTATGACGGAAAAAATAATTATGTTATACTGTGTATTATTTCGAATCTGATTACACTGCGCTTTTTAATGCATTGTTGAGAATTTTTAAAAATTGTTGAGAAATATTGATATTAGTTGAGTACTGTAGTTCAATACTAAAGTTCTTTTCGTTTACTTGCTGTACAGTATGTTTATCACACGGCATTAATTTTTTCTTATTCGATTTTAAGAGTTTTGGGGGTTGTGAGGGTTGAATAAAGTTAATTTCTTATCATCGTTTCGCTAGCCTGTTTGCACATAATATGCGATTTAAGCAATTGGTTGACATTAATCGTGTTTATTACTTTTTATTAGACATTCTGTTAGCATAATCGCCACTTTGCACACATCTGTACTTTGAGCTAAATTTATAGCAAAAATTAATTACATGGAAAAATAGCTAATTCCAATGTGTTGCAGTGAGATTCACTTGCAACACCAGCCCTGTGCGACACTTTTCATATGTCAAACGCAAACTGTGACTGAACCCATTACATAGACTCTTGCACAACTGTTAACTCTTGCAATAAATTTCAGCATTAGTTGCTTAACCTCTCATTCATTAATGTATTTTTAGACATACATGTACTATAAGTTGAAATAACATTTTCTAATTGCAATTTCTGTTCCTTTTTTTTTAGACCAAGTTGAGTCGTCTGTATCAACGTCGATACCTGTTATTAATCTTCCACCAAATGATCAAAGTGAAGGTAAGATACTAACTTTAAACTTTTTACAGTAGATTGCTACTTTAAAGTATTTTTTACAGTACTTTCAGTCATGCAGTGGACATTGAGTTAACGATGCTACGTATCATATTTGGTGATCTTACCGTTAGTTGGAACCGGCTTTATAGAGATAGTAACCATGACAGTACAACATTTGCATCAAACACTATATGAAATTCAAGTTTGGGGAGAACTATGAAAAAGGGGTTTTGGGCTCATAAACAAATGTTTAAACTAGAACAGAGCAATATTACAGTACTGAAAGTTATAAGTACTGAGAAATGACCAAACAACGGTCAGTAGAACGTTGTTCTTAATATAGATGATGGAGTTAGTCTTTGGGGTATTGTTTATTGTTTGGAGTAATGTCATGGTTACCCTTTTTACTATTGGTCGTATTAATAGTCGAGTCACCAAATTTAGTATTGAACGTTGTTATACTGCTTAAATTCGATTTCCATTGCCGGACTGAAAGTAAAGAAATGATTTGAAGTAACCTTGTCAAAACAGTGCTGATTATTAATAAGTGTCAGGATAAATTTAAGCAAAGTAGATCTTTAGTTTAAAATTTGAATGCTAACTTATTCGAAACATTATTTGAACATAAGCTTTATAATGAATTTAAGGATCGTAACATGGTTGTCTTTTACTGGTAAAATTGACATTTGCTTATTTTTTCACAAGCTTTTATGCGTTGAAAGGGACAAGACGATAGTTTAATCTTTGAAAGTTTATAAATGAAATAGCAACTAAACTTGAAGGAGTCTTTGATATATGCTTATTAAATTGCTTAGTCGACGTATAGTCGCTGTTTCTCTGTTTTTGAAGCGACTCTTTGAGTGGGGTAAATGAGGGGAAAGTGATTGTAAATATTCAAAGCGTTTTGACTTGTAATGGGGAAACAGTTGCATTTCAACAGCAGATAAAAGTAAAACAGATGTAGATGGAACTTAATCGAGTTCAATCAACTTCCACGACTTACTGTTCGTGGAACCGAAACTTCTGATTAACATACCTCGATGGAATTGCTCGAGTTAGGAAAAAATATTTTTTTTCTTCCTTTTAGAAATTGATGTTGGTCGGTTTTCGTCTTCCTTTTTCTCATTTAAATACACACGTCTGTCGTTGACATTGCTAAAATATATCAAACCTAACTGATGGGGTGGAACAGGGGTAAGGAGCGTAATGGGGGTTTGGTTGTAGGACTTACTGTATGGATTTGCACACCTAGACATTTACCTTTACAACTAAAAGCAGAAAATATACGAGGGTAAATCAGAAAGTATAAACCGAGTCTTTATACGATAGAGATGTACTATTTTTTCTCCAACAAATATTGCCCTTTTCCAATTTCACTCATTCTTGGTACTTAAACAATTGCCTTGACGCTAAAGTGCAAAATGAAAAAGTAATTTGTTTATGATATAGTAAAATCTCTGATAAAAAAATGCAGTGAAATTAGTTTTAAATTTAAGAAAAAGGTTGTTTACTGAAAACGTTAAAAGTGGTCACAGTATTGTTCATCTATTAATATATTATGTTTATGACTTTCATACTGACCCTTGTATATAAAAATTTATTCACAGGAAGATTTTTTTTTTGAAGACGATTTGCAATTGTAATTTTTTTTTGCTGTGTAAATCTGAATTTCTGAAATTGTAGAGAAAAATGTTACCGACTGAGTTGACTTGTTTAATCCCCTTTTGGGATCAATTGAATTTCTCCACCTAAATCGTGTTACTGGCTGGATATCTATCCATCAATCGACTATTCAATGACATTTTTATTCTCATTACGGATACAGTACTTTAAAAATTCAATTTAAACGTTGACAGGAAATGAAAGACATACGCACAATTTTAACAATGAAATTTAACCATAAAATTAGTATATTTTTCGTTTCTCTAATTGCAAATTAGGTAAACAACAGCGTCAAAAGCTTTGTGTTTTAAAAGCCCTTTAAGTCAAATTAAGTTCATTGGAATCAAATGTAGTTAAATATTGGTACTACGAGAAGGGTGGTTTTTTCCTCTCTCTCTTCCATCTACATTTTTAACTAAAACTTGATGAACCATCGCTAATTTTCAGTTTAGTAGCTAATTACTGTTATCAATATTAATCATGTTAAATAAGATGAGGAATATTAAAAATGACAGTTAATTAATTTTTAGGATGTACCATGCCACACCTTTATTAATATATATTTTTAATATGAAATTTAGAGGTAAAACAGTATACACAGAAAGCAAAAAAATAAAGAAAATTAAAGTTGATATGTGACTTAAATGGGTGATTGACATTTGACATTATAAAAAATCTTGCATTGAGTAATACAAGGAGGATAAGATAGTGTAAGGGTGTATAAAAGTAGTTTTTTTTAGGGATGGGGGATGTTTTTTTATGCATTATATGGTCTCAAACTGTAGAAGTGTACTACCCCTCGCTTTTAATTTGGTGGATGTAATTAGGTTGGCAAACTACTTCGGCGTCTCAGAGCTTCGACATTAATCTTCCTCACCGACAAGTTTTGATGGCTGACAGCTTTTTTTACATGACACAGTCAGTATATAATATAATTTTATTAATATTATATTTTTGAGTATCAAGGGAAAATAAAAGCGATAGATAGAAGGAAGATTTCAAGCGTTGATATATATTTTTTCTTCATAAAAAATTTAAAATTGATATAAATTTAGTATGGTTATTTAATACACTAACACCAACATGTCAAGATTTGCAGCATAATTATATCACCATCAATTAAAACATACAATGAACAAAACATAATGACATGACACGATTATGACATCAAAATTGTTTACTGATGTCTTACTGGATAAGATTTGTTGCTGTCTCTCAATAAATTTTTTAAAATATTGCAGTGAAATGTTTTAAAAAAATGCATTATTGGGTCAGTAATTGTTAGTTAAATCAATGCATTGTTTTTATATCTTTTTAAGTCATTTATAAGTTTCTTTTATAATGTAAACTTTTATCGATTTGCTATGTTAGAATGACATAATACTGTATACATTGTAGTTGTAAATGTCATTCGAAACTATATTTAGTTAATTAATAGTTTTTAAACTTTATCTAATCAGTACTAAAAGTGAAGTTGGTTGATTAACAATATTGCTGGGTTAGTTAATTGTCAATTGTGGTGTGTTTTGTGACATTTACGCTTTACTGTATATCTAAATTCATCCGATATAGGATAATGAAGTTTATGGGTTAAATTGTTTTTCTAATAATAGTAGAGTATCTCGTGACTTGACACGCAAATTGGTTATACATTGGCTGTAAATGAGCGTAATGAGAAGAGAAGTTTTGTTAATAAATTTTTTTTTCTTGTCGGATCATCGTATTTTGTTGTTGCTTTTTTATTAACTTTATTATGAGCTTCTGCTTCGTTTTTTTTATTCTTTTCTTGTATATTACTTTGATGTGAACGCGTATTAAACTCCTCCTTAATAGCATCATTAATAATTTGGCTGATCGGTTTTGCAAAAATACTAAAAGAAATAGTCATTAAATTCGTCTGCTACGCTAGACAATTTTAAGTCTTGTTAGATGGGGATATAAAAGAGACCTTCATCGAATTTAATGCGATTTTTATTTATTTATTTATTGGGTTTTTATGTTTGTTTTTGAAATGTAAATTTTATAGTTAGTTTGCATATGATAAGTTGGCACGTTTTTTTGTAATCTAAACATAAGCTTATTTAAAACTGTTACTATGCAAGTTTTTGCATAGTAACAAGTTACTGATTTGTAGTTTAAATTGACTTGAAAATCAGATTTAATTGGAATTTTATTAAAAAGTTGGTTTAGTCATAAACCGTTTTTGTTTACTATTTTGTAATTGTAAAATATAATTTTAAAGATGGTAAAAAAATGAGGTAGAAAATATAAGAAAATGAAATCAAGTTGACTTTTAAGAACTATTTTAAAATTAAATGTACAATGTACAAACTAGTTTTAGCTGATAAATTTGTGGGCTTCATAATTTTGTGGTGTTATGTACGAATAGTGTACATGTATCACATTTCTTTCACCAAAAATAACTTTTTTTTAAACGTAATATTGTTTTCTTTCTTGGAAAATGTCGAAATTATGCACAAGTTGTATGGATGGATAATATTGTTGAGCTTGAGTTTTTATTCAATTGGGTCTCTCATTTAATGGGTTGTTTAGCCCTAGGGTCACTTTGCATTTCTTTTGCAAACATCTAATATTTAAATTGAAGCTAATGTATACATCTTATATGCATAATGGGATTTACATTAAATCATATTTTTTGTTTCATCAATTTGATATATACGAGATATAGATACGAGCATAGAAAAAATATGCCACTGGTTCAAAGCTATTAGTTGCCAACAACGATTATTTGATTCAAAGCCAATTGTGTATGAAATATTGATTTTAATTTTAATTATTTTAATAGGCAAAATACTCCCGATCGTTATTTATTCATTTATTTTTATAATTGCTTGAGAAATAAATTGTCAAAAGCATGTGTTTTAATTTTTGAAAATTTTTGATTAAAATGTAAACTAATTTCTTCAATATATCATATGGTTAAATTATCATTAAAATTAGTAGCAACATTGTTATGAATTTTGAAATTTAAGATTTTGCATTGGACACTTAAGCTAAGTCACTAAGAAATTGACATTTGAAATCGAATTCTTTTTTATTACTATTCTTGTATGGTGGAAACTGCTGTACACCGGTATTTGTGTACTCCGGAAGTTGTTAAATCTTAGCGACATGATGATGGACGAGATTTTGATGGGTTTTGATTGTGCTTGTTTCGTATCTATTTCGTTTGTGTTGAAATGGTGAAGTTTTGAGGTTCTTTTCTTTATTTAGTTTTTAGTTGTGTGTCCTCTACTCAACTTGTTTAGATACACACATCTCACAATGTGTCTATTGTATACAGTGTAAACTGTATATCGTATTTGTATTGTAGGGGTTTTTTTCTTGTGTGTATGGCAAACAACACGAATTGTAGTTTGGACCTCTTTGTTAGAGAATTTTTCGGGTCATGTCAATATTAACTTTGTAATTGAAAACGAATTAGATGCAGAATGGCGTACGTTTCATTTTTTTTTATCTTTTTATCTTTGCTGATGACGATGTCTGCTCAACGAGTGCTGAGCACGCAACCAGTCTGCAAGTATGGCGGGTGGGCGGAGTTTCAGACTTTTCGATTCTTCATAATATGATGGTAAACTTTGTTAAGTCTTGTTCAATAACGGGTTAAGAGATTCGTGATGTAACTTTTTAGTGATAACAAAAGCTGCACTAGTTTGCAAATGTCTAGAGACTATAGAGTCATTCACTCTAACATCGTTCTGACATCAGTCATTACAAAATAGACTTAAGAGACAACATTTTGTTTTTTAAGTCACATTCGGTTATTACTTGTTAACCAGTTCTAATGGTTTGAGTGGTATTATAAGAAATTTAGTTATGTTGAGGTTAGATACGTATTGTTAGCGATTAATAAAAAGATCAGATTTAATGTTGGTAAAATGATCGTTGTTTTTTTAAAGAAAGTTTGGTTTGTGTTCAATTTATTGTTACCGAGATTAGACTACTTTCCTAATAGATTTTCTAATAATGGTACGAAATTAAATTTAAGTTATAATTGATTTTTACGACTTAACACAGCTTTATTTTTATATTGGCAGTTACTTTTAATCGATGATTTAATCTCAAAGCATCTTGTTTTAATTTAGCAGTTGAAATTTAAATTCTGCAAACTGCCATTAAAATTTAATATCTGGTGGCATTTTATAAATGGAATTTTAAGTAGCAACTAAAGTTATAATAGTAATTGCTAATCACTATAAATAACATTTGTGAAACTGAATTCAACGTAGCTGCTGATAATAATTATGGCGCCTCATAAACATTAAACACAATTATTATTAGATTTTATGTCTGTCTTTTTTACATTTTAATCATAAACACATTGGGGTCTTGGTTTTATCGCCTACATTATTCTGCGTGATAAATTAACATATGGCATAAATAATATTATACTCGTAATTGTCTTTTTTTAATGTTTTAATAAAGCGGGCGATAACGAGCTAACAAATATTTCAGCGGCAAGGAGCACGATCAAATGCGGCATAGAGATCGACGGTTAACCGTCGGTTACATTGATGCCGCATTTATAGCATCAATCATGGCAGACAACTTGCTTATCATCAATCGCTCCACATGCATACCGCACTCACCCTGCTTATCCACAAAGTAGCTAGACAAAAATCCATTATTTAATAAATTTATTCCCGAAATAAAATTAGTGTTTTCAATTTTTTATTATTTAATAACGAAGATATTGATTATATGACACGTGTTAATTTTAGCGCTCAGAAAGTACGGTCTGCTGCGGCATAGTAATCAACGGCTTTTACCCGTTGCATCGACGCCGCGCGTGTAGCGTCGAAGGGGGCTGAGAGAAATCATTGTAGCGCCGTGCGCTAAATAATGTAATAAAGCAGCAAAAAATAGTCATTAGGCTTACTTATTGTTTATTTGAGCTTTATATGATTAATAACATTGTGTGGTTAGATTATCACTTTTGATAGGTGAGATTATCTTGTAATTGTTGGGTAAATGAGTGACATGAAACACTCTCGTTGCATTAAAAATACATTGAGAGGAGGAGCTTTTCAACGCTCTTAAGTTTATACTATTATATATTTTTTAAAGATTTTGATTTTTGTTAAGCTAAGTTGTATCACGCAATTATCTCTTCCTTTTTCTCTGTTAGACTCTCATACAATAGCAGTGAAATGAATTGGAGTTTTTGTTTACATGGAAAGAATTTATTTATAAGGGTACTGCATGTGACACTTGGGATGAATAAAGTTGATTGAATTAAGATGGAAAAAATGAAATGTGATGATGATGACATGATAACTGTTTCTCTCATGCTAATATTATGACTGAAAAAAAAGATATAACATAAAACGGTTCGTAAAAACAAACACGAGAAATCATTATAATAACAAACCCACATATAACTTTAATTTTAATTAGTTTTTGTAGTAATTATATGCGTTAAGAGACAAATTTAAAAAAAATAAGTGTTCATAAACGAAATCAGACTCGTAATGTGGAAATTTTGATCGAGATTTTATTTTATTTAGTTGATTTTGAAGGTTTTTTTTTTAATCCGATAATAAAGCATTTTATTGCTTTTTTTCAATTGATATCATCAGCTTGTATGGTCTTCTAACACATTTTGAAATTTGTTGGGGAGAGGGAGACTTGCTGGAATTTATTTAATTAATATGGGCTGTAAAATGCTTGTCAATTCTGCACAGTTTGTTGAATAGGTCTATTTTACGAATGTTTGGAATTGTTTAGCCGCTGTTTTATAGCTGTAAACTTGCCATTTCATCATTATTTTCTATAAGGAAAGGAGCTAGGCCAAGATAGTGTAGTGCAACTGCTTTTAATTCTAATCACACTGTCAGATTTTAGTGGTAGGGGATGAGGATGAGAAAGGGGTGGAGGGGGATTAACTAAAGAGAGCAAAAATATTGTAATTCTACGAATGGTAATTTTGTTTGCCGTGTTTTTGAATTTCTTCCTGTTGTTGTATTTTGGTTTGTAACTTAATAAACAGACGCTTGTTTGTATTGTATTTTGTATTTGGTTGGTTGGAAGATTTATGATGGCGATTTTCATGAATTTCTAAACGCTTAAACATACACAGCTTCTCAGTTTACTATGCACACGTGTGAGTATCTGTTTCTCAACGAAAATAACGGTTTAAGTGCAAAAAAATAAGAAGAGTTTTATTGTTCCTAAAAATCAATGACACGTACTGTAAGCTTTGTAACCTAATAAGAACTTTAAATTGCGAATTCTGACATTACCTTTAAATACCACAATAAACATATTATATTCCACTTTGAGCATAACACACTGGACAAATTTACATTTGACATAAAACAATTTATGTAAATCGAATTTAGTTTTATTTATTTAAATTATTGGAACTTAGTTTGTTTTCAAAATGGTTTTTTTAGTACAAGTACATTTATTCGAAATTTGTAACTACAATTTATTTTTTTAAGGCAACTGGAGACTTTTATTTTAACTTGTACTTGCATCATTTTAGCCGTCAGCTGTTTGATATCTACGTTTATATTGTTCACGTTTTTGCTTCATTTTCAATAAGCTTTTCTTACATGACTGAATGTTTAATGTGAATTAACGCGTTTCCCGGATGGAAAACGCATATTGTAGTAGCATCAGTGTGATGATAATGATGAAACTGGAAGATGGTCTCTCTAAGAAAGAAGGAAACGGAAATGAGAATTATTACCTCCGTTTTCTACATCATGTTTTACTTCTAATCATTTTTTCTTCTCTTTCTCTATTACTCTGTGCATTTCATAGTTAGATATATCAGCACCGCCTCCTTCTAAAACCTAATTAATTTTGACACTAATTTCATTATGAGCGATAAAACAGGGAAAACGTTATTTTCAACGCTTTGGATCCACAAAGTTGATGGGATGGAGAAAAATGAATAGGGTTTGAGGGAACAAGAAATGTTAACGTCTTGATTAAAGCCACATAATATGAAAAAGAAACCACAGTCGATTTCACACGCCTCAATTCCCACTCATATTTAGTTTTAGTATTAGTGGTCTCATCATGTGACATTTATTTTTCAAGGAAATGTAATACTTCACTATAAACAAATGAACAGCTTCAATGTGGGTTTGGTTACATAACGACAATAATTTCAAGGATGAGCATCGTGGTATGATAATTAGACATTACATTTACAGTAAGGCTGGCGTTGATGAATAGTAACTCATAAGTTTAATTTAGATATTAAGTAAGATCCTCCTGAAGACAGTGGTATAGTCTGGAAAAAAGAAATTTCTACAGAAATTTATGTTTGGAGAGGGTGTGAAATGGTGTAGGGGGTCAGTCAGTTAAATGGTCAAGACAAGACATTTCCTGTCAAAGATAGACTTTCAATCGATAATAGTCATCAATTGCGTTCCACACAATTACACATGTCGACATTGTTGTAGTGTAAAAGGGATCGATTAACACCATCATACCTATATATTTTCTCAATAGAAAACTTTTTAGACAAGAATACACTGATTCAACTCACTAGACATTTGTTAAAATTTAATTTTAAATTGTTAGTTAAGTTATTTCTATGAATTCCTCGTATCTACTGTCTAAATTATTTTTCCTGTATAGTGTAAATGCAAGAGATCGAAACTATGGTAACTTTATCTTCTTTTTTTACTATTGATCATTTGCCAATATCCTGTTAATTAAGTTACTCATGCTAAAACAAATTGACTTTGTCGACATATGATCGATTGCTACTTTCCTCTCGTTCCAGTCAAACATTTAATATTTTTATCAATAACTTTTCCTGTATTTTATTGCTTTTGGCATTTTATTCTTCAGTATTCAATAAGGTCAGCTTTTGGGTGTACAGGTGAACGAGAGAGCCATATGACGTTTAATGGTCTGCTCTATTGTTCTTTTCAATTGTATTACTAGTATAACTCACGCAAAGTAGTTTCTATATAAAATGTATGTGTTATTACTTTTTTTTTTTTTTTTGGACTTATTTGTATTTTTCCTCTTTATTTAGTCTAAGGTAATCGATGTGAATGAATATTTTACGTAAAAGTATGCAATGCATGAATTATTGGGTGTCTATGAAGTTATGGTCGACTTTAGAGCATTTTATTAAACATTTTTCTTTTAATATAGTATACTGTAACAACAATGTTTGTTATTATATTTAACAAGAAACCGTGTATTAAGTTTTAGATTTTAATAATATTATCTTTAATTTTGAATTTTTTTTTTTTTTTTTGGCAATTGAAATGTTGAAATCGATAGTTTATTTCATGGATATTAGTTATTCCGTGATGCTATCTTATTAATCGCAATAGCCAATTATAACATGCCAGTAAAAAAATTAGAGAGAAAGGCGGAAATTAAGTGATGGAGAAAGGAATTTGCAAAGACAATGGCATCATTTGCATAGTTACGCTGCAGTAAATGACGAGCATGCGCAGTTGAGACATTTTTGTTATTGAAGTTGACTATCTATTATTAATAATTTGCAATAGCCGAGTACACAAAAAGATGGTAACAATAATTCAAAATGAAGGGTTTGTTAGGTTAATAATTGATTATACAGTAAATTGGATTAATTAACGTACCGGTAGTAGTTTCATGTAGAACCTTCTAATAGTAAAATAAACATAGTAATTATTAAAATGACAAGTGTGGTTTTGTTTTTTTAGTATGTAGTGGTCGTTTTTATTGGGCATACTGTATTTATAATTTTTTTTTTAGTTTATAAATTTTGAAATTAAAAACTTGTTCATTGGTTCCGATGAGGCGTTGAAGTGCCTAATTTAGTACAATGTCAAATCCATTAGAAGTGTAGCTTTCATAGGAAAAACGGTCAATGTCCAAAAATATCAATATTTGTATTTAACGTCAAATAGTTTTATATAGATTTGTACAACACTATTACTTTATATCTTTGGTTTTCTTTAAGAAGTTAAGAAGTTACATAACAACGTGAAACTATTGTATTAAATAAAAAAAGAAGTTGGTCAAAACAATATTTTATGTTGATTTTTGATTTTGAGCCTGTAGGTTAAATTTGTAGTGGTACTGTGGTATGTTAAGATATGAAGAGTAAAGGTTTATATATGGTTTATATGAGGATGGATGGTGGTCAAATAAAGCCTATGGTTGAATAATCAATTGTGTCCATTTCGATGTCTGTTAACTGGTCAAGCGTAACAAAGTTGAGTTTGAGATAAACGCGCTTTTGTGTACGTGTTGTATACCGTATGTATAGCTTTTATTTGTACAGGGATAGGAAGGCTTTCTTTCCCAACAAAATAGACAGAAAACTAAATAGAAAATGGTTTATATAAAGAGATATATACATTTATTTGGTAAGGGGTGTGGGTGGAGGTGCGGAATTAAAGGAGATTACTCATGAATAAAAGTTTTGGTCAAGAAAAAGCCTTGTATGTGCACTTTAAGCGTATAAATGATAAATACGATGCTTAATTCCACATTGCAGATGAAATAATAATCAAGTGGGTGGTGTGAGGATGGTTTTTTAGAGAGAAGGGGTTAGAGATGGGGACCGATTCGATTAAATAAATAATTATATTCAACCAACTTACAACGAGTTAACGTCGGAGACAGACGATGAAAGACAATTGCTGATGTATTAATTACAAAGACTTCATCAATATTCAACTACCACGACAATTATTAATAAGGAAATTAATTTGACAACGGATTGGCCTCCAGTTATTATTAGTCTTCCTCATTCAACGAGCTTAGTTTTTATTTTTTGCAGAATTATACGATGCAATTAAGTACTACTGAGTATAATTATTACTCGGGTTTGTTTTTTGTGTAAGGTCAAGTTATATTAGACATGGTCTGTTAGTTGGTTTCATATGATTGAAGATGGTTAAATTAAAATCACATTAAGTCAATACATACTCAAGTTTTATATCTTAAGGCATTGAAAGTGTATTCTAAGTTAGTGTTTTTAACGTCTTGTTTTCGGTTGAAAAATTGAGATTGAACTTAACACTAGTTTTATTGCATACTGTATATGGCAATTTTTTGCTTTTTATTTTATTAAGTTTGCATACATGAACGAATAATATTCGAGTGCCAAATATAGTTCATGGAAAGTTTTACAACATTTCAAATGTGTTCATTTGAAAACAAACATTGGAAATGTTATTTTTATTTACTACTGTTTTGAATGAAAAGGAGCAACAACACTTTCTTCCTAGGGCTACATTCGTAACTCATGCTACTGTATTGGCCTTCAGGTTCATGTTCTTTTTTTTTACAAATGAAATTAGTCGGCATGCTTCCAATTATAATCGATACAACATCGATCACTTATTGATCTGGCGGTTCTTTAAATATTTTAGTAAAATGATTTTATTGATGCATTGTTTGTGTTTATAATTGATTCATTACATCCGTTATGTAATACTTTCAAAAAATCTGAAAAAATTCAAAAATGAGAATTGATCATTGAAATTCAAAAATTCATTGTGATTATACTTTGTTATATTAGTTGAACTGTAAATAATTGAATTTGATAAAATGTTATCGACTATAGTTATAACAGGGTGTATTCTTCCTAGTTTTTACCCTCACCCCGAGCATAACGGCTGTTTATCTACAGGAGCTGTCGCATGTGTTGGCCGCCAGCTAATGTTGGCTTTCTCTCGCGGATTTTACGGTAGATCATGATGTGTTCAATGCCGTATTAGCTGCCGGTTTAACCGCGGAGAGCAACAGTGGCTGTTTCCATCTCTCTCTCGCTTTTAGTACATCTCTCAGCTGAATTTGAATCTAAAATTCTACCATACATATCCCCCTCGTATTTTCAGCCTGAGTGAAATGAACTTTTCTTCCCAATTCAATACAAACTGACGTCGATTCCCGGGAACGTAATTGCCGCCGTACTTCGGCGCTGGTAACAACGTCGGCCGCGGTGTCTTCATTGTGCTTTGCCGAATGAGGTGCGTGTTTATCTCCTCAAATACAATTTAATTACATAAGCGATAAAAGAAAGAGAAAAAACTAACTCAGCAAAATGTTTATGTCACATTTTAAGATTTGAAACTCAGTAGGGGTGATTTAATAATCTGGATGTGGAAAAAGTAATAAAAAAAAAAGTTGAGAGCAACTTATTGTAGAGTGAAAGTGTTGTGTCTTTGGACCCGTATCGTTTATGACTAAATAAGGAAGCCATTGAAAAATTTAAATACTTCATAATTGTTTGTTTTGCTTATGGACTGTTTCATTGGTGCCCTTAACTTAAGTTAATTTTGACAATTACCTCGATTATATTGTTTGGAATAAAAGTTCTGGATTTGTATGTAAGTACTGTCAATTTTAATTTCAGTTTTAAATTGTGTTAAAAAAGTTAACTGCGAAAATATCGGATCGTCATATAACAATTTAATTGTATGAAGAGTTAACTTTTGATTAAACAATTGCCCTGTCAACTAACATGTTAGCTAATTATATTTAATGTACAGTTTAACTGTACCCTGAGTTATAACATTTTAAAGCTAAATTTTCTTAATCGAATTAATGTATAGCGTATAATTTAGCGTATAATGTACATGTGTAAGCCTCTTAGCTATTATTTAGCTTTAGATGTTTGTAACATACAACACGTAATACATTTGGTTAATATCTCTTAACAGTTTGATTTTTTTGTTTTAAGTTAGCTACAACAGCTACTTGCAATAGGGCAGTCTATTGTAGTCAAAATGGTGATTAATATCATTTTTAGTTGCTATTAGAATGCACTGTGTAAGTGTAGTGTACATGTGCAATGTGAAAAAGTGCAGGCTGGTGTCTTCAATTTCTTCAAAGTTGTGTATAAATCTTAAAACATACTGTGAAACTTTTTTCTTTCTTAATTCACTATGTTACTGTATCTACAACAGTTTCAGTAAGAATGGATTGAACTAAGCTTAGATAAATACTTTTTATTTGAATTTACGAGTACATTTGTTTTTAAGTTTGACATTTACCATTAATTTTTACATTTGCAGTACAAAATGCATATGTAAATAATTCGAAAATGTGTTCAAACTTCATTAACAAACTGCTTAACCAAAATTTAGTTAAATTATACTGTATGTTTTGGAAATTTCTTGTTATATTAGTTTTTCATTAGTTGAATTAGAATGATGTACAGTATACAGTAGTTTCTGCAAAGTTAAAATCATCCTTAAAATTGAAGAATTCGACAGAAGTGCCAACGTAATAACAAAACTTCTGATTGGTCTATTTATTTTTAATGGGATAATAAAATATACCAAAAATAAAACTTGTTCTTTCTATAATTCACGTAACATACTGTATGTTCAATATGAAGTAGGAGGGAAAGTAATGCAGTAGGCAATTATTAGTTTGTCACGTTATATTTGTGTATTAATTACGTCATATCCGATTATATCATCAGTATACTGTAATTTAAACGTTGTCCTATATTTTTAAAGATTGATGCAATGTTGTTAATGCAAGGTAGTGTAATTAAGTTAGTTGCTTTGGTCAAATGTTCAGTCATTTCGGTGAGTGTAGTGGCCATTTGGACGGCAATTTTCTCTGTTGAATACTCTTGAATAAAGTATGCTGTTATATTTCTGGCTGTAATTTAAATTTACAGTGTTAGCCATCTATTTGATGACAATTTAGCTAAAGAATAACATAATTAGTTTAAAAGGCATTGCATTCATATTTTTCGTTTATGCTGTTGTGATTTGAGGGATGTACTGTAAGTGGCGCAGTAAGCTTGATAAAACGACTTGACCTGTATTTTGTTTGTAATTAATGTAATATAATAGGAATGTCCTGCATTTAATGTACACACTCTGAACGCGTGGGTGGACCATTTAATTGCAAACTTCCGGCATGGCAGTTGAGCAAGTTGTCGACCTTGGAAGTTTTTATTCTCCAATGTAAAAAAAAAGACAAAACAATTGAAAGCCAAATTATTGTTTGGTTCCACTGTCGCTTCCATCTTCTCCATTGTTTACAAATGAGTTTGTTTGCTTTTTTCTTTTAGGGAATTTATTTTTAAGTATGCACTAGAATTTTGGTTGGTAAATATAGTATATGGAAACTGGTAACTTTTTTTTTTGCCTCCGCTGTTTATTTTTTATTCTTCTTATGCGAAGGAGAATATCAATTTCACAAGCTGTCATTGGAGACTTTAAAAGCGTCTAATTTCCTAATGCGCATTTTTAATGATGAAATGTGATATCTCTTATTTTTTATTGTATTTTTTTGTTATTTTGCTTTTGAAATGAGGAAGTATTTTAACGAGAAAATGTATTAAATTGCAGTTAAGTACAATATAGATGAATCGCATTAAAATAAAAATTTGATACTGTATGTTTGATGGACAACTTTTTTAGACTTCATGGACAGTTTGATGCTTAGCTTTGACCAATGCTACTGGTTTAGTTCTCTTTAAGTCGCACTTAATCTAGTTAAGTACCGTTTATAGTATATATACTTTGACTGATAAAGAAGTTAAGTTTTTCAATGTAAAGTCTGTGATTTGCGTTAATTTACTTATTGGAATGCAGTTGATTTGACCAATTGACCTTATGATGATCCAACTTTTGAATAAACTAATAATTACCATTATAATCAGTAGAAAGTTTTTATCTAGTAGAAATATTGCATTATTTTCTTGAATTAATAAAAAAAAAACATTTTTATTACCGAAAATTAATTGCAAAACAGTGAAGCGTAAAACATGTAGCGCCACTGTAAACTTTTTCCGGTACATAAACACATATACAGTATACTGTATGTATTAAAAACGATTTAAATATTAATCTGAAAGCATTATTAACTTTCTAAACAGAATTTTATAACTTTTACGACATTATTGAAGCGAGAATCCGGCTTTAGTTTCAATGAAAAGAGGCTTAAAATTGAGCAATCGAAATGTCTAAATTGCTACCAGCATCTTCTCTACATTAGAACTGTATTATTAATTTTAATAGGGGTGTTTTGTGGAACGAGTGGGTGGGTGATAAGAGATTAATGAAACAAATGTTTATCAGCGAAAAATTGTTGTGTTTGAGGATATTTTGAAAAGTATAGTCATTGTAGTTTGTTTGCACACTAAGTTGATTAAGAACTGGAGGCAAGTTGGAGGAATTATTATGGTGAAACGAAAACTTGTGTTGTATGTCGTTTGATTTTAGTGGAGTGTTGATGAGTCTTTGTATGGGGTGAGGTTGGGCTTTTGGCAGTTGGTACTCAGTTGATGTGGGGAAAATTGTTGTCAAGCTGATTTCGCTCTTAATTACTCGTTCATACGTGACTTCAAAGTGAAAGTTAGACATTTTGTGTGCTATCTTTTGCTATAGGTAGTTCAGTTGAATATTAATTAGAAAATCGTCTTCCTTGCTCTATTTTAGACTCTTCTTTTCTCTCTCTCTCTTTCTGTCTTATACATTTTAATATGTCTAAACGACGATTAGTCCTCATCTAAATTCAGCTATTAGACACGTTCAACTGCGCATCAACTGAAGCTGTTGTTATTGTTTGGATACTTTAGCAAAATTTCATCTTTTTATTTAAATAAAAATATTGTAACTTAGCTTCTTAGTTGCGGAATACTTAATGTTTGGAAAGTTTAGTTTAAGCGTGAAAAGTTGCTCTAATGGAGTTATTAGAAGTTTTTTTTTAGTTAAGATTCTTTTTAAATTTGTTTTATTTTTAAATTGCTTCAAAAAGCTTGGTAATACAGGTTTTAGTCTTGAAGGTCATCATTTGAATGATGTAAGAAAATTGGTGATAATAACTTTGTATCATGATATTTATTTTTTATGTTTTCACTTTTTTTTACAGTAAAAACGATAAAGTAACTCAAAATTATATTTTATCATGAAAAACAACGAAAAAAGACAAATTTAGTTGCTATGAATGTTATTGCAAAATTGCATAGGCGTGTTTTCCCATAAAGTTTCACACAACATTATAGATAAAAAACATAATTTTATTTTATACTGACTTTGTGAAATGTTATTTTATTGAGGCTTTTCATATATTTATCTATTAATATTGAACGGCTTACTTAACAAAAAAAAGAAGATTATTTCACCATATGTTTTTTTTTATTTTTATTAAAAAAGAAAACATTTGATGGCAATTCATGAAAGCTAACAACCATTTAAATTACAGTTTTAGCCATTTAATGTTTTTAAAGTCAATTTCTGGTCTTTTGATAATTTTTACATTAAACGAATATTTTATTTTGACTTTTTTATATTTTTGTTAGGGGGTTTGAAACCGTTATTTATTATCACACAATTTGGTATTCCTTCCTCGTTTGACTGCCTATTTTTCTTCAGACTACAAACAGTTGATTTACACACAAAATAAAAGAGAAAGTAGGCGGTTTTTCTAAAAAGCCAAATGTTACGCCCAAGTGTCAGATAACCAAAAAAGTGTTCGCCATGTTATGCAAAAATTCTCGACTCTGTCGTCTGTTATTAGACTTTCTTCGAAAAGAAAAAAAATCCAGATCTATCCATCCTTAGTTGTTCCCTACAGTACACATTCAGTAGAAATGTATGAAGAGACTTGTTTCCGCTTTTTGCCTATTTTTAACTTCACGCATATCACATTTTGCCCTTCAAGCTAACTTAGCTCCCATGTAAAAGTCTATATCGATCAAAGTATGGAGGGTTTTTTACGGGTCAATGGATGCAATTCGAGTAATGATTCAATCGTTTTCAACATACACTTTTTCTGCCGTTATATATTTATATATCGCTATACACAGTTATGCGTATGAGATTATGAGCAAACAATTTTTTTCCATAACTTATATGAATAAAAAGTCAAGTGAAAAGATGGGAGATGAAGTACTTGCGCAATACCACAACTCATGGTATTTGGAATTTTGTTTGTTATTTACAAATTTTAATGGTGAATTATTGCCATTTCTTTACGTTTAAATGACTTTTATTGAATGGTCCAAATTAGAATTGGGCAAAGTAAAAAGTAAGAACTGTAAAGTGGAATTCAGCTATAACGTTTTTATTATTTTAGTATAATTTTGTAAGTCTGTTAAGATTAATTAAATAAGTTAGTAATATTGAGCTAATTATGAAAAATATTTTTATTGTTAAGTTTGTCACCGCTTGAGATTTGCTGTGTCAGCCAATTTATGTTACTATTTTGGTGTCAACTTTAGCCTATTTGGTGTTTCAACCAGTCAATTATGTCGCCATAAGCTACTTATTTACCGTTTTAACTCTGTAAGACAATCAATTTAGTGACTAAACTGTTTTAGCTGTTTATTACCGTATTATATACCTTAATCGTACCATTTAGAATTATAAGCAGCTTTCAAGTGAATTGGACATTTCCTTTAGTACTTAACAACTGTTGTGTTGCTTGTTGGTATCTTAAATGGTCATTTTATTATTGTCAAAGGAATTAAATGCAACTGACACTTTTACTACTAATTTAAGGAATTAAGATAGCAAGTTGCTGCCTCAAGTTAATCTATTTAGTCTGTGATTAAACAAAACTATTTTAGTTTAGGAGTATCGTATTGAAATGGATGCAGCATCGGTTTTTAGTGTAATATTTCAAACGACAGCTTTGATTGACGGACATTTTGAGTTTTCAAACGCTAATATTTAAATATGGCTGAGTGACATTTTCATTCAACTTTTGAACCTCTCTTTAGCATATAATTGACTGGATGATTTGTCTATTTGATAACAGCTTGACCCTGTGTCTACTTTCAATTTGCATCTTCTCAACCTTTGACTTTTCTAACTTTCAACATGCCGTTACCGTTTAGTCTTGTTGATTGGTGCCATTGCTGTCTCGGTAATGTTATGCGGTGGAATTTACACATTCTTCGTCCCTCCCTATTCCTCCCCCCGTCTATCTTCTTTTCTATCATCACTTACCACCTCACCAATATCCCCTTAACTAAAATTGTCACAGTTTGTACGTTTATTATTCGGACATGTCGTATGTGACATATGTCACTTCTTCTGCCATCGTTTTGCTTCTTTGCTTCTCTGATGCTGCTCATTTTAAAATGTGCAAATGGATCGATGTCCAATGGGAGTTTTGCTATTATATATACATGACCTGTTTGGCACATGCGCAGTTTGTTTTTCCATCATTTTATTACGTAGTAACGTGTTACAAGTATGTAACTAATCCAGCGTTGCATGTAAAAACGAAAAAAAAAAAAAACAAGGCGTAAATGGTTGAGTATTACTAATTTCGAAGGTCATGTTAGTTAACGAGGATCTCCAATTTAGAAAACTATTATTTAGGAGCAATGGAATTAATAGTTTAGGTTGTTTGGCTATAATGATGATTGTTATCTTTGTGCTGTGCAAAGTTGGCATTTAATTGGCTGCTGTGGTTAATAATTGGTGGAGGGAAAAATTGCTTAATCATTGCAGCACATTGCGTACTATTTTATTTAAATGGACCAAAATGTATTTCTGCTATTAGTTCGATAATAGCACAGCTGGATTTGTTGACCATTAAGGCAATGGCTTGGGGAGTCTCATTTTTGCTTTAATAAGGTTTTAACCCTATACGGTATATTATACTGGAATTCTGATAACTTGAAATAACTGCATATTAAAAATCATTTTCGGTGCATTTGCCTATTGGTGACCTGTAAACATGGATTAATTAACAATGATCAGTGGGCATACATTTAAATAATATTAGTAAGTGTGTTATTTTACATTAAATGGACAAATTTCACATGTCAAAACTTTGACATAAATGTTTTTAAAATTCTAATTAAAATACAGTATTCAAAATTTTTTATTGGTATTGTATAAAATATCGCATTAAATATGCAAATTGGATACAAAATTTTGTATTTAAACTTCCACACTGAAAATCATAACTGCATTTACCATTGCTTTTACTTGATGTTCAAAATTTGATTATGTCCACTGCTTTTTTTTTAATTGTCAGTTATGAGATTGGAGCCATGAAACACGGTAAATCTGGCCCTAGTTATACAGTATAACATGAGGTAATGCAATTTTATAGTATGAAGTTGAGTCAAGCAACAACCAAACAGTGTTGCGTGTTAAATATTGTCGCTCGAACGCACATGCATTGACATTAATAGTTGGTGACAGCTGAGAGAGAAATCCACATTCCCCCATCAAAAATCTCTCTCATCTCACTCACTTTCCATCATATATCCCACTAGATATGAGACCGATATTCATATGTTTTGTAGTGTCTCTTGAGAGGGCATTTAGCTGGCCTCTCTAATTCTCTACGAGGTGTCAGCTAGGCTTTTCATTTACATATAGAAACCACTTGATTAAACTTCATTTATTATTGTGATGATTATAATGGCGTTGATGACCATTTCTGTGACGTGCAGTATGATTATGATTAGCTAATTATTTTGTAGAAGCAACAAAAGTGCATGTTACCTCGTTCATTCTGTCTCTTTTGTGCAGTAACTTAAATAAAATTTTATAATACAGATAAGTCTTTGAATATTAGAAAGGCATAGAAAAGCTTAAACTAATCTAGAAAAATTATTAAATATTACCATTAAAATAGAATAGCGTACAAATAAATTGTTTTTTTTTAACAAAAATGTTTTGGGATTTAATGAACACTTAGAATAAAATAATTTTATCAAAAGGGAATTTTTTTTTAAAGTACACAATAACATTATTCATATATATGACGTCCATTAAAATTACATCTAAATATTATGATTTTTAAATTAATTTATGTGCACTACTGTACTTTTTTATTTTTAGCAATTTTTTACAACTTTTATTGTATTGCATATAATGTTAGTTGTATCTGAATGAGCATTAATCACATGTCTATGTTGCAATAATGACTGTATTAACTGATTTCTACGTATTAATCAATTTATTGATAAATATATCTTACCTAAACTAAAATAATAGGCTTTGTCTTCATAATAGTAATAATAAAGCATAGCAACAGTCAATAAATTATATGGTAAACAGTAGATTGAAATTTATGCAGTTAAATTGACAAAGTTGAATGGAACAGCTGTTTCTTACGCTGGAGTGATTTGCAAGGGTTTAGACTTCCAATATAATGTATTAGTATTTGGGTGTGGGTGTAAGTTAGGGTGTAGGGTGGAACAGGTATATTATACACGTTCAATTATGTTCGCTTTACGGATGCGTGGTGATGGATTTCGCAATGGATCGAATAGACTTTTTGGATACACCGACGGAAAAGCCACGTTCACACTGACGCCTGTATATATAGATATATATGACCTTTTGAACAGTCAATGTCATAAATATAAGGCAGCAGCTGTGTCTGATGACTTACATAGCGGTGCCCCAATGATAAAATACTTTGACTTTGGGATATTTTCGACTATCAACAAACGATATGTCATATCTTTTTCCAATTTTTTTTTAAATAAAATTTTTTCTAGTTCTTGAAATGAAACGCAGCTTGCTTTGCTGGTAACGATTAAATTTTCGCAATGGGGAAATATATACTTGTACAGTATAACTTCGAAATTTCTTCTGTGTTTTTAATGACGTTAAGAATTACAGTACTTAAAGCTGATGTTTTTTAGTTAAAGATTTTGTTTTCATTGATGGATTTCGTCATTTTTAGAATAGACTAGCGCTTAATGGTTAATAGAGAAGCATCTCAATGGCTCATAATCATATGAACAATTTGAAGTTGAATTTTTTTAACCTATAAAGTTTTTTTTGTCAACATTCTAGAATTCGTTTATGTGAGTAGTAATTGGACACGTCTTAGTGATTTATAGTGAAAATTTAAAGTATTTATCATGAAAGTAAAATCTCTTATGTTTTTGTTTTAACCATTTTTTGAGTTCTCAATGACTTGTTGCAAATTTATCTTTTTAAAGTTAAAAAATGCAAGTTCACTGATTAACCCTACCGATTTTTATCTGTAATAATGAAGATATTTTTCTTAATTAATTATTTTCTATTTACAAATGCAATGTAAGAGTATTCCCAGTTATTTATAAACACGTACTCGATTTCTTTGTTTGATATTTGATTAAGTATTCATTTTAATTACATGTTGTATAGGTTTTTATTACAATCAATTTAAAGAAAAGTTCTAATAAAATCTAATTAAAAGTGAACGGAATTTTTTTTTCGGTGAAAAGAGAAAAGTTGAAGGCATTCTACTTATTATAAAGTTGCGTATGAAATTTACGGTGTATAAATTGAAGATGCTAACCAGGATGCTAATTTTGAATGCAGTTATTAATAATTTGTGTGTAATTTTCAGTGGTGTATAGCGATATTAAAATGTAAACATTCCTAGGATGCTTTTCACGCGCCAGCTAAACATAAACATTAAACAAAACGATACATTTAGCAAAATTTAATTAAATAGTCTGACATTGTGACACTAAAAACATTTGAAAAATGCCGAATGCAATGCTGCATTGCATTTTCTCTTTAAGTGAACAAATAAATTGCTTAAAGTGTTTGTCGTAAAGTTTGCCTTCAATACGTACAATAAAATAATCATTTCCTTACGTTAAACTTGGACTAAAGATGGCGCTTTTGATTGCAATTACATTGTTATTGGTTTTCATTTTATTGACCTCAACTACTAGTTCGCGTCCCACATTTTGGTCAACGTTGAATTATTACATCGCATGTCTTTTCATTTTGTGTTGTTAATTAATTTGAAAAGGATGATCTCGTTGCACATCCGTTAAAGCCCCAAAAAAAGACAATAACTTCACACACTTACTCAACTGTTACGTGCACATCCGCGAGTTTTACTTATTTTTTTCTTTCTTATCCTGGTATTAATGTAAGTTTTCTTGTCTTCTCAATTAATCGTTTGTAAGGAATGGGGTGTGAGGGAGGAGAAAGACCCTTTCTCTCTACACTATAAATATGATACTAAAGTGCAGAGTTAACTTTTATGGACATTTTTTTTTCCTTTCCTTTCGATCCTTTTTCTTTTATCACGCATTTCTATGTTGTATGACAGTGCAGCAATTCCTGAGTAGATGATAACATTTTTGATCAGGAAAAATGTGCCAACTTTTTATTTCTGAGGGTCTTATGTGTTAGATGGACACATTCTTGTGGCTACTGTATATACGTGTAAGGGCTAAATGTGGATCAATGTGGTGTTTACGTGCGATAAGAAACAACTCAATGAATTTGTGACTAAGAACTAAAATGGTGTCTAAGCCACTTCGTAAGAAGGCGAATTTTTTTATTTATTTATTTTTTAAATATACTCTTTAACTTAAAGACAAAAATTATGTTTGGTTTTTAAGGTTTTTTTTGTTTTGGTAAAACTTTATTGCGTTTTCGTACTTTTGTTATTTAAATGCATGGATTATTTTAAAGTAATGAAACAATCCTGTGCAAGGTTTTAATATAGTTAAAGTTGCTCTACTGTAATTTGGATGAGCACTGAACTGCTAAGCATGTTTATTTTAATTGAAAAGCAGAATGGCGTTTGTGTAAATACTGTATTTGAAGTTGATTAACCAGAGTGATGAACTATTTTGTCTTAAATAGTAACATGGTTGGCATACTGTACTGTACATGGAATTTCACTATTTGAAATTAAAAAGTTTGTTTTTACATACTTTACATTAAACAAGGAGACAATATTTGCAAAAATTTGGAAAGTTATACTACACCTTGGTTGTTAACTGTAGTAAAATCAATTTCTACGTTAAAATTTTACTTTTGACGAGGAAATACTTAACATAAAATAATGTAGTTATGCCTTTCCAAAAGTGTGATAACCACTTGGTCAATAAGAAATCGGTTAAATTAAATGGATGGCAACTTTGTTTTCTGTTGATGTTGTGTGCGTACGTAGTTTCTAATAATTGGATGGCATGGATAAGTTTGTTATGTCATGTAAAGCTGGAGGTAAATAAACTTAGTTGAAATAAATTCGTGTTTTAATGGAAAAGCATCATCAATAATTGGATGATTTGTTTGGGCAGGCAAAGGAGAGGAAGTTTATCTCCAAAGTGCTTAGTACATCTGACGCCATTTAGTTAGCATCAATAGAGTTTTTTGAGAGAGAAAAAAGATGAAAGATTGTTATCGCTTCCATCCTACACAGCTGACGCTCCTACCTCCATTTCAAATGCCTTCATGTCGGTTGATTTCATTTTCAAATGTTGCTTTTAAATGACATACAACACAAAGTGGATAACTTTTAAAAAGGTAAAAAAAAAATAACAAGTCAGGTTTTATATATAGGTATACTTATATTTGATGCAAGCTAAGTTAAGATGTGTACTGTATTTATTTAAGAGTAAAACTTATTTAAAGAAAAAGATGAATGGGCACTGACTGCAAACACATAGATAATAAATTTAATTTTGCTTTTTTTAAAGTCGCATTATTTTCTTTTTCTATATCTTCTTTAAACTTAAATAAACAAAAATAAAGGAAGCACTTGCATGTGTGCCAGAGTGAGTAAAACTACAGTATTTACAGTTTTTATATATTGGTTCTGATATAGGAAGTTGTTATAGAACTCGTATAATGTCTGTCAATCATTTTAGAATGAATAGTTTAAGTTTATTGATATTTTTTTACTAATAAGTTACATAAAAGTGCTCCATTTGTATCTACAAATAGTGTGCTATTGTTCCTGAAATTGTAAATCTTTAATCATTGCTAAACCCGAGCAAATGAGTTTAGATCTTACTCCTCCTCATCCTTGTTTTTGTGATATTAAGTGTTAGTAGCCAACGATTCAGGTGCGTTTAACACAGAGGTTTAAACATGGCCATATAAAACAATGCTATTTGGAGTGATTGAGGAGAGAGATAGACCGATGTAGTGTATTCTGTATGTGGCTATAAATTCAGTAATTGTTGGCCATTCTTTTTCCGCAATGGCCCAATCGGACAGTGTGTTTGGTTAATTGGCACATTCGCTTTAATCTCCTACAGCTACAATGGCATCTCCAAGATAAAACGTCCATAATAATAATAAAAAAAAGAAAGTAAGGTGTTAAACTTTACGTGTATGTGTGTAGACAAGTGTGAAAATTGAAAACAAAATGTATACAAGTACAGATGGCCATTTTGTTGGCTAAATTGCACGTCCAATGGCTCGTAAAATTGCAATACAGTATAACAAAAAAAAAGAAGGTTTTAAATAGAAAATGTTATTAAACTAATACTAGGAATTAACTTTTACATGCAACTAAAATGGACATATTGTAATATGGATATTTAAATGGTAATATTAATATTTCATCTCTTTTTTAAGGAATAATCTAAGATAGTGTTTACTTTTTAACTATGTTGTTTGGAAAGTTCGTCTTCAAAATTTCAAATGAACTTTTAACCATTGATTCTAAAGATCACCAATTTCTCATTACAACAAAATATCAAATACGGTACGTTTTGGCTACATTTTTTTTACTTTTTCTAGAAAGATTATTGACTGAAATTGAACTAAAAAATTAATTTGTTTTTGAAAGTGGAGTTGAAATGTCTTTGATGACTTCTTCGTTTTTGGCTTTTGTATCCGCTCAAACTTTCTTGTATGCATATACAGGGTGAACATGAAAATTCAAAACATTTATTACAGATTTTACGAAATTGGAATTCCAAGGTTTTCTAGCTGATTATAAAATTGGAATGGTAAGGTATTATGAAACTATTGTAGATGGGATTGAAATATGTATAATTTAATTAATGGAGCGAAAAGAGAAGAATTCTCTATAGGAATATGATACTGTGTATAGTTTTTATTCATTTTTTAAGCTTTCAAATAGTCAATTAATTGATATAAAGTCTGCAGTTTGCATCATTATTTTTATCTAAGGGTTTGGTGGCTAATTTTTAAAATTATTTGAGAAAATCGTTTTCCATTCCTTTAACCGTTTTATTTTCTCATTTGATAAATTTCCTGACCACCCTGTAACATGCCAGAGGAGTATTTAAATTTGGGTACTTTGTATCTGATTAAACATAAGCCAAAATAATACGTCTAGTCTCTCAAAAGTTTCTCTTCCCAAAACATTAAGCAGCATCGATAGGTGGGCGGTTAGGGGGGGTTTAGTAAATGGGTGGGAGGAGGAGTTTCTTCCTAATACCGGATATATATGGCGGCCATTACCGAAAACGCCTGAAAACCGCCTATAAAACGCTTTAAAAGACGGGAAAAGCATTAAGATAATGAAATGTTTTCAGTATGAAACGTAATTATCTAAATTATATTTATGCATATTATACCGAACATTATTATATAAACTGTATAATATTAAAAACGGTTAATTTTAATATTAATTAAATGTGGAAGTGGGAGGGGAGGATTGAATGGGTTAGATGTACAGTAGAATAAAAAACGCTGAAATAGTTCATTGCTTCCCGTAAGTAAGCGCTTATTTAGCTTGTTGTAATTTGGTATCGAAAGCAGACGTACCAATTTAATTAAACTACAGCACGAATGGGTACGTACTGTATTTTTGTGATTTTGTTTTCAAATGGTCTTCATTAGTAACGTACTGTAGGTCGACAGCACTGTTTATCTAATGCGCCCTATCTGTTGTAGCATTAAAAATGCTTTTATTTGCTTCATTTAATGTGAAATAGATGCTTAGAAAGTTTAGTATTGCTTGCTTTATTGGCTGTGTATTAATAATAGACAACTGAAAGTTGCTAAACGCGTTTTACACTAGCGATTTTTAAATTCTCACTTGATGCAGCGATTTGAGGAGACAACTTTAAGGGCTTGTAAACTCTAAACCGCGTTAAATAAAACTCTTTGTAAAGAACATACGTGTTTTTTAGAAACTTTTAAACATATTTATGCAATTTTATTACTATTGGCCAGTTATTGTGGGTTTTATACGTCCAAGAAATGGACTTTTGCAACAAGATTTGGCGTGTCATATTTGGTTCCAGTTTTAGCCTATATATAATTAAGGCATCTTTATGAAAATTATAGAATTAATACTTTAGATGAATATGAGTGCAAATCAGTTTTTGAATTTTTTTGACTGAAATGAGACGCAGTTGCGTTGTTTCTAAGTTGCGCTCGCATCTACGCTGCGTTGTGCTGCATCTTTTAACGTCTTTTGTTCAACTTTTCTCACACGTACAGGCAAATTATACGCCCCATTAAAAATTAAAACAATTATCGTCCTATGCTGTAATTAGACTTTTGTTGAGTCTTAACTGTTGCTTTTCTCGTTACGACGCTGTGTGTTTATTTGATTGCGTTTATGCAGAATTCACAGATGAAAGTTTTCCTTATGCTAATTGTATACAAACACAAAGATTATTAAAGTTGTGAGCGTTGTTTTTCAACTTTTTAAAGGCACTGTATACGACTTGTTTTAATTCCGCTTTGTGTCGTTAATCTCCATTGAGTACAATTGGAGGTGGCGTTGCAGTGGGGAATGAGAATTAAAAGTATTAAAATGTTGTTAAAGGGGGTTGAAAAAGAATGGAATGGAGTGGATAGTAAGGTATGTGAAATAAAAAAGGACATCGTGTGCGATCTTTCTCACGCTTTAAAAAAAACCAGAAGGAGCATTTTTTTTTATCATTTTCCGTTATTACATGTGTGTCTTCTTCAAATAAGACAATAGAAACGCTCATAGACTACAAGTGAAATTGCACTCGGGTATTTTTTTTCTGAAGTCATTTTAGCAGCAATTGATGTTGGCAGTGTTGTCAGATATTTACGAGATGAAGTTAAATCGTTTGAAGGGCGCTCCAAGTGTCAATACTGTGTAGAATTATTATATTGTTTTTGGAATTTTTTTATGATAGTTTAGAATGTGAACAAAAAAATTGAGATTTAAGTTGAAGGTGTAACTCTTTCGTGGACAGTAATTGAAACACTGAGCACATTTTTATCACGAAGGTTTTATAGTGTCTAAACTAAAACGACCTGTAAGTTGGCCTTTGTGACGTACACTGATGTCTGTAAGGTATGTCGTCACACAGGGGAAGCTGAAATTGACTTTCATACAAATTTGGAAATTATTGATTCAATAAATTGCAGCTCAATATATCATTATTTTGTACTTCTAAGAAGATAGTCATCTTTACGATTGATAACCGATATTTGCATAGTTCAAGTATTTCTTACAGAAAAGAAAGAAAAAAGAAAATATATGTACACGTTGGCATGTAATATACATAAGTGCCGAACAGTCATAAAGAAATCAACATACATTACGTTTATTTTTTTCTTCTGCATATACAAAAACTTGGTATATTTTTTGGGAGGAGAATGGATACAGTTTCTGACTAAACTGCTGTCTTATCAATAATAATTCAAGCAATAAGAAAAGATATAGAGTGTCTATGTATGGTTTTATGGATAGGGTTTAGGTAACGTTAAACATTTATTACAACTGCCATAGAGGAAGTTTGCTATAACTGTTCATTGACTTAAGGAAAAGTGGAGTATACATATACACACATCTTTTTATGTCAAAATATCACATGACATGTTTAACCACGCCTACAATCTACAGTAGTAGTAGTAGTAGCTCATCACGTTAACATCACCAAAAACTGCTGCTAACACAAATGTCACATTACATTTCAATTGAAAAAACAATACTAAATAAAAAAAACATATAGTGAGGGACGTGGCTGTTTTTCTATTTTGACATGATCACATTACATTATAAATGACACTGCAGGAAAACAACCATTTGTATGTATTATTAGACAGCATCGCCATTTTGCACTGATTAAACAAAAATATTGTTGGGTGTCTCACACAATAAAACTACAAAAAAAAATGGTTTGACTTGTTAATTGGAATAATTGTTTGATTAACTATTTTTAAACGCAATAATTTGTTATAGTTGTATAAGATAATTGCTTCCTTATAATTTCTAATTTCATAAACTTATGTATTCTGTAAAGCATGTTTAGAAAATAATGCAATTAATTAAATAGCAATGGGAAAACATGCGTTAACTTAGCAAATTTAATTATTTCGTTAGAATCAAGTCGTTATTGACATTTTTAAATCGTTTAATTAAAACTTTTATAGTTTCATGTTTATATTTTTAAAAGTTTAATACAGTACTACGAAGAAACATAAAACACTGTTCAGGAAATGCTGCTACAAAATTACCTTGCTTTCAAATTTGCTATTTGTTTCCATAAAAATGTGATGCAATTTTGCATTTGTTCATTAACTATTTTTACTTTAAACTTAAACTAGATTAAATCTTTCGTAGAATTAGTTTTGCAAACGCCATTTTAAATGTTTTATTTTGTTAACCTTTTAGTAAACATTCATTCAGATGTCTTAATTAAGAACTTAATGCCATGTTTTTCTTTTGCAAAATCTTTTATGTCGTTGCTACAAGTAAAGTTGATAGAAATACAGTAGTTTAAATAATTTTTTTTGCAACAAACTTGGCAATAAATAAGACTGGTTTACTTTGAAAGCATCTAAATAAACTAAGTGTTGCCATGAAATATTATAAAATTGCTAGTGTGAACTAGTGAAACTCCTACTGTTATTTTAGGTTTTTCACTTCTTATGTAATTTAAGCACTTACAATATAATTTGGATTAATAGTTGAAATCTAAGATGTGTTTGTCTATTTTTTTTTACTTCATTTTATGTTGCACTTGATGCCTTATATTTACTTTATTACAAGACCATTTACAGCAATTTAGGACTTTTGAGTTTATCGTTAATAAACGAATACGATTAAAGTGATGAGAACCAGTAAAATGGGGTGTTTGAACGAGGGGGTTGGTAAGGGAAATGGGAGGGGAGGGGAGTTGAATGAGGAGATGAAACGGATGTGGAAGAGATAAACTAGAAATTTATAAGTTGTTTATGTACTCTCAACACTTGTGTCCCGATAAAACTGAAATCGGTGTACCTTATTATAAGAAAATCTCCTTTTATCAGGACAGTGTGTACACGTGCTGTTTAACTATTTTGTACATGAGCTACTTTAATTATTTTTAAGGTGAACACCTATAACGATATATGTAATATTTTTGCATTTTTTATTGAAACTAGAATCATCTCTAGCTTTTACTTATGGGCCAATTATTTTTCTTAGTTTCTAGTAATTACCAACAGAATGATGCCATTACATCATACTTTAGAAATGAGTTATTATGCAATTTGGTAAAATGGCTTTAAGTTTTTAGCAAGTATTTACGTTACTGCTATACATTTATACTTGTGATCTACGTTTTTTTTATGGTTTAACAGATTTTGACACATTTAAAGTAGTTTTAAATACATTATTCAAGTTACTTGTTTTAATGCTTTCATGGCAAAGCAAATGTGAGTAATCTCGAGTTTGTATCTAAGATTTATAAGCTTATTTATATTGCATTTGTGACTAATCTAGTGCATTTAAAATAACACTCAAATTGTAAGTTGTAAGATGTTTATGGTAAATGTTTTCACAATTATTATTATGATACAATCTTGGCTTAAAAGACTGACGTTTGAAGATGATGTATTATTGGTAAACATTGACATTGTTGTCAATCACTATTTTGAAAACATGTTTGTTATCAAAAATCAAACCACATTGTAACTACTGTATATCTAATTCTCATGTGCTGTGTTTGTTTGGCGATTTTGGCATTAACAGCCACTTCATTTGTCATAACAAAACAACACATGTTGTCTTTTATACGTGTGTTTTTATACATTGCATCTGTTGAATTTGCTAGAAGCGAAAATGTATGAAACTGCTAAAAATACATACAACGCATATGTGTATGTATATTTATCTATTTTTATGTTGTTAATGGCTTTTTTCTATATAAGTAGAACAAGACACGAGCTTTTCACGCACATAACACAACATTAATAATGTAGCTTTGGTGTAATGTGTATGTACTGTATAGATTAATTATTTGCAGCTGAGAAGAAGCTTAAGTCAATGTAAACTGTGCCTTGGGATTTAGCACTTGTTTTTTCCTGAGTAAATTTTTTTCAGCTTTTACGTTATTTTTATTATTATTTTCATACACGAATTGTGCAAATTGTATACGACTTAGATTTTTTTATGTAATTTAGTTAAAGATGGCTGATTTTTGCCTGTGGGTATTTTTGCTATACCGGCAGTTTTAGTTTATAAATGTTGAGGATTAAGCAAATTTTTAAGCGTGGAATGGATTAGCAAGTTCGTTTTTTCTTATTTTTACTTAAATTGCAGCAAAGCATCTGCAAGAAATAACATAAATAAACTATCAAATTTTGCATTGTTAATTAGTGTATGCGACTGCTATAATTGCTAATTTAATTCACACCAAATATTATTTCTTAAATACCAGGTACATACTGTAGTTTACTGAAATAAGTTAGTATTACTCAATGGAGCTATTTCAGTTTAAACATACACATCTAATATACAGTACTTAAATAACCTAATTAACGAGAATATACCGTTTGCAATTTAACCTTTTAAATTAACATCCGACTGGATTTTACGACGTCTCGACAGCATTTTGTTGCGTTACGTTAACTATAACAACCAAAGTTTTCAGTAAAAAACGATTTTTGTTTAGCATTTTGTTTGTTATAAAGTGATGGAGGTTAAACATTTACGTAGCCAGATTTTTTAGTTGTTGTACATAAAATGGGACTGAATTGGGGTTGTGTCTATAGTGAATTGCATGGATAGAGAGACACGAGAGATAATGATAGACTTATTCAACATTGTTGATTGTCGATTGTAACTTATAATATACATTAGTTTTGGAAGATTGATGAAGCGCCTTTATGTCTAATATCCAACAACTACAACCACTTTTTAACTTTGTTTTTTTTTTACTTCATATAAATAGTATGAAGTCCCCCATATACACAATAGCAGTAGAAATTGCAGATCTGCTACTTAAGTCTCAAATTTACCACAACTAATAGCAATTTGCTACATTTATTATGTGCAAGGCGTGTCTGTACATAATACAGGGTGATTATAATTCCTAGGAAGCAATTTTGTTTTGAAGAAGAAAAAAATGCCCTTCTCGTTATAAGTTATGGGATTGGGAAATTCAGTATACAATACTTTAACTTCTGGCCCTAAAGTCAGTGGTTCTGTTCCAAGTTCCCGCAGCTTGTGTGGTTAACTGCAAAATTAACTTGATAAAAAAATTAAGAAAAATATACTTTATAAAGAATTATTATAAAAATTGCTTAGCAAAGTGGTACTCCCACATTTTGTGTACGTTTATATAACTTAACAACGTACCATAATAAATTATAAATAAAAAATTACATTGTTCACTTGCTATTGTTTTAAAATGGTCTTTAGAAGGTGTTGAAATTGATTTTCATTTAATATTAAAACACCACTAAAGTGAATAAAAATACAATTTAAAAACTTTTTCTAATGTGCGTATTTTCTGTTTATTATACAAACACAATGCACATTATTTTAATCAAATTGTTTATTTATAGCAAAATTGATTGAAAAATGATACTTTAGGATAATATGAGTGGAAAAGGTAACCTTTTCACCTGCATACACAAATTTGTGTAAACATAGCAAATACAAACTACAATTGTTAAAACATTTTTATATAAACAAACATCATGTTTTCGTTCTCTATAATAAATTAAATGGACAATACAAGTAGTTATTTGGATGGGGTGGTCAATTCTTACTAGATCGACTTGTTTGCTTTGTAGAAATGTAAATTGGCCACTATCAATGAACGTTAAAACTTAAAACGCCCTTGCTACGACAACAATTTGTGGTTCCCAACCGATTGTTGCTAGTCTACTGTGTACTTTTTGGCAGTCAAGTAATCGAAATTCCATTCAAATTGTTGATGTTATTCCGCAAAGTTTCTGTTTTATTAGTGTAAACATTTTGTTATATTAGTTTAAACTTTATATAAACAGTTGTTTGACGCATTTCTTTATCTCTTTGCTACATTTTTGAGTTATCAATATTTTTTGGACATTTCAACAGGTCAATTTCTTTGCCTCCTTGTACTTTTAGCATCAATCAATGATTAATTGCATTCGTTATAATTTTATAGAAAGTCTGAACGCGTACCCTTAGGTTGAAAAGCGTGATTCGTACAGAAAAATGTTATGAAAAAATTGTTGAATGTTATTATATAATTAGACAACAAGTAAATGCTGAAACAGATGTTTGTTTGTTTGACTTGAGCTGGTTACCATGTTAACGTTTCAAATTACACTAAATTTATTTTGAATTGAGATATTGGTTGCTAACTTTTTTCATTTTTGCTTTTTTCATAGCATCCTTCTGACTTTGTTATAACGTATACTACAATATTTCTTATTGAATGTAATGAAGGAATTTAATTTGACTGTTTATTACTGTGAGAAGTTGAGATATGAACAAATATTAATTTCCGCTTCAATCGACTCTTATTTTCATTGTCTTAGAAATTGTCAATAAAAATTCACTCATTTGTTTTTATCATTATTACTTTTTTGGATTTATTAATTTTGATTAGGTAGAATTTCAAGGTCATGTTTTATAAGCTTAAGATATTCAGCATCCAAATTTAACTTTTCAAGGCTTTTTTCCATGGTCCAATGGATTTAAATTAAATATCGGTACTTAATTGATCCAATTAGATCAGTTAAAATCTTCAAACTTAATTTTGGTGCTAAAACTGTTGTGTTCACTAAAATCCTGTATTAATTATTTATTTGAATGGAAATAGCTTATTGTGTAAATTTGACTTCTCATTTCAGCTAATCCTTTCCTAGATTAATTTAATTGTAACTACTAGTACAAGTTATAAACATAAATCATTTGTTTTATAAAGTTTATAACAGCATTTTAGTCGCAGATTAAAAGTTTAACATTATGTTACATTGATGTTCAATGTGTTTAGTTCTTATTTCCTTGAATCGAAAATATTTTTAATACGTTTATCGATTTTCATTTATAAGTTTACATTGTTATCAATGGTATTTCTCAGCCCATACTGCTTTTGTCATTTGAATTGAAAAATTCTGGAAATGGCAACATAAATTATAACTTCAAAAGTAACTGATAATAGTAATTCAGAATAATAAAATTATACAAGAAGTTACTTTCTAGACTATTATCAGATTTGGACACGAAACCAACTTTTTAGACAATACTTCTATACTGTATTTTATTATTTGAAATTTTTTTAATTTAAACTGTTTTTCATGTTGAAGCAAAATTTCTGTCTAAACATTTCACCTTCTTTAGTTTTATTAATTTTATTTGCAATAACAATTTTTTTGTATGTTAACTTTTTATTGACTGAGATTAATGATGTCTATTTTTAATTATTTTTGATCTCTTTGGATATAAAAAATGTTGAAATTTAATCACGATATTTGTTGTAGTATCTCTTGATTTTTTTTTATCTGTCAGGGTTCTAAGTCATTTTTTTCTTTCTTTTTTCTTTAAAAAAAAAAATCTCTGGGGAAATGAATCTGAAACGTTTTTCTTTAACTAAAAATTGTTCAAAAAGTGTTATTTTCAATTGGAATTGAATTGCAGTTGGTGAAAAGTGAAAGAGTTGCTTGTAATAACTTCATGTCATCAAATTTTACCCCAAAATAACAGACACGACAGTCACATAGCGTTAAAATGGCAGAGCCCAAATAAAATTTCAAATCAAATTTTTTTTTCTTTTTCGATTAACGTGATCTTCCTCATCATCTTCATCTTCAGTCAAAGCCATCTTGACCCTTAAGAAATCCGGTTCAATTTCAAAAAATAAAAAAAAAGAGAAGAAATACTCTTTTTATTTGGTTTATAGAGATAGATTACCAATTTCCCGTTTTATACTGTATGTTCACTTGCATTTTATATTTGAGATAAAAGTGACCAATAGAAAATAACGTAGCTTTTTTCTAGCGTTTCCGCTTTCAAAAAAAGATGATTGTGCTTGCAATTCGTTTCCTATGCACGCAATCTGCACCACGCAAACCAAAATGTAATCATCTGCTATTTAAAATCCCTTAAAATTTGGATTAGTTTCGGTTACAGTATTGTTTTTTAAGTGGTTAATTGCTACCTTTTATTTACTGTTGTGGCAACAGGTGCACAAATTCCGAAATACTGGTCAATGTCCTTCTACATTAAAACTCATAATAGTAGTTATAAAATAATGTAGGTTTAATTCTAACGTGGCTTTTTACACATGTTTAAATAAAGGAAAGTAATTCTGATTAATTTTATAATTATTTGATTTTATTAAGTAATTAATGACATCGTTTTAGAGGTTTTTAATCTTATGAAAACTTTTTACGTTTCAGTTAAGATTTTATTCTAATTACACTTTCCGGAAAAATGGGGTTAACTAATTTTGTGAAAATCGATTTTAAGAAGATTTCATAATCACACTAGAAGAAAAATGAAATTTATATTATGTTTTCTCATTTAAAAGCATATTATTAGAAAGCATAATTGATTTATTATCATTAACGTGATAGCTAGCAAAGCCCAATCATTGACATCTGTTTAGCATGTCATCATCAATGTCAAAATAATACATTAATAACATGCACGGGGTGGCAACAAATTAAGCTGTAATCAAATGAAATTAATTAACTAGAAAACATTTTATAAAGTCAATTATAAGCCCAAAAAAATTGAGTATGGTTGTATATTAATAATGATACAGGGAGACAGAATGATGCCGTGGAGAAACATTTCGCTTTTTAAAAATATTAAAAAAAAATAAGAATTGAAGTCTTTATGATTTAAGACTAGAAAAAAGGCGTTCTAATAATCAGAAGCAATCTACATTACTTGCTCATTTACAATGCAGTTTGGAGCTCATTTTCATCGGGACATTGAGTGGTTGGTACCGGTACAGTACCGGTATGTACTGTAGCTGAAGAATGCATGCGGGAGGGGTATCTTATGACGGATGTAATAGATTGGTTTATATTTTATGTATTCGTAAAAGACGAGGATGATGATGTCAAGAGAATCGTAAACATTATACACTGTGTACAAGTATGTTGTTTGTTGACGTGAAATGAATATTCAAATGTCGATTTATTTCTCGAAGTCTTGGATGTTTTTTTCTTCTTCTTTCTTCTGTAGGAATAATTTTTTATATTAAGATAGATTGAAATATACTAACCGTGTGTACTGCTTACTGTATACAGTATCGGTATAGTTGAGATTTCATTTTTTTTTATTTTTTTTTTTTTGCTCATGCGCAATTATTACTGTTGGCTTTTTAAAGTACAGTAGCTCATATTACAAATACGCAACATGTAATTGCTTACGCCTGACAGATTTTACATAAAATATAGAAACACTTGAAATGTAAATGCCTGCTCAAATATAACTTTAAACTTTTTCAAAGTAATTTACTAAATGCAGTAGAATATGTTTGGATTTTTGAAACATTTTCAAATGTCTTTGATGTTATGGACTTTTATGCAAAATTAAATTGGTAATTTATTTAGTTATTAACTTTTTTGAGGTTTTTTCCAGTATTTCATTTATGTTTAAAAATTTTATATGAGTCTGGTTTGAATTTTACAATTTCAGACGCAAAATGTTGTTTCTATGGGCCAATTATAAACTTTGAATACGTCACTTGAATTTCTTAGAACTATTATTGCACGTTATTACAAATAACTCCATTATTTTTAACTTGACTAAAAATGGTTTTGGGTTACACGAAAGTGGTGTACTTTCAGATTACTTTCTACGGTTTAAATGTGGTTTGTCTATCGTCAAAGGTTTAATAAACACTGCTAAATATTACCATGTTTTGTAAAGCACATGCACACTTTATATTAGCACCAGAAACAGAAATGCAGGTAGACCGACGTTTATTTTATTTTTGGTTACTTAAGTTATTTATTAACAGTATGCAATTTTAGAGCCTTTAAAATACTGTATTCGAACTTGTAAAACAAAATTTTTATCATTTTTAAAATGTTGAAATTTTTTGTCTGCTGGTTTTTATTAAAATGTTTTGGCATTTAATAACAAATATATGATTTCGTCATTGGTAAAAAATTTGATAATTTCTGATGAAAATGTGTACCTGCGTTTTGTTGTATATTTGACTCTACTTTGAAGAAGTGTTGTAAGTTGTTACTCCACTGTATTTTGTTGAAGTTGATGTGAAGTTTTTTTTTTTGTTTCTGTTTACACTTTGGAGAAAATGTTAACATGTTCTGTGTATACTTAATGTACATTACATGAGTTTTGAACATGTATACAAACACCTTTTTCTACCCAACATGCAATTGCCTGACACATCCGGCTTCGGTTACTCTGCGATACTCATGTTACATACGTTTATATACATTCAATACAAACCACGTATTCAGTGTGTATACACACACAGCTCTAAATAAATATTTTGTGATGATGGTGAAAACATGAAAGAGTATGAAGTAGTGTAATGTAAGTTTATAACATGAATGAGAAAATGCAGTTGCTTTAAAATCGATTTGAAAATAAGATTCATAAACACAATGACTTTTTTATATGTCATTTTCATTTGCTTTTCACGCTGTTACGTGTTAACTTTAATGTTGAGGAAAGAAGAAAGGGTTGCAGGGCATTAAATTCACACCTTATGTTAGATGGACATTAAATTTCCATACAGTAGAACTTACGCTACGTACCGGTACTGTACTGTACGTCGTACTTGGTTAAGGTGGAAAGTTTACGACGGTTTGCTTACAACAATACAAGATCAACTAAATGTTTTTGTATGAATAAAGAGGCTTTCTATGGCTTACATTTATGGTCATAGGTGACGACAATGTTATAAATAAAATAGACGGTGAAAATAAATTTACCGTCTTATTGCAAATGATTTAGCGTGTGCATTTAGTATAGTTTGACGCAATAAACTTTAAAATAAGTAGTGGGTTTAAGCTGTATTGTACACAATATTTAATGTAGAAAGTCTTGATTTAATGTGAAATTTCTTTTGTACTGTATTTATACTTTCAAAGTTTAGTATAAAATTGCACGGCTTATAGAAAAGAAAGTGGTGTAGGTTTTATACAATGCAAAGTGTAATGTTGTTTATAATGAAAGTTAAGTTACAATGAAAGCAATGCCATATTTTAAAGTGAAAGTTACGCCGGTTTTATCAATTAAAATATTTGTGATGTTAAAATTGAAATTTTTGTACAGTTTTTGCAATGAAAGTTATGTTGTTAATTGTATTGGGGGGTTTTTTACAGTGTATTTTGTCAAATATTTTTGAAAATTAAATTTGTAATTACTTTAGTTTCTTTTGTATTTTACAGCAAACTTGCCTTACGATAAAATTGTATGCCGGAAACGTGTTTTCCCATTCCCTAAAGTCCTACGTTGCAAATGCCTTGGTAAGTTTGCAAAGTTTTTAAGTTATTTTATCATTATCGTTATGGCCATTTTTAGTAACAATTCAAAGAGCAATTCAACCTCGACTATTGGTGCTTCTCACTTTGATTACAGCATTGCTAGTATTAAATTCTCTTGTAATTTTAGTATATTTATTAAGTTTTCTATTTTCTTTACCTAATCTATTGAAAATTAAGCGTATCTTACTTGTTTATGGCTGTGTAAGAGTCAAAGCAAATAAATTGTGGTAGCTAAAAATGTTTGCTAGCACCTTATTGGATTTATTAAGCTTTTGCGTATCTATAATAAAAGAGTTAAAGTGAGGGTTTATGGTTAGGGGAGAGGGTGTATGAACTACAGTATAAGGAAGGAATTTAGTTTCCGGTCTTATCGACTACGCATGCGTCATTTATGGGCGCGTTTTCCTGTTGATTTGGAGTTGCTTAACCGTTTTATGTCCTTACAATGTGATATTTTATGTTTCTATTTTTATATCATCCAATTTATTAGTTGTAGCTATTCACTTGAAAGTGAAATTTGTTGGTTCCTGATAAGATGCACAATATATACTGTACATGTGGCATTGACTTTTATACTATTGTTAGTCGTTTTTCAGTCATTGTCAGTGTTGTAGTCCTAATTAACGATTTAGCGGATTTTAATCTACTTTGATTAATAAAATTATGATTTTGAACTTGAGGTTTGTAAATTAACGGTCCAAAGCTTGTTTTTAAATCTGTGTAGATTAGGATTTGGGAAACCAAAGTTGCATTGTAAGAAACTAAATTTCTCATCTGGGAGGTTTGTAGTTGCCCTAAGTGTTGGGACAAGAATTTTTCAAGTTTGAATGCTAATATTTTTTTATAGGACCATAACATTGCTTATAGAATTTACCGTAGTTGTATAATGTGTAATTCATATTTAACATGGTTAATTAACCTTAATGTAAAACAGTTATACGAGTCAATGCTGAATGACGTCGAGCGTAAAATTAAGTTTGCTTCTTAAATTAGCTCCTTAAATTTTCCTATTCACTTTGTGTAAAATGCATTCAAAAATTTCGCTCTTACTTTTTCGCTTATGTATTTTTTTTAATTTAATTTTGCATATAATGAAAATGCTAAGGGGAAAAAATAAATTAAAAATCAACAGAGAAACTATCCTCGTTTACAGTGTTGGCCCATTCGCTAACCAAAAACGCTAAATTTCCGGTTGTTACTTTATCTTCCGCCATTATAAAAGTGAAATATAGCGTCGGCGTAGAAATGGGGGCGACATTTCCGCTTTATATACGTCATTTAAACGCAACACTTAACAATGTACAGGACTTAAATACATTTTGATGCTTAGTTAATATCAAAGAAAAAAAATATCTTAATAGCTCGATGGATTTCTTTTTAAAGTGATTTGTGAATCAAATTGTTGCGTTCTTGGCGAACTTTAAGTGGGCGTGGTTTAATTTACTGTGACTTAAAAATGAGAAATATGACGTTATTTACAGATAAGAGTTTTTGATTACTGAATTAAAGGGAATTAACGATTATTTTCTGCTTCGGGATTGCTAACATCTGGGAATTTGGTCAGTTTTTTATATATAATGGTAATACGGACATATTATTTAACTTTTAAATTCATTTTTCTTCTTCCTATACTATAATTATAACTTTATCAAGTGTTTTGTTTACTGAAAAAAGTGAATGGATTTTTTTCGCCTTGTAAATTTAGACTAATGTGCGGTATTGAAAATCTTTTGGAAGCCATTTCAAGTTATTGTACATAAATTTTGTACAATGGCAGACTAGTTGTGTTAAACTTACTGTAAATGTGAGTTTAGTTATGCAGCGACAATGTTTAAGCTTAGACGAACACAAATTCCGACTATAATTTCGTTTATGTATTAAATGAAACCAAAATAATGCGTTTTAGTTTTACGTTCTCAGTTTGAAGTTTTATTCGCCAACACAATCAAAATTAATTACTTTTTTTTAATCTGGCTAAAAGTTCTTTACTTGCAACGAAACTGCTTGGCTTTTCTGTTCTCATATAAAACAATATTAATTAGTGATTTCATTCGTAAACGTAATCCACTGAAATTACAGGTGCATCGTGTGAATAACATAATACGGAATTTGTACAATGGTGAGAAAGAAGAAAATAATGGATAGACAGATTTCTATGAAATGATGAAACATCAATGTTGGATGATTATTTAGATAATAAAATTTGGCTTAAAATAACTAAACTCGAATTTTAATTTCAAGACGCAAAATTGGTACTTTTATTTGTCACCCCTGTATAAAATTACTTTTTAAGTCAATTAAAAAGCATTGCAGCGAATGAGATTAAGTCTCGGTAAACCAACATTTTTTCCATCATCATCACTTGAGTCTAATGTTTAGACTTTATACTGAATTTTTGGATGTTTAGGGCAATTTGGGAAGTTGTATAATTCCATTTTACTATACCTAAATCTACTATAAATACCGAAATTCTCTCTCGTCTTTTACGTCGTCATGTGACAATCATTTTCTGCTTTGTGGATTCATTTTCACGGATCATTTCAAATATCATCAACACAAAAATCGTTTATCCCTTCTCCCTATGAAGTACAAACATGGCTGAGCATTTAAGCTGCAACTAACCAATGGCAACGACGACGCTTATACCTTGTAACTGCAATGTCCTCTACACTAGCTTTCAAATGTACTTTAAAAACACAGTACTTTTATTGAGTTAATAGGCGTTTCAATCGTTAAGAATACACCTGATTCATTTAATATCATTACATCCATTTAATATTATGCTTACAACAACATAAAATGGCAGTTAGAAATGCTGAGGAGATTTCCATGATTCAGTTTTAGACTTTTAGTTTGTTTAAGCGTAATGGCTCAAACCACGGGAAAGTGCAGTACTTTCAAAGATATTGGAGCATACTTTACGTAACATAGTCACATAAAAGGGGAAAAAATTTGCGGTTTTTAGCAGCGCTTTGCAAAATACAGATTAAGAATTGCTATTTACTGGTATGGTGTTTTTAAAAGTTAGTCAAGTCGACAATTTACATAACCCAGATAACTCATATCGTATTTTCTTTGCAAATCAGGTAAATTATTATTTAAATTTAACCGATTTATCATAAACTGCCTATTTCTGATATTTATGATTATGAGATTAACCTGTATTTGACTTTTTAATTAGACCGATTACTAGATAATTTGTAAAAATAGTTTGATTAATGAACAATTGAAGAATTATCATTAATTAATTGTGAGGGTGTCATGTTTTACATTTCATCGCTTTATAAAGATCATTAATCATCAATACAGGAGGTGGGTGGGGACTTAGATAAATGAGGGGGGTGGGGGGAGAGAGAGGAAAAAGCATTTGGATGAGGAGCAATTTACATTTATCGTGTTGCTATACATACATAGACTTTTTATCTATACAACTAAATAACTATACCGCCATGTTTTTGTGTACTTTTGTATAGAATGTGAAATGACAGATTTGCCCATGCACTCCACCTCCTATTTCAAATTACATATAGAAAAAAATAAATCTAATTCAAAATGGGATGGGAAGGAGGGGTTATAAGGTGACTTTTTTTTCATATCTCATTGTAAATGTTAACTTTGAGTCTTTTTTTTTTTTGACTGGAGCAATCGGCTTTTAGTAGCGTTAAATGAGGCGGATTAATCTTTGCCAAAATAATAATAAAAAAAGTCTATTTTGCACTGTATTTGTGCATAAGAAAACGAATGGGAAAACAGAGATAGGACGAATGAATGAATTTGTGATGGGAAAAGAGCAAAAAGAAATTGTTAATGACTTTTGATATGGGTGGAGTTGGTTTATGTGTTGTCTAATTACACTGATACTAAAAATATTAGGTTTACTATTAATGAAAAGGTATTTTTTTGCGTGTGAAATTGCCATTCACATTAATTGCTTATTTAGTGATTTTGGGTCATTTATTGGCATTTACACTAACAACTTTATCAGGGTTTTTTTATGTAATGGCCATTAAGTGACATTTTTGATTATGCTGAGATTTTTTAAGACTATATTTAGAGAAAATATTTTATATGTAAAATGATCTCTGAAGAAAAAAAAACACAATAAAACTGAAAATAGCACACTTTAAAGTTATAATTATCACACTTAACACCCTTTACATGCAACATATGTTTAAAGTTAAAAGTTTGTCTAGTTGGCAGGCCTGGAATAAGGTTATTGGAAATTATAGATTATTTTCCTGTACAGTACACTACATGAATCGTTTGATTCGTTAACTCCCTACAAATTGTTTGATGAAAATATGTCATGTGTACAGTAGCAGTGTATTGCCAGATGGGCGTCTGCTGCTTCTGGATATTTTTTTTGTACGTTGTATAACAAACAAACTTGTATTTTACCATACACTTGAAAAACACTCCTTTTTGCATGCGAAATTGTAATTTGTAACTATTCAATCATTATGGAGATTGTTGTTGTGGGAGGAGGGATTGGGGCAGGAGAAACCGACAGAAATAAACACATAAACATATTTTCCATGGCGAGTGAATGAGTGAGATCAATGGGAAAAATAAAAATCGTCCGTTAAACTAATAACTAAAAGTCTTCTATTCATTTGAGACGTTTAATTAATTTAGTTTTGTTAGATTTTTTAGGGCTTGGTTTGTTCGCTGTTCCATTAATTTTACCATTGGAGCCATTTGTGTTTTTGTTGTTGCTCTTGTCGCCAGAGTGATATTCGTTTGCTGAATAAAAAATATATTGGGACTGTCTGTTTTCCACACTTTTGTCTGCTGCTACTGTTTGTTTATTTTGTATGTATTCAAATTTGTTGGTTTTATTGTTGATTTGGTTAATTGCTTGGTTGTTGATGGGTGGAGCTTAGGTTTATATTCGTTGTATTGATTGTAAATGACATTAAAAGCTTCTTAATTAACAGTTTAGTCTGTTCAACTATAAGCAGTTGGGGGTAACACATTTTGCTTTCTTATCCATACAAATAAAAGCAAAACTAATGTTTACTTTTCCAATTTTTTGCTATTCATGCAGCGTTGCTTTTGCAGCATATTGATAGTTGACCAACCCAACAAAGGTTGTAACTTACATTTTTATACAGATTTTGCTGAAAAATGTATTTTGGATATCTGTTACTGTGTTAGGTGTGTATTTTAAATTCCAGAAGATACAAAATTTAAAGTTGCAATAAGGACACCACTTACTTTAGTTAACCTAAACGAGTGAAACCATATTACTTTTGATCATTTCTAACGTTTTCTTAGTCAGTTACTTAGCTTTATTTATTCCAACTTTTTTAAGCATTATTTTATTATTCTTTTAGCTTTCGTGTTTGCATTATGTATGGATAGTTGGGAGGTTTTGATGTGGGTGTTTGGAATATGACAGTAGTGAATTTGTCCAGTGAATAAATAAAAGGTGGTTGGTAGTGGAGAACGGCTATCTACTTAACGAGGCGTATCTAAAGTGATTCTTTACCAAGCTTTCTAAAAAGAAAAAATAATACACCCCCAAGACCTGAACCATTTTCCTCCACTCACCCACCTATCACATCATGTCCATTTGCATGATTGATCTAAAAGTTAGTTAAGCAAAAGCGTCTAAACTTTACCTAGCTATTTGCAGTCATTTTACTTTTAGATCGTCTGTCTTTTCAATGGACACACAATGAAATAAACATAAAATATTATGGCAGAGAGTCTGAGGAAAGAAAAGAACTAGGAGGCTCGAGGTGATCACGTGATCGAATGCAAATAATCCATTTGAATGCGATTCGCATGTTGTATGTTCCTCCTAACTTATAAACCACCCACATCACATTTATCCCCATATGTATAACCCACCATTTTTGCTTTAAAGTCTCTAACGGCCACGGAAACATTTCTTAACCATGTTGTTGGTCCAACTTTAAGTCTTTCTAGATCCCTGTGCTTTTTTATCATAGGAACTTACAGACTAGTATACATAGAAATCTATAAAAACTTCCGGTTTTTCTCCTTTTTTTTTTTCTATTTCGATTTCCTTATTTTATTTTTTCTGTTGTATAACTTTGTGCACCGTACTAAAAAATAGTGGAATACCTTAAAGTTCTTTTTTTTTTTTCTTTTTGAATGTGAATTGATTGTGTTTGGTTCCGTCGTATTTGCGTAATATGCGTTTTTAGGTGTTCCCTTAGGAATTAATGTCTTATGCCTCCATCCAATTCTTTTATAGAACTAAGTTAGTAAGTAAAACGATTTGGAACATATCTTATACAGTAGTAGCCACTGTGTCATTCAAGAATAATGTTTCAAATCGAAATTACAGTGTTTGTTTTGAATTTTAAATCGATTTTAATTAAGATGTGGTCTTTGTCACATTGGGCAATTCGTTTTAGTAGATTTCGATTTTGCATTGAAGTTTGAAACTTTGAAATCACTTTTTTGTCATAAAAGTTATATTTGTTTTTTAAGCAGTAATGTGACAATGTAGGAGCTTACTTGCTTTACAATTTACTAGAATCTATTAAATTAAGTTCTTAAGCAGTCTTGTGGTATTGTAGTATTAACTCACTTGATTTATATTTGTTAAAATGTATTTAACTTAATTAATGGCGTAAAAATGTAATCTTGTTATTGTTGTTTCTATTTTAAACATTCATTTCCTTTGGTTTAGGTTTCTTACCGTAATTCATTCACCGTTTTGAAGTGCTGCTTCTAGTGTATCAATCCCAGTTAACTTAATTTTTAGAAATTTAGGTCAAATTTCAAATACAATTGCTTAAGTAAGTCTTGAATTTTTGTTACTCATTATACTAAATCCAAGAGAGTATTTTGTTTTTAATTTCAGTTTTTAGAATTGGAGTTTTAGTCGTGTTCGAGTCGTGTTCGTGTCCTGTTTTAAGATTGGTTGAAATAAGCTTCTTACATGGATCTTTTATGATCTTCGAACTCGTCTGGATGAAATGGGTATTAAAATCCAGCATCCATAAGATTTTCGTCAATTTTCTTGAACCGCAAAATATTTTTATACTATTCTACTTCGAAAACTGTACCAATTGCACACTTTAATGATTTTAGCATATTGTAGTTCCGTTTTAAACAGTCTAAAATATCTTTAAAATCAGGAAACAGGGGAAAATATGATACTTTTTTTAGTTTTGAGATAATGTGCTAAATGTATTGACTATTACGTTTTATATTGAGATTTATTGGTTTGGAAGATAATCGAAAGATAAATTTTTTAGCAGAAAGTGTGGCTGTAAAAGTCAATTTCACTTAATATTTAAGTTACTGTATAAGACGAGTGTACACTTTATACAGTAGTACAATATGTACCTCAATCAGCAGGGATATTCGTAAAGTTACAACACATAAAAGCAAACCATTAAACCTGAGGGATTTTAGTTTGGTTAATTTTCAGATCAATGATTCAATGGTGCATTCAGCTATAGCATCACCATGCGCTACATATTTTTTATTCGCTTCATAAAATGTAGCTATTTAATATCTCATATTCTGAGGCAAAAATTTTATTATATTATGTTCACAGTTGATTAAATTAACATCTTAACATCCCTTTTTACATCTTTTAATTTGTGCTGATCGTAAAATGCCAGTAAAACCGCACGCATGATGACTAAACTTTTTTTACATTGTGAGCTACAGTACATCCGAAATATTAAAACTTAATATTAATATTACAAAAATCATTTTTTAATAATACAATACAGTACTAAAAAAATATGTTTTTAAAGGTTTATATTTAATTTTTACGAAACTTTTTTAAGAAGCTTGCAATTTGAAGAATTACCGAAAAAGGTGTCTTAATTAAAATACAAATTAATGGAACTAAAATATTTATTTAAGCACATAAATTTTGTATGATATTTTTGTAATAACATTAATTGCGTTATCGATGAGGTTTTCGTACTTAACGTTATTTGCCAAATTATTTTTCTCCTAAAGTTACTCTATTAAAAGTAATTGCGAATGAGAAAAAAGGAACTCAAGTAAGAAATAGCCTACGATTTAGGCCATTTGAATTTAATTAAAACATCGAAGCACATTTTAATCAACGTAATTTTATGCGACGTAAAATTACTCTTAAATATTTGAGAAGATAAACCCCTACAAGTACTGTATACAGTAGGTGTAAGTGTGGGTGGAGAATTAAAAAAGAAAAGCGAAAGACATTATCAAGGGTTTTTTTTTTGTTTTATTAAGTCTAAATTTGCCAACAACGTATTTCTATCCAATGATTAATCCTGCGTATGTACTTATTAGCCTGTTTTCTTCTAATTATCTTACACTTTTATGACTGTGGAGAAAAAAACGAGCTTTTTTAAGATGGGTGGTTGGGGGTGACCATCCCGTGGAATTTAAAATAGGCTGCTATTTAATGATCTAATGTTAAATTTTGCATTAAACTCTTTCGCTGTCGTCTGCTTTAAGGGTTTTAGAAGGTTGGATCATGGGTAGTTGGGTGTTTGTGTAATACCCATAGACTTGTTAATGGCAAAATGACTTGGGTTTGGGGTGGTAGGGATGTTACTAATCACCTTTCAACTATAAATATCGTCCTAAACTGCTTAAAATGTGCAGCTTAAGCTACGCTACTATCTTTGAAAGCGGTTTTTTATCGTGTTTTCAGCTGAATTGGATGTTGGCGAAGAAAAAAAAATTAAAAAAAGTAATAAAATGTGTGGCTTTTTAACTTTAAAGGTTTAAGCTGCATGCCTTCCCAAACTGATAACAGTCTCAGACTTGAATTTAATTTTGGAAATTTTCGGGGAGTTGACAAAATATTGTTTTTAATTAATTTTGATGCTTAGAGTTTTAGCTTTTATTTAATTTAGAGTTAATTAAGTTAAAAAATAATGAGTGTTTCTTATTAGTGTTCTGGTTATGTTAACAGTTTACTTTTTTATACGAAATTCATTTAAACTATAGATTAAGTTTTTTGCTGTTATGTAAAACTTTTAAATTTGAAGTCTAAATTGTATTCTGACTTTTATATCGTTACTATGGAAATTTTGTCGTAACTTCTAAAAGTTGTCGTAAACACTGTAGTACTGAATTTAACGTAAATACAGTATGTCAGTTAATGCTTAATTGTTGTCTTACCAGTTCTGCTCGTATAAATGAATAAAAATAATGATGGATGACCGAATAAAAAAATGATATTAATAAAAAGAAACTCTGTAATAAGATGTCCAGTACCGTAGTTTCGCAGTCTAATGTTGTAGTATAGTATTTATGTTGGATGGTGGTGGTTCCTAGTGTTTGAGGTGGGAGGGGTTGAGCTGATAATGTCCAAAATAGAAAAGGGCGTTCATGCGTAAATTGGGGACCTAAGTTCGCTATGTGCTCGTTAATTCTTCAAATTTACTGGACCAAATAAATATAAGAAAAATATAAAGGAGATCCTTTTGTATTTCTTTTCTTCTTAATGAATAATTGTCAAGTTCACTGTTGATACATCGATCATCAATACAAAACACAGTCGACCAACCAAACACCCCATTAAATGGCAAAAACACATTTAAAAAAATCTTTTATTTACACAGTATAATCATATATCCAGTCGATATACAGGGTGATAACTACTTGCACATTTGCAAAGACTACTGTTTATGGCAGTGGAAAGTAATATTGATCATGGAAAATTTAAATGGGACTTGAAGTAATATGCACGATTCAATTACTTTTAACTTTCTTTCCCATAACCTAATACCAGTGATGCTTTTGCAAAGTGTTTTGGTGGATTTTTTTGATCACCCTGTATTGACTGAGAAGCCAAATTAAAACACAGTCACACTAATGTCATTCATCATTTTCATGCACAGATCACATTACAGCAACATAAGTTATTATACAAAAACATTGTTTATAACAAATGAACCAAGTAATGCAAATAAGAAAATGCACGAGTCTTATTTTAAATTTGCAATGCAGATGCTCCAAATTGCGGAAGGAAATGTTGGGTGTTTAAATTTTGTTAAGTGAAACATCTTTAAGCAGCTCCAAAATTCTAGAACTGTAACATCATAACCTATAATAGTTTCAAAATTAGGAATTTACACAAATCGTGTCTTAGTAGACTAGTGGTTCCCAGTCTTCTATTGACAGAATATTTCCCATAGGCATTAACAGTTGTATTGTCTGTTTTATAATAAGTTATTTGTGTATCGATAAAATAATGTTTGGTAAAAGTTAAAATTTTCAACTTTTCCCTTTCTGCTATTACTCAATTTTTTTTGCTTTCTAAATATTGTACTACTTGCCCCGAGAGGCACAATTGGTTGGAAACTTGGGAACCGTACTTTTATATCGTACAAGTATTTTGGCGTATGCCTAAAGTTATACGTTTGTTTTATTTTTTATATTTTGAAAGGGATATATTCGGCCAATCCGTTAAAGCCGGCCATGACAGCCATGAGGAATAAATCAAAATCAGTTCTCGCTCTTGTTTATCCTTTTTGCTTTCTTCCTCTAATCTTTTTTGACATCTTCCCCATCTCCTCACATTGGATATGTAGGGTGGATGCCGGATGGGTGGTGTAATCAGTGGGTGGAAAGAGGTGAATCACGTGTCATATTTCTTGTTTCCCGCTAGCGCCAGTTTTTATGCTTATTTTCAGCGTATGTCTCGTCCCAGCTAACAAAATATTTCGTTTAGAAAAAGATGAATTTGTAATACAAAAAATAAAGAAAGAAAAACTTTAGCAAATAAGATTTTAACAGAAAAACGACATGTAAAGAATACGCTTAAAAAATCATGATACAACTATAGCAGATTGATTTTGGATTTTGTGATGTTAATAATTGAGATTATCAGAAATGCAATTTTTTTCTCATAGCAATCAAAATAGAATTAAGTGATTAAATATTCATTATATTATTGAAGCATCATATTTGTCTTGCTACAAAACGCCCTATTTCTTTGATGTAAGATGTTTAAAGTGTCTATTATTGTTGCTTTTTATTTTTATTAGATTCTTCCGTATTTTTACATTGTCAAACTAAACAAAATTACAACCATTTTTTTAACTTTATAATTTTCTTGTAGGTTTTTAAAAATATTTTACATCTACTTTCATTTTTTTAAAATGCTGAAGTTAATTTGGTAAAATGTTTTGGTGAACATTTTGCCATTTTTAGTGAAACCAATTATTTAATTTCGTTTTGCATTTCTAAATTGGTATCTTATATTGTAGTTTGCATGGTGTTTTCAGAACTTTTTTATTTGTTTATCAGATAATCAGTACAAGTATCAATAATCTTTGTGTACACACATTTTAAATTCCATACTCAAATACTCAAGATGATGAATCTGTCAAACGTAATAATAGGAAAATTTGAGCGTTTTTACTAACCATAAGCAAAAGCAATAATACTTTAAATTTAATTAAAATTTTGAACTTTTATAAATGTTTTCTCAAGCTATTCTGTGCAAGGAGGGTACATTAAATAATTCAGCAAAGTTGTGCATTTGTTTTGAAATATAATCTCTCTCTCGTAAAAATTGAACAATACGCTAACTGATTTATATATTCTAATGAAAAGAAGTTATTCTTATATTCGTATATGTTTTAAGCCGCTTGGGGAATTTTTTTATACTAAAACAAATACAAAATCAATAATTTTATTATGCATTGTTTATATTTTTCAAACTTGTCCTTTTACTAATTACATTAACTGTATCGACTTTTTGGATGTAAACAAGCCACTCGTATTTTTACTTTTTTTATATTGACATTCGCATTGTCATTTCAAAACATAATTCACTTTATGCAAACTTTTTTTCATTGATGTGTTTACTCGCTTCATTTATTTATTCATTTTTTGTGTGTGTGGTTTTTGGTTAGAGCAAAGCGGGTGTGAGGGTAGGTACATATTACGAATAAATTTGATTAAGAATCTCTTTGAGTACTTTACTTTTAGTCGTAAAAATATTTTACATTTTTTTTATTTATTTATTTGTATTGCAATTTTTGTTTTTCTTTCTCCTTTGGGGGAAGTTGTGACTTGAAATATGAAAGGGGAGGTTGAATAAAACAGGGGTGTCAATTTTCGTGTGTGTGGATATTCCATTAATATTGATTTAAAACGGCAAGGCATCCCAGAACGCATACGGAAAAATTGTCTTAGTGCCCAAAAGTAAAAGTAAATTAAGATTCTTTAAAATATATTTAACTATTAAAAATTCTTACCATAGATTAGCTTTATGTCTCTATTTATCGTGCAATTTAGCGACTGATATTATGAATTGAAACACCATTTTTGACAGTGCTAATAAAAGAAACGAGATTAAATTTTATGAGTTATAATGGCGATTTATCTCGTTTTTTTTTTTCAGTCTAATTCCCGAAAAAGTGTTCCAATTTATAAAACGACCCGGTATAGTAGATGCTATAGTTTTGTTGAGTCAGTTTTGACATTAATTTACTGTATAACATTTTGCTTCTTAAGGTGTTTGAATCTGTCATAGTGTAAATTAGTTGGCATTCTGTAGAAAGATGGAGTGTCAAGGGTGTTTGAGTTGAGGTGGGGGAGTGGGAAAAGGTTCGAAGGTGAAAATGAGTGGTTGAGTTTGTTTCTCAACGCCTATGTAAGTGATACATCCACATCCGTCTAATTTTCCAGCATATAATGTGTTAACGAATGGAGTAAGAGCGACTGAAATTGTCATCATCAATAATGCATGAACTTAATGACCTCATTTCGATAAATTTTCTCTTTTATTTATTCTGCCTTTGCTACTTATGATGATGATGATGAAGGGCTACTGCTATGGACAATCTGTTTTTATGATTGCTACAAAGTAACACTATAATAATAATGTGTGTACTGCGTCTGTCTCGTCTGATATTTGATATGGCTTTGGTGCATTGTTGAATTTTATTGAAATTGTTGATGAAATGATGCTTTAACTAAAAACGCACTGCTAAATTTTTACTTCAAGTAAATTACTTTAATGTTGACATTTGATATGTCTAGGCCTGGTTATTATGTGGTTAATGACGAAAAAAATTGATTATTGATTGAAAATAATATTGGTGTAGGGTTTAAGTATTTAACTACTATAATAACTTAAAAATTGAATTTGTGCACAAACTCAACAAAAGTTATTGAAAAATCTAAATAAATTTAAAAAGGTTCAGTGGTTTCTGCGCGTAAAATATGTCCATACTTTATGCGTTAAACTGATAAAAAATTAGCATTTTCGTTTTCAGTATTTTTCCATAAATCGTTTTTTTTTTAAGTAAACAAGTTGAATATTGAAAAGCAACTTGAGAAGTGAAAGTACCACGATTATTCCATGTGCATGTGAGCTGCGTGGACCTCGTCGTATATATAAAATAAGTATCTATATACAGTATTATCTATACAAACACAGTCTATAATAGTGTATAATATGGACCAATAGCGTTGTATTTCAACTTCTCAGCACCACATGGCCACTTTGTTAACTTGCAAATTGCCATTTTATCTGACCAGCATTCACCATTCACCAAAATAGCCAAACACATTTTCAGATACAGAGAGAGAATTCTCTATAAAACGATTTAAATTTCAAATGAGCGATATACAAGAGACACAACTTTACGTTATGTTGAACGTCTCCGTTACGTATACCGTATGTTTCCACCGCGATAACGATAATGACGGGTCTAACATAATATATATTTTTTTAAATCAAGTCTCTTTACTCTTTTATAGGGTTTATGAAATTAGATGAGGAATTCATTTATAAAGTTTCACGTTATAAATTATGTGCATATAATCATTTTATATTTCCATTTTCAATGTGTAGTATAGTCAACTGAAATGACAACAATGACGATGTAAATAATACATTTGTATATACAGGGTGATTATTAAACTTACCAAACATGAGTTTACACTGGTGGGAGAAAGAAAGAAATATTGGCTATGGAAATTTAAAATCAAGCACTACACAGTATATAGTTTATATTTTTTATAATTAAAAAATAAGTGAATTTTTGCGCAAAAACCACAGTTGAAATTCATGTTATTAACCTTACTTAAAGTTTTGAAGATTCTTAAATGATAATGTGCAATGTTTTTACTGTACATGTTGGCAATAATTTTAGTTATAATTGAAGTAATATGCATATTTTATTTGTTCAGTCATCTAATGCATTGATTACCTATAGATGAGATGTATTAAAAGATTTTCAATACCGGTAATGCATAGATTTTGTTTGGTTTCCCATTCACATAAATTCTTTAATATTGACTTTCACTTTAAATCACCCTGTAAGAGTATATTAAAAAAAAAGCAAATTCTACGAGTAATTTAAATCTCTTTCTCAAATGGCAAAAATGTACGTGTAATAATACTCGTCATCATTTTCCTCCTCTCATCTCTACTTTATCCCATTGTGTTGTTATAAAAAATTCAGTTTTCCATTTGTGTATGAATATTATGCTTAAAAATTAAAATTTCAAAACATATCAAACTGCACAGATGATACTTTAGTTAGCACGCACTGACAATGCTCAAAACAGCTTCTTTTAAGCTAATTTTACATATGACGTTTGGCTTGTAAATATGAATTTCAAAATTGTTTTTTTTTTTTTTTAATTTTTAAATGGTTAGTATTTCTGTATAACTTTCGAATACAGTATTTTATTTATCGAAATTAATAATTTTTCTTTTATATAAAAGATGAAAGTTACAGTATGTATGTATATGCACAAGATTTCTTTATTGCAGAAGTGCCATAATATCGGTATGTGTTTTTTGTTTGTTAGTGAATGGTCAGTTGGTGCCATGTGCCTGTCTAAAGTAAATTTAACCTTGACGTTTTTGGAGAGCCTTTTGAAAGCAATATTATATAGAACCTATACATAGTCCATTGCAAGTAATGGTGGGTGAGGATCATTGGCGGAAATTTTGCCATCCATTGTTATTTCTGTCTCTAATGGCATGTGGAGTGGTAAATTATTGAGGTGGAGAGTGCATGCCGACCGACTATGTACAACTTATTATGAGAGGCTTTAAGCTCTATATACCGCTATATGTATTGGCTATATACTTTCTCTCTTAGCTCAATCCTTGGTCGCCACCACCACTACCACCCCAACATCATCCCTTTAACATATTGCTTTCCTGCGAAGAAAACCGTCACATCTCAAATTGGCTAGATTTTTCAGTACATAAGAAATATTATCAGCCTTTCGGATGCATTTCAATGGGTTGCCATTCAATGGGAGCAAAATTTGTAGATTCAACTTGTGTCAGTATTCTTGTTCGAAGAGTAATCCATTAAAAATTCAATTCATACCATACATCAAATGAAATTGAAGAATTTTTGAATTGTGACAGTTTTCGTGTTGTATTCCCCTTTACACACATAATGCGGCCTATTGCTGCACAGTAACAATCAATAAATAGCTAGCACACATAGTGAATGTGTTGCATTGTTGGGCTATATAGGATGGCAATTTGTGATTGGAAATATAACACATTGAAGATAAGAGTATGAATGGATATAACTATAGGTCTACTGGATTGTGGAGCTTTGTGAGGGATTGCGTTTGTACCTAACCCATCGCTCTTTGACCATTTCCCCGCTTTTATATTATTTCTCTTTTTTCTATCGCTTTTTTTCTTTATCCACATACGGTACAATGCTATGTAGTGTTAGTGTGCATTATTTATGTAATAGATGGCACTTTATCATTTGGAGTAAATGAGTTGATAACGCGGCCATAACTGTACGGTAGAAGGTGGAGACCAGGGTGTAAGGTTTCAGTTCCACGTCGAAATTTAGCACACTCGCTGGGGTGATAAAGCATAAAAAAGCAATTGGCATTGATGAGAAAGTAAAGCTCAATTGGTGTATGGAATCTATTAATATTTTATTAATATCGTCCGATTATCAGAAGAACAATGCATATTTTATTGAATGCTGCTAATGGTGATTTACTTGATTTTAGATTTGCAATGTTAGTTAAATCAGCATTTTCCTATGAAATTGTCGATTCAGTGTACAATGTGAAAAATTACATTGAATGACAATGCAGTAGATTTTTTGTAATTCGTTATTTTTGTTATGCAATATCATTTAGTTAGGCATCTTTGTTCAAAGTATATCAGTTCTATAGAGTTCTTTGTAGTGTTATGAATAGCATTCTATGCATACTTAATAAATAACAATGCTATTTACTGAAATAAAAAGAGCTATATTTACTTTACTACTGTTCCTTAGAGTGTTAATTATGTCGTGAATATGTGGATTTAGATTTGCATGTTTAGATCATTCTCTTTTGTAATGTTGAACTGTTAAGATTGATGCATTCCAAGGGAGACATAAATCTTTGATGAACTTTTCCTCTCCCACTTTTCAATTCTTTTTGCTACTCTTATGTTATATGACTCTTCTCCTGAATTACAAACATAAAATAAAATGGTGTTGCTTTTAATGTGCTTTGAATTTTTGTTTTATTTTAACTCTTGTTTACAGTTATCAGCAAAGTTCATCACTCTTATGATATAGTTTGTTGAGAGGTGCATCATTATGGAGAAGAAGTGTGTGTGGGTGGTCGGGTGTTGGTTCTCTCATCCCAAACACTTTACTTTTCTCGCTTATCTCTTGTACTCATTTACTTTAATTGTCTAAATTTACACTGAAACAGCTACCAGAAGCTTACATTTTACACTTTAAAATGGATCTATTGTCGCGCATTTAAGATGGAAACACAAGGAAATTTAATTTTAAGTTTTGAGACATTTACTTGTGTGCAAAAACATTTAAGTGATTTTTTTATGTTTATTAAGTCTGTTTAGTGTAAATGTAGCTGAACTCTGCATGTTTTGACAATACCTGAGTTCCAATTTTTATTGGCTAAATCATCAACTATCAGATTATTTTAGACAAAATTGTTACTTTGAGTTACTAAATTTAATTTTTTAAAGAGCTTTTAATTTAAATCTCTTCATTCTTTTTACTTTGTACATACTGTATTGGTTATTTGACAGTTTTCCAACTTCTAAAACATTTGTTATGATTAATGCTGTTACGATCTCGGTAGACGCAATTCCCATATGAAAGTGGTTGAAGATGGACGTTGAAACTTATAAAAGATTTGATTCCCACAAATGGGCCATGGTGTCTATTTTGTGATAAAACACGTCTTTTAAAAAAATTATTTTATCAGCTGTCTCTTGTTCGAGATTAGAGGTTTGTCTTATGGGGCTCATTGAAAAGGGCAGACCTCATCAAATAATCATCAACCATAAATAATGGACGTGTGTGTGCCAATGATGTCGCGTGAAACAGTAGAAGAGAGAGGTTAGCCTTGCTTACTAGTGTGATTTCCGGGGACGAGAAATCATTTTATAGTATAGAAAAGATAAGTGGGTGACAGGCTGGGATACCCCACTGTTAATTTTGCCATCATATAACTTAGAGCTACAGTATAAATGCCACTGTGCTATTTGTGCTAGTAAAATATCCTTAATTATTGTACATACAGAATGTAGGTGAAATTTTATACGGAAATTGCCATTGAGGCCCCAGTGTCGAAATAGGTTACGTTGTGACCACAAAGTATTCGTTATCGATAACATATATTTTCGATAATTAAATAAATTCGTTATCGTCTACTGTAACTTTTTTCAAGCAAAAAATGGGTGAGGTATTTTTTTAATTTATTAAAGGGAAGGGGGGGAAGAGAGAAGCTTTTCATCTCAATTACAAAACCAGATAAATGCATTAATTTGATAGATGCAAATAAATACAACAATGCACTGCAATAAAGACATTTTTTATATAATTATTTACTATGTTATGAGTAGGAGTTTACTACTACATTGGTTTCAACAAAAAAAATAATTAGATATAAATATGAATATGATGCTTTTGATATTTTTAATAATATGCAAACATAAGTATAAACTGTTCATTGAATTTTGTGGCTGTATTATCGGTACATAAACTTTTTTTATGATATACGATAACTTGTATAATTTTCTTAATACGTATTTGTACTTCAACAAAAATGTTAATAATAACTTTAATAAGAAATGCATATTCAAAATTGAAAATATTACATACTGTATGAATAAAGCCATATAATATGACTTTTTTAATTTATTATAAGAAATTCTTTTACTATTGGAAATGGCCCGTTATCCAGTTGGGGCCAGGCCCAAATGCATTCTACAGTATAGATTTTATTTGACTGCAGTAGTTTAACTTTTGTAAGTTATTGGTTGTATAGAATTGAAAAGGAAAAATAATAAATAAAATTTAAACAAAATGGCAGCTAGACTTAGAGTAAGGAAATAAAAAAAGACTTTTGGATATCATTTGAGAAAACAAGGACTATCAAATAAAAAAGAAGGGTCTTCTGGCACATACACAACTATAAAAATCTCAAATGTTAAACGGATATATAGCAGACGAATTGTATTTCTTTTTTATTATATTGCTCTGTTGAGAAAGAAGTTAAAGGGAATGGAGAGACTTCACAAATCAATGAACAGAAATAAAAATAAAAGACACGAAGGGCCGAAATAATAATAAAAAAAGAAGACAAGCACATATGGTCATTCGTCGTTATCACAGGCAAACACAACAATGTTAGCACCAATCTTAACAAACATATGGGACATCCAAATAGTAATAAACTTTTATCTTTGTTCAAAAACTTTGCAAGACAAGACATTAAATTAGGAATTGGCTTTTGTTGAATTGCACCTAATAAAACTTAATAAAAAAGTTAAATTGGTAAACAGCTTTGTTTGCAATGGAGAATTTCGAATTTGTTTGCTTTTCTTTATGTTTTAACGTTTAGGGGTTCAAATGAAGTATCCAAATAATCGGATTGCAACGATTGAGCATCAAATTTAGTATGCAGGTAGCAAAAGCACTAGTTTAAGACTATGAATTCTCAATTTCAGTCCTTAACATGGTAAATTACATTTTTTAAATTCATGTGCTGTTTCTCAAACTTTAAATCTTGTTACTGGGAATTAAATTTTGCTGTCGTGAAAGTTAATTTTAGTGTCTTCATCCTTCATATATTTAGTGGAATTAGATTTGATGTCTTAAACGTCAAATTAAACATCTTAAAGCACATATGGTAAAATATTGACTTTTCAGTGTACATGTGTAGTACTTATTGTATTTTTTGATCACAACGTTAGTTAGTGAATTCAAACTTTCTTTTATGGAAGTCAAGTTTGTACTTGTAGAAAATCATCAAATATAAAGTTTAGTTATTATTTTTTGTGGAAGATGTTAAAAATAAAATACGACAATAAATATCGACTTGTCTTAAAGCTTACAATTTTTTTTTATGTTTGTTTTTTATTTTTGCAAAGTAGGAATCTCCTTGAAGGCTTAAAAGCATCAAATATGAAATTCATGAAAATACGTCATACATATACGTTGTGTATAGGGGAAAATATTTGTCAATTTCAAAACACATGTATTCATGCACACAAATACAAACCCTCACTAAATCCGTGTAAATAAATCCATAAATTTTCATAGGTTTATATATGGTTTTGCTTTATATCTTCTCAAATCATTCCTGTACCGTATATGGCTTTATTTAACTGAAAAAGTGACATAAACAGATTATTAAAAAAACTTGCTGAATGTCAAAAATTTCAATTTAATCAAAAACAAAAACTAAGTCTCAAAAAATGTGAAATTTAATTTATATGGTGTGAATAAATTGTGATAAAGCCAAACATCATCGCCAGGTGACAACATTTTGAATTTCAAATCAATATTTTAATTTTTTTTTTGGTATAGAAATAATTAGTAAAAATATTCGTAAGTTGTTAATAGTAGCGTCTTATTTACCACATAGGTTATTATATTCATTCATTTGTAAACGTGATGGATAAAAAATGAAGCTTTTATGCTTTATTGATAATGGTTTTTTTGTGCGGTGTAAAAAAAACATGTTAATTTGACGTTTAATTAAAATGGCAATCTCAGTTTAACACAAGCGTGTAATGTTTTAATTACTTTTTTAATAATTTTTTGTGAGGAATTTTATCTGTGGATTTAATTTTACGTCCAATTTACTTCCTGTGTATATTGATTAGCGCTAAAAGTTGGCAACTATCTACTTCTTCTCAGCATGTAATAAATTTATATGAGGGCTAAATTTCGTTTAGTTTGGACAATCAGAAGCCATTTTTTAAGCTTCTGAATTTTTTATATATCAATGAAAAGGACTAAATTTAGTAACTGAAAGTAAGTGTTTGGGGTTTCTAATGCATGACATTGGCGAGTGATGCTACAAGCCATGTTTGCTATATCCACAATATGCCACACTGTGCGTCTTATGTTTGGTTATTTTTCTTTTCTTTTCTTTTCTTTTCTTTGGCATATAACTTACAATATTTCAGCATGCAATGTGTCAGTAGCTGTTTTGTCATTTTTATATTATAACCAAATATCAATGAATATTTAATATGATGGAAGCATTTGTTTTTCTATCCCTTCAGCCCCCAATACTTTTTTCTGTTATTTTTTTTTTAAATTTTGTTGGGAGAATTTATGCTCTTTTAAATTTAAGTTATTCCTTTTTCATTCAAATAGAAAATTCTAGAAGAATAAAGTCTCTATTTTTAAAAAAAGCATTTGATTTGTAATTTGATCTTTAAATTGCAAGAAAGTACATTGCTACTCGTCAATATGTAAAATTTTAAATTTGACTGTACAGACACGATTAAAGTTTTAATTGGATATTGACTCTTTGTAAGAAGGGGAAAAAAAGAGAGGAATTTTGTAAAAAAAAAAAATATATTTTTTTGGGTTTAAATGTACAGAAATTCCAATTGAAAGAAAGAATTAAATGGGTGGAATTTCTCTCTCTTAACCTTTTGGTGTTTAGAAGTTATAGAAATATTTCAACTATTTTTACTAGTTCAATGTTATTGATATTTGCTTTTAGACGTTAATACGTTTTAAAAGATCAATTGCTTATTGCTCCTTGTGTCTTTCTAGTATCAGTAAAGCATCTTGTATTCAATTTTAGAACTCGGTCTATTTTAGATTACAGACTTTTAATTTTTGCAATATCACCCCATTGTATTATATTATTTTGACCAACTGTAGTTCATAGTCGATTTTGACAGCTTATTGACCAACGTGCATGTGTGTGTACACTGTCATATAATATGCTTTGAAAGAATAAAACATTGATAATCAGTATTATGTAGATAAAATATTATGAAAAGAAAAAATTCAATTATGAAATGGATTTTTTGTCGGATTTTTTTGAATCTTTATTCCAGCTTTTGCATACTCAGTAGAAATGGTAAAAGTATAAGGCTATGATGGATTTAGAAAAGCAGCTGTACTTTACATTTGACAGTGAAGACTGAAAAGGATTTTAACGGAATTTACCAGCCATTTATTTTCTTTGCATTGTCCTACTTTAATATTATCATTATATGTCAGATTAATAATTTATTTATTTATTTTTATGTTACTTCGGCACTTTCATTTTAAATTTAAATAATTTTCAAGTAAAACGAGCATACACTATTTATGATAATTCTGGATTGAAAATTAAGTTAAATTGAAATATTATTTGAGACATCAACATAAGATGTAAGGGTACAGACCGGCTAAATACATTAATGGTTCACTAGAATTGGTTCAATATAGGCCATACTAACTTTATTTTGCCAATTGGAGACAATCCAATAACGTTTTACTGAGCATTTTAATATTGCCTATAACTCATGTACTGTAGAGTTGAATTTCGCTAAAAGTTTGCAAAATGTTTTAATGATTAATGTTTTGGATTAGAGTATGGATTTTGTTGGATTAGCAAATAAATTCGTGTATGTATTTTACATTGCTATTGAAAATCTCTGTTTTTACACTTATACAAGGAATTCGACCTTGTTTCTCTTCTGTGTAAATTTTTTTGAACAGAAACAAATCGATGCTATCATACTGTAGTTGTACCCTATAAACTATGTTTACTAATAAAAATAAGATCAAAAAAAATAGGTAGCATATCGTACATTGTATGGCAAAAATAGTATTCCTCCCAAAAATATAATTTATGGAAGAAAGTTTAAAAAGTCGAAATGAAAAAAAAAATTTAACCCTAAAGGTAATAGCTAAACACACGAAGTAAATATATAGAAAAAAGTGCGAGTTTATATAGAAAAGCTGTTCATACATTTTTCATTCTTCTTTGTGCGTGTCTTAAGCATCTTGGCTGTTGTCTTTTCGAAAAAGTCAAAGCTCGTTTGAATTCGTGTGGCGTTTTACGTTGAAGAAAATCGTCAACGTGTACAAAATGTGTGATATAGTTTACACGTATTGCGAGTGGCGCTGGCGGTGACTCAACTTTTTTTTCTTGTGCAGTAGGTGGTGCAAGTTTAAGTTAGAAGAGGTTATGGGGGTTACAGCTTTTTTTTTATCCGGAAAGTCAAACATTTTTTTTTTTTGGCTACTCTGTCACTATCTTACAGTATATGAATGCAATTGGCTGTCTGTTTATTTTGTGTTTTTAAAGTTAACAGACATATTTTTGTTTTGACAAGTGAAAAAGTATCAGTTGTTTTTGTTTTGTTTTTGGTTCCTAGCCCAATAAAGTACCCTTAGGACAAATAGCTTTTTAACAAACAAACGTCCATCTTAAGTGACCTGTTTGGCCTCACATGACTGAAAATGACAAATTGAGGTTCACAAGATAAAAACTTAAGCATTTCAAGCATCGAATTTAGTTCTCAAAAGCCAGATGTAGAATCTTTAATTGTCGTTATAGTTTGTGTAAACCAATTTAGTGTTCAAAAAACTGTTCTTTTAGTTGAAACCCTAGTTTAACAGTGACCAAGGCAGTGGACCTTTCCATCTTTCACTTTCACTTTTACTTAAACTTAACATTACAGTTTGTTATAAATATTTAATATCACTATATTTTTTCTTGTTGTTTAGCTTGTTTATAAATATGCAAAGAGCTTATTGTCTATTTGTTTTCTTCAAAAATTCTAAAAGTTGATGTTTTGTTTTTGTACATTTCAGATGAGGATGTCGATGGTGTAGGAGGAGAAGGGGCGATGGATAACGCTTCTGACTGGTCAGGGATGCAAACGTCATTGGTTCAACATAGCGATCATGGCGGAGGTTGCAACCTCAACGCCACTACTGGACAAGTGTTTAAAGTTGGAATTTATGGATGGAGGAAGAGGTGTCTGTACCTATTTGTTTTATTATTAATGATTATGGTCATCATCAATATGGCCTTGCTTATATGGATCATCAAAGTTATGGATTTCTCAATGGTTAGTAGACAATATTCTTATTTAATAGTTAATTGTATGTAAGTTAGTCATACTAACTAGCTGACCTGCGTGCAAGTTTGATTTTTATAGAGTTTATTTGCATGAACTATAGAGGGAATAGGGAATGCAATTTTAATGATGTTGTTTGAGCTCTAAAGGATAAACAAACTTGAAATTGATAAATTTAATTAAAATTTCAAGAATCTAGTTATTCTGAACTTTCAATTTGATCTTAATATTTAATCAAGTGAAAGCCTTATACGTTGATCTTAAAATTAGCACCGGTTTGTGGCTATTGTAAATTTGTTCTTAAAGAACCAACATTTGTCATTTGGAGACATAAATTTTGACTGTTGTTGCCACATGAAGTGCTTTTAGTTTTATACTGTAATAAAATTTGGCTTATATGATAAAATACAGTATGTCATGTTTTTGTTAGCACAGTGACTTGTAAGGCTTTTGCTTTTTTTAAATTAAATTTTCGTGCTTTGACTGTGAAAATGAAGTTTTTCCAGCGTTAAATGATGTAATGCGTGTTAGTCCAATGATGCTGAGTCTTATCAATCAAATTCGCCAACTCTCCAGTTAGCTGACCAAATCTACTGTACTGTTAAAGCCCTTAAATGAAAAAAAGCAACGGTCGGTTGTATTGTATATTGTGAATGTACATAGAAAGTGAGAGATAGGAAAGAGAGTTGTAAGTTATCGTTTTCTCATTTGGTGTTTGTTCCTATTGTTGCTGAAACGACATCAGCTGAATACTAAATCAAACTACTAAATTACCACACATACACATACTGCCAAATAAACAATAGACAGAAAACACAGTCAAATAGAAAAAGTCGGATAACTGTAAAGCAACTTTTTATAACCTGGTGTGATAAACTTGTTCGGAAAGTTTATGAAAAGTCTTCCACACCAATTGCTTTATTACCTTGCTGTGTTTGATTAGAAAAATGGCCACGAACTACTCGTAGTAAGGAAAAGGATGTAAATTTTGACTTTGTCACTCGAAATCAAAAGTCAGATTTAGTCACTGGAAAGTAAAAGTTAATTTTGTGTTTTAAATACTTTAAAATCTAAATTCTTGACTAAATAATAAAGTTAGCGTGGAGAATTTATAGGGATGGAAACATTTCGTTATGTGATGTTATGTGAAAATGGTATTTTTTTTGCAACGACTAAGATTTGTCGCTACAATTTTCCACACGATATTTGCATGTTTAATAGGAAAATCTTTCCTTTAAGATCTTGCTATTTTGCATAGTCAAAATATATTTAGGCCGCCAATCGTATTAAGTTAGAGAGTTGTCGGGCGTTTGATGAGAAGTTTTTGATTTTGTTGAGCGATAAAATGATCAGAGTAATCATCGAAGAGTAAAGAAAACACATGAAATATTTATAGATGCTGTGTTTAGGCTGCTTTTAGGGGTGGCCAGGGATTGGGGGAAGGAGCCTACTTATGTATTCAACTTAAAGGCGTTATCTTCATCGAAGTGTAAACGTAACTGTATCAATATGAATTTTTTTTTTGAAGGAAAAAACATCATATTGATCGTTTGCTGTTGCTACACATCTTCAACTGTACGTTGTGTATAAGCAAATAATTCAATTTGTCCATTTGGAAACTCACAATATTTTGAGCTACGGGGAAAAATTATAAAGTAAATAAAAAAGTTAATTTGATGGTTTATCGACCAATTTGCAAACTAGATAGATTAAAATAGGAGTAGTGTAATGAACACGAGGGAATTTCACATAATAAACTGTTGATTTGCGGCTCCAAATTTCTGCTATTTTAAATTACGTTTTGTAACTACTGTATTTATTAGGTTTGTGCATTTGCCTTATTAACTTATGCAAATTACTGTGCATTATTGCTTGGCGGTAAATTTTTCCGACTTGCAAACTCCTGAATGAGAAGTTGTACGTTGAAAAAATTAGACGGATTCTATAGGCTTTTTAAATGTGAAATTGTAGAATGTGATTTATTCTTTAAATTGTTGAGATTTTTTTGTGTGCAAAATTATATTTTAGATTGTACTATATTTTTAATTATTAAAATTGTATAGTCTAAAATTACTTTGGATGTTCAACGTTTTCCACAATCGTTTTCGAATGTTCAGAGTTAACTTGAATTGTTTTTCAAAATGCTGTTAAAATGGCTTTAAATGAGCTTTATCGTTTCGATTAATGTCCTATATTTGATGATAGTGACCAACGATTTTCTTTAATGTTTTGAAAGCTGTTTACAAATGTTGAAATGGTGGTCATAAAATCTTTACCAGTATCGTTTAAAATCCATAACTGTTTCCGAAGTATTATTGTTAGCAAATACTGTATTACTTTTACAATGGAATCAATTAGTTTTTTTAATTTGAGATGCCAGCACCTACTGAATGCAAATTATTTATTTATTCTTCAAGTAGCATACAAATTAATTCAGAAACGATTGTTTAAAATTGAAACAGCTGTTTAAGTGCATTTTTATTTTTGCACTTTTACATGTCCTATATGGTGTAGTGTAAGCCGAGCTTTTATTTTAGGTAGTGGAAAAGATGAAGGGGTGGGGAAGAGTGTTGGTTGGGATGGGTGGGGTGAGGGGGGTTGAAAAGCGAGAGATGTGAATGGAATGTTAACCGTTTTTCAGGATCGATCGTTATCAATTTAAAAGACGTTTTAAGCAATTTTTCTCTTTTTTTGGCAAAAGTCTTTTTGGGATAATATGACGTGGTGGTTGTGTGTGGATTTGGCGAATGGTCTCTACCGGAAGAGCCGCTTTGTGAAGGTGAAGTAACAATTTTTGATAGGAATAATATCTATTATACTGTATGAACCATTTACAGGGTGATTAATAAATCACAAGAAAAATATTTTATGAAAAAATAATTATAGATTTAACGTTAAATCGATTGATTTATTGAAGATATAGTTTGTGTACGTTTAATATAGTTTTTTTGCAATTTTTAATACTTAGCAGTCAATCCTTCATGATTTAAAAATATTTCTTGATTTGTAATGCAACTTTCACTACTGTAAAAATTTATTATATTTTTGATAGTGATCGCAAAATTATTGCATTTTAAATTATTGCATAATGCTAACATTAGACTTTATTGGATTTACAATATTTTACTTAATTGTTAAAATGCTGCATCAAAAAGGGGTTGTTTTTCTTTCTGTGCCAATTATTTGGAAATTTTATGAATACCCTGTACACTGCATGTAAAGATGGTATAGAAGAAAATGTGTGAAATGTACTTTAATAGCAAAGACAATGTTCAAACTTAATTTCACGGCTGTTACACTACATCTTTCGACTTTTACAACGCAAACTCTTGCTAGGTCATCATCATTATCTAAAATGCCCTAATTGTATTCGTTTTGTTATACAAAAATTGTTTAAATTCGAAACTATTAGTGTGCTGATTCTTCAAACATCTGGATAGTTTCATGTAGGCTCTATAGTTTATGCTGTAATTTCCGAAGAAGTTTTTATGATCTAGAAATAATTCTGTAAGCTGTAATTATTTAATATATAAGAAATTTATAAAACGTATCCTAGTAGTTAATACAATTGTTTTAAATTTTGCAACATAAATACAACTTATTTAAATAGACGAAACAGTAACGAGCAACTGAAACTTTTTCATTGAAATTAGAACTTTAAAACTGGCTAAGTTGTCTAAAATGGAAGTGTAAAATTAAGTCATTTTACTGGTCATAAGCTTTACTGTAGACATTAAATCAATGTTTAGAAACAAACGCAGTGTATGCAACTGTGGAAAGTTTTTAAGAAAGAAAAATTTAGTAAAAGAAAAATAAATCAATTTCTAAGTAAATACAGTACATACGTTTAATGTATGATGTTAAGAGACGAAGAAAATGTTGGTAACAGCTGTTAACAATTTTAAATTTGTGAAATTGGCGAGAGATGAAAGCGATGCAGAGTGATGCTAGTGGAAAAACAGACGAAAGGAAAATATGGTGTGTGACGCCCTAAGGAGAGAAAGATGGATAGAGAAAGTGTTAATGAGATTATCAAAGGACGTGACTTGGGAGAATTAAAACTCAGCCGTTGTCTGCTTTTGCCACTGCCACCTTTTAAATTATACCGTTAAGGGTCGCACAACCACGTCAAAAACACGCAAACTCTAAAGAAACGAAAAGAAAAAAAAATAGGACGACTGTGCTGCCTTAAATTTTAATGGTTGTCCTTGTATTGATCTGGATTTTATAAGTTAATTGGCTTATCATTTTTATCTCACTTTCAAAAACGGAAAAAGTTTGGTTTTTATGTTGCATGGAAATTAATTTTTCAAGAATTTACGACTTTTTTTTTTTTTTTGATGAAGAAAAATATGTGATTTTTGAGAAAAGTTTGCTTCTTGAAGGAAATTTCGTATTCTTTGTACAATATTTAAATATTCTTGGAAAATTGGAAAAGTTCTCGACTTGGCATCACAGTGTTTCACTGTACATGCCATTTTTTTGTTGTTGTTTTTGGCTTGTATTTTAAGGAGAAAAATAAAGATGGTTAACTTTTGCTCCTAAGGCTCTGCCAATTTTGAGTTCAACGTCGTCGAGTGCCGTTTGTTTATATAGTGGGAGGGAGACGGGTGGGGCGTGTTTGTTCTTGTGCGTGTTTACTTGAGTTGTTAATCATTTTGACTTTTAGGCTGTTGTCTATGTGCTACTAATCGAATGTTTGAACTCACCGAATTAACTCTCGTCCAATCGGATTGTTCGCCACACTTCACTTTATTCTGCTTAACTGAAACCCAGGGGCCCTGGGCCATCATTTTTTCTTTCACTAATTGTTTAGGAATTTTTTTAGTGGGATTCTTGATTGTGACATTTTGGCTTTAAGTATTGAGTTTGCATTTTGCTATTGAATTTCAAGAATCAATACACTTTTAGACCATTTATTTTTCTTCGATTTTAGTTTAATTTTAAATATACTGTACTACAGTACTTTTTTTTGCCACGTTTTGTTTATTTTTGTGTCTACAGTATGTAATTTCTACCATTACTTTAATACCGTACTCATTTTGGATAAATAAGAGGCTGCAGTATAATTTATCTAATTAGTTATCATGTTGTTTAGCTTTTAAACATTATTTGTAGGGAATATACTGTAGCCCATATAACAAATGGTAATTGCGTGGGAGGAGCTACTGTAAAATAGGTAATTGGTAGTGTTGAATTAAAGGCCGTTTGACATTAAATGGCGCTCGTAAAATACAAACTGATTACAAAATTGCTTTTCATTCACTGCTTTAACGTCCATTAAAACAATTTAAAGCACAAAAATTGGTCGTTTGCTGCTTTTTCTCTTTCCTCATCCTGCATTTAAGGTCACTTTATTGGGCCATTTAAGAACAATATTTACTGTTTAAAATCACCTTTTGAGACACAGTAATAACAGCGTAATAGCACACTTAATACTTAATAGTTACTGTAATAGTGTTTGTTATTTCAAAGCATAATTTAGTACTGCACTTTGAAAATGTGGGGAAAACGAGTTAATATAAGCTCACGTTTTTGCCTTGAAACAAAATGGCTTTGCTAAACTTTCAATTTTATTTGTTTGGTAGTGTTAAACTTTTGGATTTAGGAGGACAAAAATAAAATAAACAACTAAAAGTGGTGTTAGGTGGTCAGTGGTAATTTTGAGTAAAGATAGAGTGGTTGGTTGATAACACATTGTTTGTGTTGAGCTTTGCGGTTAATGAAGTGGAATTTCAATGGAGAACAGTGTAAGAGCTTAGGGGCTCTTTTTTTCCTTATAGTCCCTATCTGAAACATTGACACTTTTATTCCGTTTGATTTGCAAAGTACACGGCTATTGTCTCGATTTAATACGATTTTCTTCCTTCACCACATTTTAAACTACAAAATACTCAACTTTGTTTTTTTTTTTCTTTCTTCTTTTCTTTTTTTTTGGTATTGATTTTCTTATTCTCAAAATAAAAACAACTAATTTTTCGCTTGATTTTCACCACTCAAAGAAAAAATATTTTTATGTACCAGTATTACATTTTAAACTTAAAAAAAGAATTTTATTGCTTAATGAATGTTTTTTATTTGAATGTAATTTTGTTGTTGTTTATATTTTACAGAATGGGATGGGTAAATTAAGGATTATGGATAAAGGAATTCGACTGGAAGGAGAAGCGGAATTTCTTAGGTCCTTATACACTTCTACCTTGGAATCTAGAAAGGTAAAATTAAGTAAATCGATTTTAGACAATGTTTTTACTGTGAATTGTTGGTTTCCAATTACTTTAGCTTTAAAAACGTGTACTGTAGAGTCTATCATTTAATACATTGGGCCATGTAGGGAAAATATGCCAATGGCAATTGTACTTCTGTCTCTGGTTTAGTGACGCGTTGTTTTAGCTTTTAAACTGTACAAATGTCTGGGAAGTGTAAAAGAGCCAATTTTGGTTACCATAAAAATCAAAATTGATTGTTTTAATTGGGTAATTGAAAAGTATTTGAATAACCGATTACATCATTTTACTTATAAAACTCAGTTTTAAAAGTAAAATTTCAGTGGCTTAGTATTTAATTCCAAGAGGAGAACCCATGGTTGTCAAAACAAAAGTACATTTCTTGGTGTCAATATGTGATAATGTATCTAAAAGTTTGAAACATGTGGTGAAAAGATTTTGTGGTAATTTTGAAGGTGGTAATCTTTTAAGACAGAAAGGGGCGGGTGGTGGTTACTTATCATGTTGTTTATTGTTTTGAATTTTTTTTTGTCATTTTTCAACTTTTGCTTCTTATCACTCTGGCCCATACGTTTTCTTCTTACAAACTTCTCGTCGATATTATACAGCAGCACTTACACTGTCATTTTTAATGTGTGGCATTTTAGAAACTTAGAATGCATTAGCGTAGCATTTACAGGGGATCATAATAATATATTCATTTTTTACCTAGAATTTGCCATTGAAGATTGAATCTGCTCACAATTTAACATTAAATGCCAGGGGAGAAGATGGGCAAATAATAAATAGGCTATTTATAGGTAAGTTACTTTTTTATTTTAATTATTTACAGTATGTCTTTCGGTAAACAAGTTAACGAGCTAATTAAGCACTGTAAACTTGTAATAAGTATCCGTTAAAATAGTATATCCACTTAGTTATATAGTATTCGATATATATTTGAAAAAGTGTATAAGTGTCTTTGTTTTATGAAAATATCTCATGTGTCTATGATCGTTAGTGTTTCATCACTGCAATCGATGTTACCATGTCTATTATTAATGTATTGTTATGGACAGTATAGATTCAGTGTAGAGATGAGTAAGAGGATGTGAATTTCTGGGGTGGGTGGTACTGTATAACGGGTGGCTGTGGGAGAAAAGTGGCGAGTGAGAAAAGGATATCGCTTTTTTGTTAACGTTGTTTTTGTGTGTGTTTATGTTTTGCTGTTGTTTTTATTTACGGTGAAGTGTTTGTATTTTTTTTTTGTGTTGAGTTGAGGAAAGGATGGGGTGGAGGAAGGAGAGAAGGTGTCGACGCGTGTCGTCGTAGTTTGGGTTGACATTTATTGGCGAGATAGTGCCAATTGATTTCCTTCATAAATTGTGCATAGCCCTTTAATGGAAGCCAGAGCTTTATACACACCATTGTACTGCATGGTATTCCAAAAATGTCCCATTCCCCTTATTCTTACGGTACCTCTTATTCTTTTAAATTAAATCAAATTAAAAACTTTTTTTTTATATCATAAACATTTTTTAGGTTTTTTTTTTTTTTGTTTTTTAACAATTCTGATTAAAAGGAAAAACATTAATCTCTTTTAATTAAAACTTTTTTTTTCTTGCATTTCATTCAATCTACAAATTTAGAAAATTATCGGCCAAATTAGTTTTTTCAAAACATAATGAAGTATCTCTGGAACTAAAATTAACTTTAACGTCAAATTTAAAGCTTTAAATGGTAAAATTAGTTACTTTAAATCTCGAATTTAGTGCTCTAAAAATAATGCACTTGACATTCTTTACATTAATTTTTAAAATATTTTTTATTCCATTTTAATATTTAACCTCTGTTGTTTGCTTTAAAAAGATAACAAGTTTTTGGTGTGTTGAGACATAAATTTCTATCTTTTGACATAGCAACACTAAGATTTAGTAAGACCAATGCAAGTGACACTTTTGTTGCTCCAATTGCCATGGATAATGTGTTTTTACCTTAGATAGTAAACGTAGAGAGAGAGAGGAGAGCCGTTATCAACAGCTAAACACATCCCTATCCACTGCCAAAAAAAAAAAAAAAAAAACACATAACAACCGCCATCTTCTTACAGTGGCATAACGTTATGCTACTGACTAAAAGAAAAAATAAAAGAAAATATAATAAAAATAATCTTAAAAAAATGTGATGGCGAATAAATGACAAGACAGTGTCATTTAATATTTAAAATGCAATCCCATTTTTCCATTGCATCCCACAATCATCACCAGAAAAGCATCAAAAAAGAAAACCACTTTACTTTTGAAGTTTTCTGTTTCGATTGTCAACCTTTTTTCATTCACGAACCGGTAAAGAAACTCCAGATTTATTGCGTTTAGTGAAGTCAAATTTAATGCAAAAGTTGTTGGTAGATTTGTATACATTTTTTATAATTAAAGTATCTATTCGTAAAAAGTAAAAATGGTTTCTTAAGTAAAAATTACTAGTCTAAATTAACAGCAAATGCAATTTTTACGTCAATTGGTTTGCGCGTTGGTTGAGAACCATGGCTATAAATATGCGTTTTTAGCATCTCAATGCTATTATCATCTCTTTTTCTATGCCTGACATCGATTTGTATGTTAATATTTTATTATTATTAATTTAAATGTATTTTGTTTTTCCTTCCATCATCCATGTTGTCATACGCTATACTGCATAAACTTGATGTTTTTTTAGATAAGTGTTCACTTTAACATTAACGTTCCAACTGTTAGTAAATAGCTACAAGTTTCACTTGTGGTATACTAGTGCGACGAATAATTGGTCTCGTTATTGGTTAATGCCCTGGAATTGACCATTTTCATGATGACTTAACATTGGCATTGTTTTTCTATGTCGTACATTGTGACACATGGAAACTTAACGTTTTTTTTTAATTATTTAGCTATGTTGAATAATGTAGCATTTAATTTAACGTAGAACTGTACTAAAATATTAATTGTTAATGCCCCGTTGTAAGGTTTATTTATTTTACTCATGTCGTTAATGTGCAAGTTTTTCAAAGTAACTTTTAAAGATAAAGGATACTGTATGTATGGGAAAACCAAGATATCATTAAGATATTTGTGTAATTTCTGTTATTTTGTTACATTTTTTAGGTGATCATAAAGTTGAATCGATGGCTGGCAGGTTTATCATTAAAGATAGCAATGGCAAAGTGCTCTTCTCAGCTGATAGTGAAGCAGTTATTGTAGCAGCTGACAGCTTAAAAGTTACTGGTAAACGTTTTTATTGTTGTTTTTGTTTGGTTTTTTTTATTATTTGTAGAATAAAGTACAGCAATTTTTAGTAAAAATGTAAAATACAATCACTAATAGAAAAATCCATTCTACATTTAGGCCCTGGTGGAGCAATATTTGATGGATCAATTCAGACGCCATTGGTGATGGCTGAGCCTGGACATCAGCTGAGATTAGAGTCTCCCACGAGGTCTTTGGAAATGGAAGCACCACGCGGCATTGCTTTGGAATCTGTTGCTGGTGATATTGTTGCTTCTTGCTTGACTGATTTAATGCTTCAGTCAATGACTGGATCCGTAAGAATTCAATTTAATACAAGTAGACAGGCATAGTGTTATGTGCCTTAGACGCCTCTTTATTCAGAACACCAAAAACTAACTTTGAAGAACTTAATTCGGTTTTTAGATTCCTGATTTATGTATTCCATATTTATGAAGTACTTGATTTTAATTTTAAGAAGTTTTTTTTATTGATTCTAAATCTTCTGTTTTTTTGTCAAATATCATTGGTACTCGTTTGATTTTGAGAACCTAAATTCACCAATCCTGGTGCTAAATATGTATAGAATCTAGAATTTAGTTTTTGGTGAGTGAAGTTTTTAGTTAAGGTTTTTTATGAACTAATCTTGGTTGCAGATTACGATGGATGCTGAAAAAATAGTGTTAAAGAACTTAGTTGAAGCCCAAACCACAAATAAGCCTCAAAGTTCTGACAATATTCGGGTATATCAATTGTGCGCTTGTTTGAACGGTCGTATATTTCTCGCTTTACCACATGAGCAATGTCAAGGAGACAACAGCATCTGTAAATAATTCAATAAAAAATGAAGGAAAGAGAGGACAGTGGGATTTTAAAATATATCGCAACTCTGTCATCCATATCACTTTATATATTTTTTATACTACAAATAAACCACCAGCGAGGAAGAAGAAATGTGAAGAGAAGTAAAGACAGTAAATATTCGCGCTAAAATTAAGCAGTTCGTAAGTTTTAAATAGTAAGAGAAAATTAAAAACATTCGCCAAAATCATACTACTAATAAAAAATGTTATCTTATATAAATAATATATTAACAAAAAAATAATCCTAACTTTTCCAAAGTTATAAAATAAAAGTGACTAAGCTGGGTTTACTCTTCATGTGGCTCTAGGCTGAACTGACTGATGTCAAGGAACCAAATTCGACCTTTAGAACACCAAATTTGATTTTTGTTGACGGCATGAGGTACTTCTTTTGTGCACGTTTGTGTTATTTTTGAAGTCAAATTTGCCACTAGAGGTACTACATTTGGATTTACAGTCGCATACTTTGACTTCCAATGCAGATGTCGTTTTGAGATTTGAAAATGTAGTTTTTGAAGCATACCATTCGAAGATATTTGATGCTTGAGGTAATTCATTTGGTTCTAGGCTTCAGTTTAGGAAATTCATGTCTAGTGGGAAATACGGCACAGCAACACTTAAAAATTCGACAGCGTATGTTGCTGAGAAAAGATTGTCACCGTCATAGAAGAAAACCGAAAATGCTGTTGGGGAAAACTGATGAATTAAAAGCGACGTTAATTAATCGCAAATACGTCGTCGACATCTTGTTAATTGTTAATTTTTTTTCTAAAAACAGAATTTTTTTTTTCGTTTGTTGTTAAAGCAGAGAGACTGTTGGTGTGTGTGTATGTGTGTGATTTTTTTATTATGTTTAATTTTGAGGGCGAGTCAAAAATTATGTGCAACTATTTTATCATTTTTGATATACAGTAGGATAGAAAATATTTTTTAATTTTCTAGAAGATACTAGGGAAAAAACATGACCAATTGACCACACCATATTTTTATTTTGTTGATTAATTTTATGTGGATGTTGCAGATAATTTTTGGCGTTTTCTATTCTATGTCTAAAGTATACCGTTGCTATTTTATATTATATTTTATTGTCTTACAATGTATGTAGTTCAAAACAAATGCGACATCAGTTCAAATACATACTGGTGCCAGTATAGTTGACAAACTTACTTTTTTTTTGTTTGTGTTTTTTAGTCTTGATTTTGTACGCATAATTTTGTATGTTGTTTTCTCTTTTTTGTTAGCGTTTTGCGCTTGAGTGAATGACTGATTTTAAAGCTGTAGCAACAATGCAAATAATTAGAGATATAATATGGTTCACACTTGTCAATATTACAGTATATGTATAATATGAATACGTATAAGGTAAAAGATGAATGAAAGAAATGATGAGATGAATTAGCAGCTAGCTATAATTTGTAGTTTATTTTAGTAATTTCTATGAAGTAATTGACATACCGTTATAAGTTATAGAGATCGAATTAGGATGCATGGTGTAAGTTTGTTTTAGGCACGAATTGCCATTTAAAGGGAGACATTAAATTAAGTTTGGCTTTAAGTGATTGAACTTGTTTAGTGGCTAAATAGTGACTACTGGTACTCAGATTAGCATAAGTGTGTGTGTTAAGAGTTTGACTGTCAATAGTTATCCCGGAATAAGTTTAGCTTTTAAATTAATATGATTTTTTTTGACAAATTTTGACATTAAATTTAGTTATAAAGACAATATAAGTTATTGCATTATCGAATTTAAATTTTATATGAATTAAATTTTTTTTTAATATCGTATTATGTTAAATAGTGCTTGCTATTTCACGTCATCATGAAATTTCTTCATCGATAAAATAATTTACCCGAAATCGTGCGTGTGGCGCATAAAAAATAAGAAAACAATCAACGGTTGTTAGACATAATAATTATAAGACATTTTTATACACTTGAAAAGTAAAACCGAAGAAGAAAAAAAAATTAATAAACATTTCTTTTGCTTATAAAGTTTTTATTATCGTAGTTATGCAATAATGTTGAAAGTTTGAAACTACTCACCGCGTAGATGTACAGTGTATTTTTGTATGTTTATATTATGATGTTGGTTTCCCTGGCAACGTTGAATGCAAAATGAGTATAGCGTCATCATACTGCGTTTTGGTGTATTGATGAATTGCTAGACATTTTTATATGGTAAAAGGGGCCGGGCCGAAGACATACAAACCGAAACGACATAAACTCGAGGGATATCAACTCAATGGAAACTGGCAATAAATTACAAATGCATTTTCCCGTGGAGAGACTATTTGAAGAAATTGAAAAGGAGAAGCAATTGGTGTAAGTTACTTATTTATTCATATTGTACTTTTTAAAAAATTTATATTTGTAAACTATAGGTACCTGGTAACCTAAAAATATTTCGCAATATATTTTTTAGTTGTCAAGCTGGTTGGACACATTTTTAATATTTCGATTTGCAAGCAAAACATTTTAAGGCTAAATTTATCGTATTTAATTGCCAATAATATATTAAAAAAATTGTTTTTTTTTCCATTAAAAGCTTTTGAAAAAGAAGATATTCGATCAATTTGTAGCAATCTCATTTATTATTAGATAATAGTATGTTGTTGTGTACTTATTAACTTGTAATTGGCAAAAGGAACAATACGAAATAGATTGACCACCATTTGTTTGTTGGATTTAATCCAACATAGCAAAAAGTTGGGTGAACGAAATGAATGTGTCTGTTTTGCCATTTGATCATTTTTCATATTGTTTTGATTGTATTTTTATTGAAGTGAGACGCTAAATGAAGCTATTGAGGAAATAGAAAAGTCAACTGAGCAATTGGAACAGCAAATAATCGATGAAGACAATGGCAACGATCGATTAGGTAACGCAATCCATCATTTTTTAGGTGTGCAATAATGGGCATTCGTATGTATAAATAATTCATTTTTCTTGTGTTACACATTTGAATTTGATATGACATTAACGTAATATAAACGGGAATGTTTTGTTATTGTTTGAATATTTATAGCCAATGTCTGGAAAGAAAAGTATGAAAATCAAGTGAGAATCAACGAAAACCTGGAAAAATTGAGAAATTCAATCAGAGAAGAAGTTGAGATTGAACGAGTTAAAATAACAAACGGTAAATCAAATGCCACATAACAAATCAATATGAATTTAAAAGTAGTTTTGAGATTAGGCTGGACAAAATTCCCATCAACTTACGAATTGGATCAAGACATTTCAGAGGTGAATTGATACTATATTTTGTTATTAAGTTGTAGGATTTTGAAGTTTTTGAAGCCCTTAAGCATCTGATTGTTTTACTTTTTTAGGCAGAACTACATCGATTAATTCGTCAGTTGGAAATGGTGAAGATGAACTTAAACAAAGAACTCAACGGCTTGCATTGGAAAATGGATCAAGAATCGAGCGGATACCATCATTTTAACGACCTGTGCTATAATTACAAATTGGAGATTAACGCTGCAAAGACACGCATTAAGCATGGCCATCACTTGCAAAAGTTTGAAAAGAAGTCATCCATTCCTTCTCTCGTCCACGCGACTCCATTAAGAAGGTTTATTTGGTTAATTAGTCTGATTTTATTGCTCTTTCAACTGGCCCATTTGTGTTTCTGTCTAGACGAATCAAGTCCATCTCAGCTAAAGAAAGTCTTGAGAAGGAGGAAGAGTAAAACGATTAACGTAGGACAATCAGAGATTTTCACTTAATTATATAAAGACTTTTATTGTCGAAAGCAGATTTACTGTAATTATTATTGCCTGTAGATTAGGTCTTTTTGTCTTGTATGATATCTTTTGTCATTTACGATTGTACATTCGAGTACAGTACATTAATTGAAGAATCAAGCACACAGGATGAGCAATAATGATAAGTACTTAACAACCTTCAGATTATCACTTGGAATAGTTGGTCGTAATAAAACCTGTAATCCTTTATTGTGTAATTATTTTCTAACATAATTGCACGCGCACTTTTATCATTAGTTTGACAGTATTTTAAGTTATTGGTATTTTTTTTATGGAAAATGTTGTTTTGTTTAATTTTTATAAGTTTAAATGTCTCGCCAACTTTATAGTTCATAATTATGTTATTCCAATTGTAGCTGCTGTACTACGCCTCAGCAAACAGTATTTATAGCTGTATCATTTTAGTGTAAGCTTTTTGCTATATTACGTAATTAAACTTTAAATCGAAATTGAAAGAAAAACTCAAGCGGCATGCACATAGAAACAGCGATGGCATTGACTGACCTACAGCTGCTATTCACAATGCCAATTAAAGTCCCAAACCTCCTTTGATGGGTTCAGTAAAACGTTTTAATAACATTTACTGTAAATTCTATTTGACTATGTAATTGCTGCTGTCAAGACTCAATGACTTTGTAGTTTTGTAGTATTTTATTTATTAATTTATCATGAATTGATCTAAGGTAAATGGATCGAAATGTACCGTATAGTAACAAATGCTGTCGGTGACAGGGGTCACTTGAAAGTTACAGAATAGTTTTACTTTATTATTATTTTTTTCATTAGCGATCACAGTACACATTAATTGTCACAAAATTATCCAAATTTAGCATGACCATATTTTAATAGCCGGTTTTTGCAATTTCATTATTTTTAAATTAATTTCACTGAACATTTTCACTTCTGTTAAATGCATCTTTTATTTAATTACAGTTTAAGTTTATAAATAAAATTATTTTTAAGAAAGTTTGAAAATGAGACAATTATTTAGTATATAGAATACGTGATACTTTTAACAGTTACGCTTGAAAAGCAACTTTCATAACTTCATACGATCAACAAGTTTGTTAAACTTTTATTATAGTTCGCGTGACAAACGTTGATGTTCTCTCGTGTAGCATTAACATTACATTGCACTCGGTAATGCGCAGTCGTAATGTTCTTTGGGAAGGAGAGGGGTATGTGACTTTGATATACAAGGTCATCATCCTCCATCGCAATAAACTGGGATCTCAAGGTCGTACAGGATATCATGGGGCTTTGGCTTCCACAAGGATACTACAATGACATATGGGATACGCACGAGGATTCGTGTAAAGAATAAAAAAAAACCTTGAACACATGGCGTTTTACTTGTTGTTTTCTGAATATGTGACTGTGCCACCATATCATTACATAGTCTCAAACTCAATTCTATGATAACTTAACGGTGGTTATGTATTTGTATGACGTCGACCAATTAGAATTTGCCGAGTAATCACGCCGACATTTTAGATATTTGTTATTAGCTTGTTGTGGTTATAGCGGGACAATGAGTCATTCATTGGGGGGTAGTTCGTGAGACAGAGGTTAAGAGGCACTCCTTGAAACTTTATCCGACATTTTCAAGGTTAAGAGTGAGATTTACGTCAACCAAGCAAATCTTGTTTCCCATAATTGAAATCGGTCGTTAAAAATGTATAGGTGATTTTGTAAATCGGAGTTATAAATCGCGCAAGATTTCGTAATAGGTGAGTATGGTATGTGTGTATTATTTGTCAAGAGAAGAGAAAGGGCGAAGGAACTCGGTTCTTTGTGTGTGCTGAGAACGGTTTTGGCGTGTGTATGAACACGAGTTTACGCTGGATTACAACTTTATTTGGACGTTTGAACGTATATTCGAACTAATTTATTTTCGTTGAAGTATCAACTACCATGTTTGGCGTAATAAAGCGACAAAGTTGTGTAGACGACGCCGACAACAATAGAAATCCTGTCGGAGGTCAGACGTGGTATGTAATTCAGTACTGTATAACGCAAGGCTTAAGTATAAGTAGAACAATGACATTATGGATATTAAAAGAGGTCAAAAGAGAGTTTGACCCGGGGTATAAAGGTGGTTGTCCCGACTGGTACTACTCTTTTTGTAGCACGTAATATAAGTCATGGGTTGGTGGTGAAGGGGGAAAGAGAGAAAAACATGGGGGTAAATCCGTGTGAAAGATTTTTGCGTCTCAAGTCGAGCGTTTTGACGGAGGCGTGGTGCTTGTTATGCGTACGTGCGTTATGACAGCTACTCACATGATTTCGAAATTGAAACTGATTTTTCTGACTTTTAAGTTGTATCGATTTTTAATGTTGTTTTTGTTTCGTTTCTTATGTTTGTGTACAAACCACACCCGCTTATCAACCTTGTAAATTCAACAACGTAAACAGCCGAATGGGTAGATTTGGCAACAGCAGAGCATCTCCATATGTCAACAAGCGTCGTCTTCCTGAAGGTGAACCCCAATGTAAGGCAACTGAATCAGAAGGACAGAGACAACTCAGGCGTTTACTTGAACAGCAACTTGACACAACGTTGTCAATGGCACAGTAAGTTCAGACAACAACTTGTTCTAACTTTGACTTTATCATAATTTAACTGAACAGTTTATTGTGAGGAGTTAATGTTTAAAGAAGTGTCAGTAAGCAGAATGACCCAAGTGAAATTTTTATTATGAGCTTTTGAATGGCAGATTTTAAGCAGCTCATTTGCATTGTAAAATTCACATTCTAGTTGCTATTGAAAAATGATGACCTTGTCCAACATCTGACACCCATGATGATCATGTTCATTATAAACAACAGATTTAGCTTTACAAAATCAATGTTTTGTAGTCAACATAAGTCATTCAGAATTTCAGATCTGAGACTAAATATTAAAGACAATTTTCGGGTTTTAAAGCAAAATTTACTGTCAATTTTTGGGGCTTTTGACTTAAGTCAAACCGTTACCAAAAATCAGTGCTATCTTATTTAGGTTTTAAAAAAAGTTACAAATGAGGTAATTTATTTACACATTGATTTAAATTACGGATAACAGCCCAAAATTTGTTTTGAAAGTTATTTTAATAACATTTTTACTTGAATAAACTTATTTAATAGATTCTATAGGTTTCAGTGTGCCTAGTTAAATTTTGTCGGCCTATTTTAGATGGTGCTTTTCTAGTTTGTAATTTTAACAATAAAATTATCATATCGGTATTTTATTAATATTTAGACAAGTGCAGAGAAACAGAAGATTTCAGTCGTCGTCCACGTATGAAACAATCACCAAAGGTTTATCGGGGCAGATTTCGTCTGGCGATTATCAGAAATTAGACGAAAAGAAACAAAAAGTAGACGAACTTAAAGATATGGGGTTGAATGACAGTGAAGTGGCCTTGAAACTGGATAAAGTGGTAAATACAGTTTGGCGCTCTCTGGCTTTTTAAAGTTGCGTACTTGTACTGGGGGAAAACTATTGCAGTCACCAAAAAAGAAGTTCGATGAACTTTCAGAAACATAATGATACTAGTTTAACGACACTGTTAGCAAAAGGCGGTTTTTGTAAACGACATTTTGCAGATCGTTTTTAATGTTTTGGGGAACACATCTGTTGCAGTATCGCGATACAATAACTAAAAAATAGTTTTAAGTTTTTTAAACTACCACGACACAATTTGATGTTTTGACTGTTTAGTGAGAACATCTGCTTGATTCTTTTGTTGATGTTTACTAATCATTATGTTAAATGCAGTGTCCTAAATAAAGCTGCTGTAACTTAGTCATTATATTTGGAAATTTAGCAATACAAGTTAAGTCGAAATAGGTCAGTTTTTTACCTTTTTATTGGGTTTACTTGCTTTAGATTTTGTTATTGATGCTGAAAGAAATATTAAATGCTAAACTTTCTTAACCATGAACTAACTGATAAACACTTATTGTAAAATGAATGTAACCAAAGAGCTTTAAAATCTTTAATGTTTTCTATCTAAAGTTCGAAGTCGTTACGATGTGACAGTTAAAACTCTGACCAAAAAAGACTGCCAAGATTTAAAAGTGTGAATGTTAATTGCTATTTGTGGCGTAAACACCGTGCCTTTTATATTGCATTTTTTTTCCTTTCATATAGATGTTGTCGATTAGAACTCTGGTTGATTTATCAACTAAATTTTTGTCTTTTTTCAGAACTCAAATAGTAATTACGGAAAGGAGCCTAGCATATTGCGACAGCAGTTAATGGCAATTCAGGATAAGATAGACAACAAGAATCGCGATTTGTCTAAAACTGGAACACCAAGGTTTTTTTAATTTTTATTTGAATATATTGAGAGTTAAATGATTTACAAGTGTTTTATTTTTATAGAGAAGCAAAACAGTTAACGCGTCACGAGATGGATATTGAAAGGAGTATTAAACCAAATTGTCAACAGTCAAAGTTGTTACAAGCACTAACCACAACGAGAAAATATCCAGACTATTCACATCACCCGTCAGATCCTGTGAATCATTTGAAATCGATGGAATTTCAGCTGATGGAAAGGGTAAACTCAGTAAAAATGGACAAAAAGAAACGGTTAATGGCGCATTGCCGAATGAATCAGATTTTGGATGAGAAGGTCGCGGTGGCGATGGACGCTTTACTTTTATTAGGATCAGATCTGATTGGTTCACCAAACTTTGCCGGTAACACTGTTGCTGGTAACAATGTCTCTTATACCAAAGACCATCATGGACCATGCCCAACAGATGTTAGACATATTTCTGATATTCAGCCTACAATATCTGACGACGACATAATTAGTAATAGACTGAATGAAGAGCAAATTCGAGGGATGGCCCGATTCAAGTATTACGCACCAGGAAAACCAACCAGGGTAAGTTATTCCTTTAAAAAACTAGTCAATATTACAAAATTTATCTTTTTTGTTTGTAATTTGGTTGTGTAGGTTTTAATTTTTTTCGGATGTTTTGTTAATGGGTTTTTAATTTTTTTTGAGTGAAAACTGAATTTAAAAATATGAAAGTACATGTACTGTGTTAACAATTTGTCTTGTTGTACAATTGGGCTTTACTTAAATGAAATTATCAACAGAAATATTTAGTAATGCGCGAGATATGATTATCAACTGTAAATTTAAAAATTTTTTTTTAAATAATTTTAAAAAAAACAATTATTATTTTCTATTTAACGAGATTAGATGACATTTTGTTTGCATAACTTAGTTACTTTACTAGTCTCAAATTTTTGGTATCTATAATTAATATTTAGAATTGCAATAGTAGCGTTGGTGTTAATTTACAATTCGGTTCGTTAACACTAAATGTTTTGTTTTGCAAAATGCTATGCTAATCTAAATGTGATTTTATGATTAGGTATTGTACTTAAAGAACTTGGCAACCAACATGGAAGAAAAAGATCTGAGAGCTATTTTTTGTCGTTTCGAAAGAGTCAACACTCAGCCGCTGGAATACAAAATAATGAAAGGTCGAATGAGAGGGCAAGCATTTATAACTTTTCCTGGTTAGACAATGATTACATTAATTAATTTTAAAAACAACTTTATTTCTACAATTTTATATGTACATTTTTAGGGATGGAAGTAGCCGTGGAGGCTTTACAGTTTGTCAACGGATTTATATGGAGAGGAAAACCCATTATAATAGAGTTCAGTCGTGAAGGCTAAAACAGATCACCACACATGGGTATTGTATTTACTTAATCTGAATCCCGCAAACGCTTTGTCCAATCGTACGGTTGCCACCACTCACTAAACTGCAACACTTTTTTCCGCTGTTCCTCAAACTGTTGACGATGTGGTCGGCGCCAGGCGTTCGGATCCAAATCCAGCATTCCGCCGATTATTTCCTTTTAAAAAAAAATATCAAGTCATTTGTTTTTAATCGTTGACAAAGTTTTTTTTTGTGTATCGTTATGTCTCACAAAATCGATTCAGTTTTTGTTTAGCATAATCCAATTATTATAATTAATATTATTGATTCTTGTAAATTCAAGTTATTAATATTAACATATTTATTTTCCTTTTTTTTTTTTTTTTGGATATAAAAATAAAGTTTTCAGTTGACATTTTGTAAACGTTAAATTAAATTGTTTTGTGTTTATATGCAATAGTAGATTGTGTATGATTCTTACCTGTGCAAAGTTCTGAGGGAAAAGTTCTTCATCTTCGATGACATGGGCGAATCCACCGTCCATTCCAAACTCTACGGAGAAATAAGGCAGTCCCTTTGGAACCTGAAAAGTAAATGCCTTTGTTAATTCCACTCGTTTCCAATGATGCTTCAAAAATTTAACTTTTAGGTCTCAAATTTGGACTCCCAAGTTGAAAGTGCGATTTTGGTTGTTTTCACTTACCGATTTTTGTATATCTTTTTGTTTCAATTCCACTAATTTCTTATTATGCGCCCATTCTGTTTCAGATTCCAAAATAGCTTTCTGTACTCATTTAAAAGTAATTTATTAGTTAAATCTAAATTCGACATATGTACATTATTTTACTAACTTTGAAATACATCGGTGCCATGGATCCAACGTCATTTGGTAGTGGAACACAATGAATGACCATGTGTGGGTATCTTCTAAGATTCATACACGTTTCAAAGTAAACAACGTCCATATCTCGGGATTTGAACATAGCGGTTAATCCTTTACGAAATATCTATTTAAAAAAATGTTAGATGCATTTAGGTTTTAAAAAGTATAAAAAAACCAAATACTTTAATTTCAGACATGACATCTTCGTCAAGATATGTGGAAGCGGTTACGTGCTGCATTGGAGTAATGATACAGTGGCCTTCAGTTAAAGACTGAAATTCAGGAACACTCAAGTACACCTAAGCCAAGAAAATAATCGTATGGTTTATTAATTGCTTTTTAAACATTTTTGCTAAATTTTACCTTTATTCCAGCGGCCACTACCATGTGTTTAGGAGTTTCTTTACTTTCAAAGCAATGCCTGCATCTATCCAGAGCTGCAGATGTTTTCTTAAATTCTAATAACGAAGAATGGTGAATAAAAACTTCAGATTTTCACGATTTGATGTTTATGTAATCAGCATCAGGTATTATCAAGTGGTATGGGGAAAAAAACTGCAAATACCTGTAATTGCTTTTAGTCTTTCTCCTTCCTCGACTTTAGCTTGACTAACTACTCTATTAGCTCTACTCGTCAGTGCATCATCAATGTCGTAATCTTCATTTGTTTTTCCAACTCCCTAATTTAACCAAATTCTTTTACATACTTGCTAAATGATAACGGTGATAAAGTATTTACCTTTCCAGCTAATCTGACAAACATTTCATCCTGATCTTCAGCAGTGCCCAACTTCTCTCTTTCAAACTAACCAAACAAAATGAGATTTAACTTTAAAATTTAAAAATTACCGAAATTGAAATCCCTACCATTTGTTTAAGAGAATATTTATCATCATCAGCAAAATATCTTTCACGCTGTCCACCCTTGTCATGAGTGCTGACTTTTTGCTTTTTTGTTTTTCGGCCAAATTTGTCGGCTTCTCCAATGTCGGAATTTCGCAACGGTCTGGTAAACCCTTTGTGGTCCGTTCTCATTAAGATAACTTCTTTTCTACCAGATGAGCTTTCGCCTGATTTGTGAGCAGCAGTAGGATTTTCTGACTTAAACTTTTGGGCTGCTTCCAAGTTTGTTTTAAGTTCTTTGGCTAGCTCCTTTAAATATAAAATGTATACATCTTTAATAATCTCAAAAGTTACAGTATTTACAATGAAATTGCTTTAACAATTTATCTTACCATATTTCCCATAATCTCTGCCTTTATAATTTTTGCTCCTAACTCGTTCATCTCTTTGTCGGTTAATACTACATCAGATTGTGGGTTTTCACCCACGTTTTCAGGTTCAAAATGCTTTCTTCTATCTTCAGGAGAATCTGGAATGTCAAGTTCGAACGTTGGCTCTACATCTATGCGTAATTTATTTATTAAAATTAGCATTTTAGTTTTGTTAATAAAAAATATATGTTTTGATGGATTTTACTTTTAGGCGGCGAACTTCTCTGCGGTTCCTCAACTTTTTTTTTCCATCGAGGGACTGTGCTGGTTTTTGAACTGCGAGACTGGTGTCTAGTAGTTGTATCGGTAATCGAAAAATCATCACTTGGAGCTACAAATCGTCTTTCTGGTCGTGATTCTTCACTGCGTCGATGGCTGGAATAGTGGCTCCGATGTGGAGATGAATCTCTGTGAGGTCTATGACGATGCTTAGAATAATCTTTGCTGGATTTCCCGCTTACTTTCGAAGCTTCCTCAATCATTCTCTCAAGATTTTTAACGGACTAAAATTTAAAGCGTTTTGGTACAATAATACATTATAATATTAATTGTATATGTACTTACACCATATCTTTCAGCCACTACTTCCTCCAATGGTCGCTGTTCTTCGATAGCTTGCTCTTTAGCTCTTTGATAGGCTTTTAGTAGCCACTTAAGACCACCATCTCCAACAGCGGCGCTATTGGAACTCGAAGAAGCCACTGATGTTGAAGGCAAACCCGTACCACCGTCCTTCCAGTATGGATTTAATTCTCTTGCATGTTGGCCTGGCTTTAAAGGTAAATTCATACTTTATTATTTAGAAACTTCCTAAACTTACGACATTCAAACTTACTTTATCTAATCCCAAACGCTTAAGAGTTTCCTCCTCTCTTTTGGCTTTTGTTTTGGATAAGTCTTTAACGTTTGAATATGTCGACGATGATAATATATCGTTCCAAGAATCTCTCTAGAAAGAAAAGAAAAAAACATTAAAAATAGCCACTATTGAATCAACAAGCTTTACTATTAATAATATGGTTACCTCATTATCAGACGAATTGCTAACCATTTTTTCTACCTTTTCTTCAAACTCTTCTGCCTTTTTATCAGATTTTTCCACCCATTCGGCCTGTATTAAAATTACAACCGACTAAATTAACAAACACGGATAATTCACAACTTAAAGCCTGTGTACAATAGTTGTACACCGATATGAAAACTATACAAATTACTGTATATTTAAAAATAAACTGTACCTCTGATTCCGAAGACGATTGGCTATAACCTCTCCTTTTATCTTTCTTGGTATGTCGATTGCTTTTTTTGTGCTTTTTGTCTTTATGTTTCATATTTTATAGTTGAAATGAACACGTTTTGAAATTACTGTATAAAAATATTGTACTGTAATCGGCACAATTTAACAAATTCTAACCAGTGGTAGTCGAATATTCAAACGTCTTGTTTTTACCACTGTACTTAAAAAAAAAGCAAAATAATTACTTTTTATAAAGTATTATTTCTGACTGTACTTATTCTTTAACAGATGAATGTAAAATCGTGTGGCGAACGAAATTGAAATACAGTACACAAATACAGTATGATCACAAATACAGTATGATATAGTATCATACTGTATTTGGTACAGTAGTTGTTTACCTGACGCGACTCGTAAAAAGATCGATATCCCCCATGCGGATTAAAGACTATAAATCCTAGAGTGCGGTCTCGTAAACGAATTACTGTATTCACGAGGTCTTCTGTAAGTGGCGCTACTGGGCCAAGAATTTAATGACGACATAATTTACCAAATTTGAATTTCTTTTTAAGCTTGTATGCTGCTATAGGTTTACGGTACTATGTTAATGTTATGCTTGATGTGCACGAACAGGATTGAAGAAACCAATTTGGACCTTTATAAATTACAATAAACATGCATTAGAAGAAAATTAAACGTTTATCTGGTCATTTTGGGTAAGTTAATGTACCACTCTCAGGGACCTCTCAAAATCAATCTTTAATGCAAATATTTTTAATCTTTTTATGATAGACACATTCGTTAGATAAAATCTGATTGCGGAAAGTTAATTTTAAGTGTTTATTTATGCTTTTTAATTAATAACTTCCATGTAAACTTCTCGCTTAAATGTATTACCGTATCGACAACAAAAATGGCCCCTGTGTTGCCAATCGGAATAACCGTAAAATGTGAATTTCATTCCTTTCGTTTTAATTAGGTTAAATTATATCAGGTTAATTTAGTCATTTTTCTAAGTTAGGTTAGTTATTTTATTGCTATTTCAAGATGTCATTTCAATTTTAATAATAAATTTATCTCGATTAGAATAGTCATTTATCCCCACGCTTCTGCAACACTGCCATTTCATTCGTAATTTTGTTGTTCTATTGCATTGCATTAAACAAGAAGTTTAAAATTATAAAAACAAATTAAAAAATGTAAATAAATTTATGAAATTAAATTTCCGCACTTGGATTTTAGCCATATAATGTGTATAACACGATCAAATAAAAGGAAATGAAGTCAAACATTTATTTTGAGAAGTCACTGAGAGCGGTACATTAACTTCCTAATATACTTCATATTGTTTTATTATAGCAATGACAATTAATTTTTCTATACAGTATTTTTAAATACGGCTTAAAACCTTACGCTAGTTTACGGCCTTATCAAGAAAAAAGTTAACCGGTACGTAAATTGTTTGGCAATGAAAGAGCTCGAACAGGAGTCATCGCATTTTTTTGATGTATAGTTTTAAAATTCTCAATAAAATGATTTATGAAATCCTTCGATTAAGCTACAGTACAATAATATTAAAAGAAATTTTGAAGATTGTCGACATATTACAATGTGCATGTATACAGTATTATAGTACAATATTTTGCACTGTAAACTTGACAATTTATTTTTAACAAATCTTCATCGTCACTTTCTTCATTTCTCAAAAATGCTCAATTCATAAAAACAATTTCAGGAATTAAAATTCAATTTCGTTTTAGATATTTTGATGCACTTTCTTCATATGATAAATTCGTCCAGTACGTCGCAATTCTGAATGTATTTTTGAATATCTCTCTTATCACAATTTTCAAGCCATCCAGTCCTGAGAATGTAAGTTTTAAATGGTTATTAATTATTATTATAGCTTCTAGAGGTTTTACAAACCATACGTTGAACCCATTTTTATTAATAATTGCTTTGGCGCAATTGACTGCTTCACTTATGTCGTCCAAGATTAAATCTTTCCATTAGTTTAAATGTTAGCGGTTAGATTTTCAAATCTTAAGTAATACTTTTGTTACCATTACAAGCAACTTTACACCAATTACTAAAACTCATAGAATCAGAGCACCAGTTATAGCTGTTTATTTATGGAATATGTTAATGTTATTATAATAGGAAATGATATGACTAAGCTTACTTGAAAAAGTCCATAACTTTGACTACCATCAATTTGTGAGTAACCAACTATTTCAGTATTTAGAGAAGATTCAGTTTCTGCCATGCAAATCCCTAGCATTAAAATCATTAAAAAAGCGTTACATTATAACGTTAATAATGTGATGAACCTTACAATAAGCTAACTGATTGTACGAAAGATCAAATTCATTAAATAATGTAACGGCAGTTTGCAACGTGTAAATATTTTTGCTGTCACACTGACTGCAATAGCCAACACGAAAACTACTGAATTAGCACAAATCATGGTGACAGGCGCAGCAGTAATAACGAACAGTATAACACTGATGTAGAGAAACAGTTTATTTATATCGTATTTAATTCAAGTTTCAAAAATGTTATTTTTCAATTAATGAATTTTTAACTAAATTTTCAACATACAGTACTCCCAGGATATCGCACGTGTTAGTTAAAGCAATTAAGTTTCAAAATCTCCACTTTATTATTACTGTATGTTATAAATAAATTACAGAACCCATCAAAACACGGTGTTTTGCCATAACTAATTTTGATTGTTACAAAGGATTTCTACATTTTGATATCAAGTTTTACCTTGTCAGTTTATAATTTTTTTTTTGTTTATTTTTTTATTTTGCAATGAAAGACCAGTTGTTTAGTGAGCTAGGTTAATGTGAATTGGTCGTGGCTCAGTGCATGAGCTGGACGCCAGCAAGCCAAGGGTCCTGGGTTCGAATCCCGGTGTTGGCAAAAAAAAAAAAAAATAGTATTTAAAAAGCATCGTGGTTGAGTTGCAGTAATGTAGAGTGTAAATAAGGGGGTTTTGCTGGGAAAGAGGGTGCCTGGGGGTGGTCCCGTGATGGGGGGAGGGGGGGCCTCCCAGGTGGGGGGGGACTCCACCTGGGACCACCCTGGGGGTGTGGGGGGTTTTACCAAAATTTTACAATTTTTTGGGGGGGGCGGGGGGCGGCAACATACAGTGCAAGGGTTTGCACTTCAAAATTTTTTTTTGGCAAAGCACATACCCTTGCACTGTATGGTGCCGCCACCATAGAAAAGCCATGTTAGAAAAGTATTTGGTAGTCGTAGAAATTCTGAACAACTGCGATTGTTTGTTTTAATTGTTAATAGATGTTCATATACAACCGTCATAATATGTTATAGTAATTCCATTCATTTGACACTAATCCTTCTTTGTTTTTGAATAGAAACTTCACTTTACCTGACCAGAAATTGATCATGATTCATCTAATCCAATTCAAGGACAGGTATTTGTCTTTCTTGTCATTACTATTCATTGGTATGTTATATGCTGAAAACGAAAACACCTTTTACTTTATTAGTTCACCAGCTCAGCCAGAAGACCTTACAAGCTATACATTCGTAGACAGTGTACCTGGTACATAGAAAATATAATTACAAATGAGAAGCCGACTGAAAGATGTAACCAGAAACTATATATTATTTACCGATTAATGTCTAAGCGAACGATCTACAGTTCCTGATCATTGGCTAAAAAACTGTGATATTGCGGCGACTTCTCCTATTTAATCAGCAATACAGATGACCACTTTACTCGTGAATGTCAATGTTCACGTAAGTACCGTACAATTATTACATCAGCAGCATTATACAATTAATAATGCAAACTATTTTACATAACATTTCATCTGAAATATTGCCCAAATGATTGGGGAGCTTACAACTCCGGACGTAAAGAAAAATATAAACGCTCTGAAAAAGACGATCAAGTACTTGGAAAATGTGCTCTGAAGGGATAATATGTAGTTGCCTTCGCAAGCTCTAATCAGATAGTCCTGGTGCCATTTTACTGGTAAGATTTAAAAAATCACTCTATAATAAATACAAACTGTATGTATAAATTAATATCATTTGAATATTTCAACAGATAACAAGTACAACTTTAAGACAGTCCACACGAAGACTTCACTGCGTTATAGTTACGGTATTTCATACTTAGCAACGATTCGAAGGGACACGAACTAACTTTTTCCAGTCTTTCACCAATCGCGAGGACGTCAACAGAAGATAAGGTAAAACAACATTTATTTTAACTCTCTTGAAACCAAATACGAGTACTTCAAATATCCAAGCTTATGATGTTTACAAT
>JAAFCF010006680.1:10008091-10284685 GCA_013389785.1 Helicorthomorpha holstii | reverse complement strand
GTATTTTGAGTGTTTATTAATTTAAATGTGTTTCATTATTATTATTAGTGTATAATTAAATGTTAAACGTTTGATAAAAATCGATCAAGAAATGTAACATAACACGCAAAGGCTACAGTATTATCCTTACCTTTTATTTCGAATTTGAAAGTATTTAAAAAAAAATTTAAAGTTAACTTGAAATTTTAAAATAAAAGCGATTTTAGATGTATACCGACTTGAACTTTACGAATCTGGTGTTTTTAGGCCGGAAATCCGGCTCAAAGCCCTTCAAAATCGCCAAAAACAAATGCACTCGTCAAAAAAACCGAGAATAACTCGTAATGTATTAGAGATAACTCAAAATTTTCAACGGAACTGGAAACCTCGCATCATTTTACATTTAAATCAGTCATAAACACCATATGTTAAATTTTGACCATTTTTGAGAAAAACGCCTTCTCACTTTTTTCAAAAATCAGAAAAAATCACAGGTTCTTAAAAATCGTTCAAAATCATTTATTAAAATGTAAATTAGGGTGCAAGTAGCGATTCCGTGATTTATAATCCGGATCACAAATAATGTCGTCTTTAGGTTTTTAGTTGTTTAGATAGATCAGTTGCATTAATTGTAGACTGAAAATTATCACCGCCGAATAAAGAATCGGTTATGGAATACGTGTCATGACTTAAACTTCTTGCAGTACATCTTTTCTGAAAAAGCCAAAACTAACGCAGAAGCTTGGTACAAATATGAGTTAAAAACCGTTAAAAAATACCATCAGACCGAATCACATAAACAATAAATGAATTTAAAATGACATCAATATTAATTAAATTAACTGTACAGGATTTTATTAAATATTAATAAGTATTATATATATCTTTTTTACTTTGGGCACAAAAACAACAAATTACATTTAAGAATAAATTGCTTGCAATTAATCCAACATTATTGCTTCACCTTTTAAAAACAATAAAACCATATTTTGCCATATACGAGTAACAAAAATAAAGTCCAAAAAAAAAAAATACTCAGGAATTAATTAGCAAAATAAAAACCAATTTGACATCGAAAAAGGTTCTGAATGGAATACATGGCACCTGATGATTTAGAAAATTAAATTTATGAAAAATAATTTGGAATATATAAACTTAAGTTCATAAATAACCAAGAAATTAAATGCCAAATAATTCTTAAGATTATAAGTTCACAACTATCAAGTGTCAAACATTAAAACACGATTTGGTAAAATGAGATAAAAATTCTAAATTTTAACTTAAAACGAGATAAAAATCCCAATAAAATAGTTGCTTTATGTCTAATGGCTTATTTAGGAACCACGTTTTGCGTTTGAAAAGCAAACTCAACCACTAAAATGAAAAAAAATTAATTTATTATGGGCGTTTTAAGTTTAATTTAGCTTCAAAATTTGGAAATGTAATGGTTAAAACGTGCCCTTCCTTTATTTCGTTGCTGTACAAAAATTATCATTGACAGAAACAAACTAAAAGTTGTGAACAAAAAATCGTTTATATTTAAATTTAAAAAATATCTTTTTCAGCCACATTCATAAGAGATACGTCACAGTTGGCACATGAACACCCAGTACAAATCTTTATTTTTTACAAAACGCTTTTCTTCTTAATAATAATAACGATTCATTAACTATTAATTAATTAGTGAATAGCCAGACCTTGAAAACCCAGGCTGGTCAGCTGGGTCTGCTCGTAAGCCCTTCGCCCTTCAAGACCCAGCGAAAGTAAAGCTGATTTTGCCGATTGTTTCACTGATGAATTTTCATCAGTTTGACAAATATATGCTAACTGGGGAGTAAACTCAGCAGCCTATTTTCAAAAATAAAAATTCACATTGTTAAATGTATATATTGTATATAAAATCGCTCAGATTTGAATTTGATAAAATCAATAAAACGTGAAAATGATACAAAATAAATATCAAGAGGTTTTTCATGCAATTTATTTAGTATTTCAACAATATTTCTTACTTTTATACAGGAGATTGCAACACATGCGCCCTGCCTATAGGGCGGAGCATCTGCTTCAAGTCCTTCAGATAAAACTCTTAGCAATTTATCCCTTAATGAAGTATTTCTGTATGTTTCTAAGAAATATTCACACGTTGTCTGTTGCAAGGACTTGCTGTTGTGGCTGAGCAGAGTAGCCATCATCCATAGGCACTCATCCGACGGAAGGCAATTGCTCTGCCAAGATACAGTCTGTAACAGTAAACTGGCATTTCCCGTCTGAAGCAAAGACATCAATGTCACTGCAAGAATTAAAATAATTGATTTTCATTATGTAAAACCACACTTCATATCTAAATATAACATGTCACAAAATGGGTTACCTTCTTCTGAAAGCTCTCGAAACAGACCATCCAGGCTACTGCTTCGACATGTTCGCCAAAAATAATCAGAAAATTGATGTACTGTGATTATAGCATCCGGTTCAAATCTACCGGTGTCCCAAATACGTGACACAATTAGTCTGGCCACTAAAAATCATAAATAATTTAGTCATGGATTGACTTAATGATGTGAAAAATTAATTACCTTTTTCAGAGACATTGTTGCTGGTGCTTGTAGTTTGCTTTCCCCATGGCAGATACTGTTGGCATGTCATTGCCAATCGGAGATAGCACTGCTCAGAAGTTACACAAAATAAAGTTTTTTCAACGCAGCAGAAATCCCACAGCTGCTGCAATTGAGGATCTTCTTTCAGTTCATCTCGCCCTAAAAGAAAATAAAACTTAAAACGGATGCATACTATGCTTGTAAAGTTTTTGAAAACGCATTATTTACCGGTAATTAAATTGCCTTTACTTTCTTTACAGGCTGCTGACAATTTGAGTAACCTTTCCAAAATGGCTGTTTGTGATTTGAGATTATCCAACGAGCGTTTCTCTCTACATTTTAATGGTCCATAACTGCCAACATTCTGAGTCATATATAGCCAATAACATTTTAGACATTAAGATAATTAAAATAATAAAATGACAACCAATATTCAAAACAAGTTGATGAATTACACTTCATGTAATATGATTTCGCAAAAATTGACTTTGAATATTGGCTGAGCAGAATTAATTTCTAAATTCTTAAGATACTCGTACTATATAGTGTACATAGTACTAACCGCAAGTAATCTTTGACATGCTTGCAGATGAGTGCACAATGCTAATTCCAGCTGTTCAGCTGTAGTTGCCAAATTAGCAGCTTCAGGACAGTTAGAGTTGATTCCTCGTAGTTTAACAGCAATGGAAGCAATTCCAGAATCGGACGTTTTAGCTGTCAAATCAGGATCCAAACCTAACCTAAATTTTCATAAAAGTTATACAATTAAAGTTGAGTTAAGTATATTAATAAATTAAGACTTTACTTGTCTTCTGTAAATTCGTTGTCGTCTTCACCGACTTCAGTGTTAAGGAAATCAAAACACTCCAGAGCCATTTCTACTGATAAGCTCATTTCGGAAGAACTAGAACCACGACGGCTTCGAACAACAGCTCCATTTCCCTTTTGAACAGAAAAACAAATATCAAAAAAAAAAAAAAATTAGTTAACACTTAAAGCAAGTAAATAAATGGCAAATTACCTGTTCAAGTTCACTGACAATCATCTGCAGTCGATGAAGTTCTGGATATTGGCCTTGTATGTCTTCTAAACAGCTGCTCAAAGCTAGCACCACATCCTGTAGCGTTGGTCCTTCACAATGCGAACCCTGAGAGGAGCTTCCCAAGTCCATACTACAACAATCCGAACTATCTGCCTTGTGTAAATTACCAACCATTGTTTGCTTCAACTGCTGCTGATGATTAAATCTTTTCTGCTGCTGTTGTAACTGAGAAGAGTTGAGATTCAACGAATCGAGACTTGTTGATTTGAGATGCAATCGCGGTGGTGGCACTGGCGCCGTTAGCGGAAACTGTAGAGAAATCGGTCGACGGTTTACAACGACAAAGTCTTTCGCGCTACTTCGACTACCACTTTCACTACCGATACTACAAGTGTCACTGCCATTGTCTTTAGCTGTGTTAAGAGTTAATTGAGAACTGAGGCTGCCATGACTTAGCGAGTGAGGAGGAAAGATCCTCGGTCGACCACTTAGGAACGGATCAGTTGTCGCCTTTGGGAGAGTTGCGTGAGGTCGAAATGGTGACGTCTGATCATCGGCTTTGGTATCTAAAGGACTTAAACAAAACAAAAACAAATGAAGAGTGGTATATCACACAATAAGCTTAATTCGTTACTAAAATTAAATTTTATATGATCTGTTCAAACATTTAAATTGAGGAAATATCAGTCCTTTTAGATTAGTGATGAATTTGACATCACATATAATTAAAAAATTTAAACAAAAAAAAATTAAATTAAGTAACAGGATTGATATTTAAAAAAAAAACTAAAAGCTTGTTCAAATGTAGGTAACTGTCAAACTAAATTATAAATAATTTAGATTGAAATTTAGAATTAGAATTATAAATAATTTAGATAATTTCTTTGACTAAATTATAAATAATTTAGTCAAAGAAATGTCGGCCTGCCAACTAATTTAACTTACTTCCACGTAATTACAATGCTGAGTTTAAGTGATCCACTAGAGTTGAGATTAACAGTCATAATTTGAGGATTGGCACAAAAAAGTTCCTTAGTTTCACAGTATTTATTTCCCAATACAACTGCCTTTCCTAATCCTTTCATTTCCACCGCCTAATTCGCCGTCAAAAAGCACAAAATTAATATCTTCAAAAAATCAAAACATATTAACCAACAACCTTGATGTGTAAAATTTCACCCAGCAAAGCCTTAAAAACGAATCCTTTACTATCCCACGTCTGCTGCTTATTCTTTAGAATTCTTCCTCGACTTTTCCACTTTTGATGACCATGACGAATTGTAATTTCAAAGGCATCACCAGAGCATAGACGAGCAAAGCCTTGAACACCTAGAGAAACAAATCACTAATTACAATTTTCATCCAAACCACAATAATTATGAAAAAAAAAAATTTAAAAAAAGATATTAAACTTAAAGAAAATCAATAAACTATAGAAATAAAACAATTATAATTGGATCATTTTGAAATGTGTACTAGTATATATCCAAATGTTTCAAAAATGCAGGTTAAACTGCACCAAGTGCTTATACAGTACCTTTCATTTCCATTTGTAAAGTTCCCATCATGTATTCCAACTGCCCTTCAACCCAACACAATGTTTCAACACATTCTTTGTAACCTGATCGAACGTTACTAAGGGCAGATTCCTTTTCCCGTCCTGGAGAAAGAACAAAAGCCCTTGCCATTGTGCATACTCCATCACGAAGTTTTTGTTGAAGTAAATACTGTTCTTGAAGTTCTTCCAGCTAAACAAACATTCATTAAAAACAAGTACTGTATATATATTTATTATAATTTGAAATTATGCATAATGTCGTAACATAATTTCTAATAATAAATTTCCATTGAAATATAATAGAAAAATAAATAGGTATTTGACTAAATCCACATTTTATTGAACGAATTAATTATGCATAACAAGCTACTATACCGATGCCAATTGGTATTCCAAGCGTTTCAAATAGCGTTCAGCTGCCTTTAATTGCTGTAAAATAAAAAATAAAAATTAATTAATCATCAAAAAATACAATTATTATGACAATACTAGCGAAAATAATAACATGCTGACATCATGCCATAATAATCACTGAAATTTACAAATAAATGATGTATTTTATCTTAATTGTAAGCAATGACAACACAGTTTCAAATCGATTGTAGCATTTTACAATTGCCAAAAATAAAAGTATTTTGCAAAGAGCTGGTGACGTCATATTGCATATTTTTCTGCTACAGTATATAAATAAATATTTGTTTTGGCCTAAATCCTATAAATAACCAAGCAAAACTCGAATGGGGATATTCAATGATGTTACTCAATTCCATTTTTTATAGTATTTCTGCCATGTTAGTAATATCAAAAACAAAATTTTATATAAATACGTAACTTCATTCATCATATAATGTTATTTAAATATATTCTATTGTTTTAGTTCTATAATTTTCAGCCTTGTGCGTTAAAAAATGCAAACAATGGCAGGAAATAAAATAGAAAAAAAAATGAATTTGACTCTGTGCAGCACTCGTATATGACAATGTAAACAACATATGGAAAAATCATAAAAAACAGCCATGAAAATACATTAACATTTACAAGATATAAGGGGTATTAGGGTGAATGATAAAGTTCATCTGAGGGGATAAACACCACCGAACATAAGGTCAATGAGGATAACCTTACACAATTTTCCTAAAAATATTGCAGGGCACTAAAAAAACATTAAACTGTCTTCTTAAAAAAAAAATAAAAAATAATTAAAAAGAAATTTCAGAAAAAAAATTTGCTTCAGTCGTTCAAATAACATTGTTTAGCATATAAGATAAAAATTGTTGAAACATCAAAAATAAAAAACTAAACTAAAAAAAACAAAAGTACTTCACTAACGTGTCATAGAGTATTCTATCAATTGATTTATAATGTCACAAATAACGTCACCAATTATAAATATTTGATTTCCAAGCTGTAAACATATCTTCAGTAGCTTGTTAGCTGCACTGATAACTTAAATAAACTAGAATTTGAGACGTGTGTGTGTGGTGAAAAAGGTGAGTGGTGGAGGCTTAGGTTTGCTTTATCTTTATATTTTTTGTTATCAGATGCTAAATGTTTGCGCATGCCCAGTTCAATCAACAGCCGAGTACATTTACACATTAGATTATTAAAAAAGTTTGATTTTATGCCAATTAGCATATACATTGTGTCTTGTAGTTATGAAATGTATCGTTTACACGTGAAAGTGCTTTGGTCATATTCACGACAATGTCATTTGGAAACTAGCACAAAACCATTCAAATTTTTAAAAAAAACGTCACTGTATGTGATAAACCAAGCTTTTAAAACAACATTGGTAAAAAGTTACTGCTTAAAAATACAAATAATTAGCACCTGTGAAATTGTTTTGACGAATCACAAGTGAGTCGCCCTGTATAAAACCATTAAAAATAGTGTTCACTCTGATATACTCTGCAAAGTCAACATTAATGACAAAACCGTAGCTGACAAAATTACCAGCAATTAACTAAATTAAACTAAACATCGTCCAATATAAACATTAGTCTTCATCTTATAAAAAAGGTAAACTTCCTGACTTATTTGCTGCTAGTTTTTTTTTATTATTTCTAACAAATGCTTAAATGTTTGAGCATATGCATGTAAATTGCACGATTACATGTAAAAATAATTAAAAAGTGCAATTAAAAATACTAATGAACATGTTAAAAGGCATAAAACCGGTGCAAACTGTTAATAATGACCTAATTTAATTACTTTAAACGGCATAAAATATAATAAATTCATGCTGTTGAATGGGACCACAAAATGTGATATGCTTACCTTCTCCAACTCGTACAGTTTTCCTTGCGACTGCCACCACAGCAAAAAAATAAAATTTAGATTTCATCCCAATAAAAACAGACGCAAAGCAAGCGAAAATTGAAAATTGCTCAGCTTATAAAATAATGGTACTGTACTTGAAAAATACGCTTGGGATCACAATCATTAACTCTACTAGACAAAGCATATGCATTTTGCATAAATTTCATTTAACCACACAATTGACATTTTTAGCATCAAAAATCATTATTAAAGTTATATCAGGCAGAGAAATTTTCAATTTTTAATTAACTCTTAAATTCCACCCGAAACTCCCAAACCTATTATTTGCACCAATATAAGAAAAAAAAAACAGGTAACATTTCTACTAGAAATGACAATGACAGTGCAATTTGCTATCGTAATTTGCTAAAACCCCCCTTAAAATTCAAATTTTAATGAGAGTTGTACCGGTTAAAACACTAGAATTGTTATAATTTAGGTCATAAATTCAGTTAATGGCTCTCACAGTCTGTTTACTAACTTCCTTTCGCAATTACCTGCTGAGAATTGATTGACAAAATCTCCAAACTTCCTTTAAGACTGTTAATATCATCTTCAGTCACGTTTACACACTCACTAAATTAGTAAAATCAGTTAAATCCAACTATAAATTGAATTTAGTCACATCATTAAAACCTTAAACCGTTGAAGATGGCTTCAAAGATTGCCAACGTCCTGGCAGGTCTTGGGTTCTTTGGAATTTTAGCCAAGGCCACTCCTAAATTCCTTAAGGAACCTGTCGATTTGCGATGATTTTGTCCCAGAACTGAACTCCTACCCAAAGAATCTGGTCTTTGGTGTCCACTGCTGCTGCTCGAACTTCCGTTAGTTATACTGGAACCGTTGGATGCCGTTCTGACATGACTCAAAATCCCTGCAAACGATTTGCTACGACTGATGCCAAAATTTTTACCCTGTTCGTTCATCATTTTAGATCCTTAACTTAGGATCCCACCTAGTTATAAACGGATATCCGCAAATATTCGGTGCCTAAATATAAATTAAAAAATAAATAAAAATAATTAATTTCATTCGTTCAAAGCAAGTAAATAAACATGAGAAAGTTTTTTTAATAGTAAATTAACATGAGAAAAAAATTAACAAAACAACCATATTTTTATTAACACTTAAAAAACAGGTAATTTAGAACTAAAAAACTGCATGTAAACACAATCTCAATAAACATCCGCAATTTAGTATACTCGTACTATACAAATATTGAAGAATTTTAATAATTACTTCTAATTTTTAAAGCGTAAACCTCAAACACTTTGTTAAATTTGCTAAGTTGGAAAATATTACACCTTAAAAGTTAAATTTTTTTTCTGCAATGTAGCTGAGAGTAATATTACCTGATCAAAATTTCAAGAAATCCTAAAGCTTTAAGCAACAAAAATATTTCACACCACGTCATAAAAATACATTTCGAATTTAAATTCACCATTTTTTACTTGTTAGTCATTGCCAGCATCACAGTTTTTCCAGTGAAAGTTTCTCAAGCAGGCTACGGTTAAAGCTCAGTAAATATCAAAAACCGTTTAAACGAATAAATAGAACAAACCAAAGCAGAATTTTCACCAAAATTGTAATTCAAAACAATTTTTATAAAAAATGCCAACTTTTATTACTTTTTTTTAACAAATTAGACGAAGAAAAATTTTAAATGCTTGAGCAGTCGGCTAACGAAAATCCTCTTTAACAAGTTTAATATCATAGATTCATGTTATCGATGTTTGTGACTGATATGTTTTTTCCGCTGGAAATTTCATAATACTTTTAACAAAATTTGTTGTCAACTCCACCCTTTTTCATAATGACGCTTTTGAAAACATTTTTGAAGAATTAATCTGCGCATTAAAAATTCATTTTCTGACGTCATAATGACTCTTACAATACATACAAAAACGCTTAGTAATCTATCCGAATTATAATCTTAATTCACTAATCTTGTTAATTACTTCGCAATACAATACTCGAACATCATTAACCGAGTGAACGCCGATACCAAGCAATACAACAAACGGAACAAGTAGTAAAAACGTAATTTTTAGTGCATCATCCCACTTTTTGATCATTTCTTATTATCGTGCTTTATTACAACTGTAAATTTTGTTGTATATTATTTCTTATAAATTTGACTTTTTAATTCCTAATTTGTTATCAACTTTGAGTACATTTTCGTCACATTTCAATTAAGTTGCATGCATTTTAACATAACCAACTATCAGAATAATATTTAAAGATCTGTCTAAAATGCATACTAAAATACAATAAACTAAAACACGAGAAAATTCCAGATTTTATAATATTTAATGCGCCCTTACCCTGTTGAGTACATCGGTTAAATTCTATTGACATATCATGGCTAAAAATACAGTCATTGAAAACGTAAAATAAAACTTTTTTTTAACAATTGAGTGCGTACCGTATCTTTTACGTTTAGTAGAATTTAATTTTCTCAGACACAAAAGCTGAGAAATATCCCGTAAATCTGAATAATTCTCACATACACAAAAAAAAACTTAGCCGACACATAAGTCACTACATTCATATAATGCGTTTCTTAAATCAGATACTGTATTGATCCTCAAGTCAAGTCAGAAAAAAAAACACCTCATCAATATTAAACAGTATTACGAAACACAAAAAAGCGGATTAATACAGGTATTACAGTATGAACGTCGCAATTCAACATTAAAACTTGAATAATGCTCATTCAAGTTTAAGTCCACTTTTACTAAAAACTTTGTTCTAAAATATGAAAATGCACACGTGTGATATAATGCACGTGGGAACACATTGTTTACATGGGCGTGGCTTACATAAAAAAGGTCAAGGTTCAGCTGCATAGTATCAGGTGAAGGTGAAACCCATTTTTGTATGAAATGGGAGGAGTGCATGGCAGGCAAAACTGTAGAATGCGAAGGGTTTTCAAGCTTGCTTTCTCCCATAATAATTACAATACCGAGTGTTATTCACAAAGATATTCAAAAAAAAAAAAATCGAAATAGGGGTGGTTTTCAAATGATAATTCCCACCCAATCTCCCCTGCTAAGAGTGCATTAAATTTTTACACTCTTACTAAATTCTTATACAGCATGATGTTGTGTCTATCACATTGTTTATGCACAGCTGCAACAGTCTTGTCCTATTTTTCAATTCTATAAGACTTCCTGGGGACATTTTTACAAAACAGAAAACGGCCAACGGACATTGCTATCTAAGAATTGCTTTTAGCTTGCTTTTAAAAAACACAACTTTAACAAACAACTAATTCACATGACAATTTTTTTTAAAATGTCGTCGTATCGATAGTAACAATAAAATAATGGTTGCTTGGGAAATAAATCTTATATGACGTAACAAGAAGATCCGAAAGTTTCAAGTTGCTAAGTAACTTATCAATTCAATTCAACACTTCCACAATTCAGCCCAATCCTCCCAAACTAAAATGATAAAAATCCAAGCAGATCAATACTAATCAATACGATAAATGCTTTGATCAGCAGGAGCCAAGAGACTGATACAGTACTTTGTTTGCTTTACGTAAAATTAAAAGAATTTAATCACGGTAATTAGTATTGACGTCATTTCATCAGCAATAAAAAATTAAAAGGCAAATGAACTTCATTTAAAAAATAGACTGAAGTAAAGATTCAACGTCACCATCTTTCCAATAATAAATAGCCAATTTTTTTTCTTAAATCAATTTATTTTTTCACTTCCTCTTCTTGAATAATAAATAATGAAGAAAATAGAAGAGAGAAAATGCGGAAGTATCAAGACATAGCTTCAAGCGCCATCTTCAAGAACAACTGATAAAAACATAAAAGTACCAGAATCGTCATCTTTTGAAAAAAGTAGGCGTGACTTATAATGGGTGACAATAAATTGGATAAAAATATCGGTCGTCAACTCCATTAATAATGCTTATATTTTATCTGATCTAGTTAGTTCATCTTCACACACAATAATATTATTGGATTTATGTAGTATATACCGCCATTTTGTTGGCATAAATATAGGACACATCACAGTTGGCATGCAATTCAACCACATATAATTAATTTGGCACATTTATGAACACCATCATTCTGGCACCATTTTGTTACTTTATATTCACCACATTAATTTTTGGCACCGTTTAAAATAACCTTGAATTTGCATACAAGGTGCACATAGTAGGACACCCAAATGGACATTGAATGTATATTAATTTTAGGTTACCAATTTGCAGTTGAGGCACTTTCTAATAGGGTAGCCAAATGTTCAAGTTTAGTAAGCCAACTTTGGCACTACATTTTTATACTTGTATTGTTGTATGACATGGTTTAGGAATTATTTCAAAATCAAGTTTTACAATTTGCTATTTCAAAAAAAAAGCATATTATTTTCCTCAAAATCAAAAAAATTAATATTAAAGTACAGTATTTTGATAAATTTAGCACTGGAATACCTTTCAACATAACTTTTCTATGACAAAGTTACATGACTTACTGTATAAATGTAACATGCTTATTGAAATTTTTGTAATCGAAAAATTAATTTTGAATGTTTAAGTGCATTTTTAAAAAGCTTTGTATTTAATAATCCATCTTGTCCAGACAAGCTTTTCACTATACTTTAACATTGTCGGCCACATACAGCCTCAATAAAATATTATATTTACGTTTAAAAAAACTTAATTCTTAATATTGATGAAATAAAACGTCTAGCATTCCTAAATGCGATTGACGTTGAAACTCATTTATATTCACCCAATGCTAAATCAAAAGTTTTAAATCCACTGCACAGTTTCTACTAATAATAATAGACAACGTAACTATAGCAACCACCATAGTAACAAAGCTTAGGCAGAGAAATTTCCAAGTCATCAACATAACAAGTCAATTTTAAATATCTACTACTGCAAAAACTATATTAGGTCATTCAACTCGCTATATACCATACACGATTTCTTATCTAAATCGCTTACTATGCTTCTTCAACAATTTTTTATATTTAAATTTAATAAGCTGAGTAAGCATAGAGCCTCATCATTACATTAAAACGATACCGTATCCTCTAAAATTAGCAGCAAAGTTCAATAAGCTTACAGTCCAAATTATATTAAAGTGTTTTGCTAATCAGAAAATAAATGTTAGTTAATTTATACAAGGATTTGTAATTACTGTATTCAAGATAATCCATTATTTGAGCAATTCAAAAAGTACAACTCAGAAATGTTGGATATTTAGACAAGGCTAATACCTGAACATGCAAGATTATTTCAACTGTATTTTAAAGTACAGTTTGTAGGCCGTTTTTTTGTATTGCATTGCAATAATTAATGAACAAATTTCACTATAATTTGACCCAAACGTACTTAATAATTTATCGATTTAACCTAATAAAATGATATAGCCTTACTAAATTTTTATTCTACGATAAAAGATTCATAAACAATACTGCAATTATCAAAATCAGTATTTCATAATCAAATTGAAATTTAAGCTAAAATCAACTATAACAATGTTAAAAATACTAAAGAAACAATATACCTTTAAAAATCTTTTAACTTGTACAATAACATTGCTGAACTTAACTCTAATATTATAAACATATGTAACAAGTTAAGGGTAGGAAACTTTAAAAATTTTAAAATACAGTGTACTGTAATTTTAGTACAGTATTATACAGTACAGCATAATATTAATCGAATTCTGGGGATATTAGTTAGTCAAAAACGCCTCTTCATATTAACTTAATGCTGTATATTAGTGAGATAATAAAGTAACATTTTTTAAATATTTTAGAAAAAGACAAGTTTTTAAATATTTTGTTATCCAGACATTTTTAGTGTTTAAAATGAATTCGCGTCGACAACACTTTGAATATCATAAACAAACTCATACTAAATGACATTAAAGGCTTTAAAACATTGTAAGATTTAATAAACCAAATAATAATAAAACTCCAGCACCTTTAATCATTTTTATTATACAGCAATACAGTATTGTGTTACCCCTGAACTGACTATTTTGGTAATGCACCGGTAAGTACTGCAGTGCAACATGCACAAATAAATACAAAAATATTGTAAATTTGTAACTGAAGCATTATGCTATAACCAAAGATTTTAAGCATCATCAAATAATATACTTATTAACATCAAAAATAATTTTAAAAACTTGATTATACAGTTTGTACAAACCACATCCGCAAAATGATAAAAATTCCCCATTGAATCACAAACGTGACCAACTAAAGCGACTTGTTGAAATCTAACGTAATTTACAGTAAAATCATTCCAAAATTACATATCAACGTAATAATTTACCAATAGTTATTCCTAATTCATTATTTACTTTTTGATAAAGGCGGTTTTCAAATATCAGCCAAATAACAATTTCTTACGCATGATAGCGTTTCGAGGCGGAATAAGCAGCAACGATGCCGGCGCTAAGGGACTGTTACCCGCAAATTTTTTCAGGGTTATCATGCTCATGATTAGCTCGAAGATGATTCCCTCAGGTCCAATATAAAATGTTAATAAAACAACATAAAGGATATGTAGGAAGAATAAAAAAAACACTGTAAAAAACTGCTGGATAACTGCCAAAATAATATATATTTAAAAAATAAATAATGGATAAAAAAAAGTAGAGCTAAGGTTAACCCTACGCCATATTGGATACTGAATTCGAACGCTATACACTGCGTTTTCGCATCTTTATTTGAGATTAGTTTTACACGGTTCTATATGGCATTTTGCGACTAATTTCAAAGTTAAAATGTCTGTTAATATATTAAACTTACTTTAAAGTTGTTAATCGATGCAAATTTAAATACCAGCTGTTAATTCAAGTTGCGTCTTCGTCATCCATTTTCATTGTTTTGCTTCTTCGTCTCATTTACAACACATTACACAACTGTCAGCAACGGTCGCAGTGATTGAAATTTCTTCTACGACATCGACACATTTTTGATTATTTAATCCACAATGTATATTCCATTCTGTCAATACAATAAATTACACAATAACTAGTATGATGGCCTCCAAAATGATGTGAGATAATCGTTTTCAAATTGTTAACTGACGTTACTACGTCTTGCTCGCTTGGCCAGGCCGTCTTCCTGCGACCCTCACGCCGTCATCGCTTCGAATGTTCTGGCGGAAAATCAAGGCCGTTCTACCCCATGACTCATACATTGCAGCCTACCGCCACCCTCTCAGCTTCACGTAATAAATGATAATCGTGCAATTTTCAGTACTACCATTTACCAAAGCGCTGTGGATAAATATCTTTCAACTGTTAGATGTCGCTTGTTAAATAACAAATTTTAAAAATACCAATATTTAATTAGACCTTAACTATCTCACGTTTTTGCAATATTATAATTTTGATATGTTTATAACGGCATAAATTATAATAATGAAAGTTTAAAACCGTGTACTGTACTGATGAATTTGTTTCATATCAAGTAATTTCGCATTGAAGTGCATCCATGTCAAATGATTCTACTTTAGGTAAAAATTAACTTATAAACTTTGTAAGTTACAGTTTTTAACTGACAATTTAAATATTGTCAAAAATTGTTAAAAATTAATAATTCACTGTGACTACAATAATGCTTAAAAGATCAAGAAGAAAAATACTTAAAAAATAAATCAACACGATTATAAGAACATGTTTTTCATCATGTTAACTGTTTGCACATACTGTAATTTACAATTATAAAGTAAGTTTACCTGAAAGTTGAACAATCATGATGTATTGAAGTCAAATACAGCATTGAAAATAAACATACTGTAGTTTTGTTGTATCATGACATTAACTAGTAACAATTGCATACCTATTAATTAATTTACAAATAAATATTTTGAAATTTTAAAAAAATACTTTAAATGATTGAAATTCATTAACTTATTTTATTATTTCTAAGAAGGGTTTCCTATATTGACTTGTAAAAATAAGTCAACTAAAAACATTCAACCAGCTCAACATGGGTTTTTCTAGTTCGAAGGATAGTTAATTATTCACTTGCACGCAGTGCAAAAAAAAATACAATTTTATTTCTTAAATTTTAAATTTTTAAGACGTTGACTTCGTAGATAGTAATTAATCGAAAAATATATTTAATTCAGCTCTATTACCTGTACAACTTGTAAGCATTGATTTCCATGGGAGGAATTAGCACCGTTTTAGATTTGGGAAACCTGCTGTATTCATAAATACCCGAAAGTGTTACTTCAGTTGCATTATTACGAAAATATTTTCCAAAAACTTTACCCAAGTTAACCTAAACAATAAAAAAAGATGCGGTTAGTTATGATCTATAATTCAATATTAATCATAGAGACACTAAACAAAGTAAAAAAAAAATAACCGACGATTCAAAATCAAATAAAAATCCTTTTGTAAGTTGTTCATAATTTACCTTATCATTAGACAAACTGCATCCCAGAGCAGGGGTATAAACATTACAGTCAAAACCCCAATGGTGAAGCATCAATATACTATAGTTCTTTGCTGAATATATAGGTTTATCTTGTTTTAAGTTTTCTGAAGTTGCAGTTCTTAAAGTTACAATATGCATATCACAAGGCAACTCCACTTCCACGGCTGAAAATCTTGGCATGAGCTTGCTTTTGGCATCCGACTGACTTTCACTCACATCAATTAGCCTTAAAACCGGGTATAACAAAGTCTGCGAAACTACATGGCCCGACAGCGATAATAGGCCAGATGAAACTGAATCTGGTTTAGAATCATGCCGCTTCTCTATCAGAAGTACAAATGTACTCAATGTTACTTTGTTGTCCAGAACACCCTGCTGAAGTCCACGGTTATCGTCCTGATTGAGACGACGGTCCAGAATCATTTCAATCCAGCCTGGCTGAAGACTGGATCCACCCAATGGCTGCCCTACCAGTACATTAATGCGAGTGTTCTGGTCTTCAATATAAGTTGCGGATGAAATAGGATAAAAATGAGCCTGTAAGGGAAGTTTATCAATTATTATGCGTCTGTTCATTTGAAACCCATTGTGGTCGGTGTAGAATGTTTTAGAATTAGATATGCCTGTTTTCACTCTCATTACGATTTCTTTGTTAAGTTCCTTCATTATGTCGACCATATTTGAAATGTGAATACCTAACCCGTCAACACCTTCAGAGTTTCGAAGTTGAACGCTGTGCTCCACGAATGGTAGAAAAGTTCGGACTTGAGAGAATATAGAACCTTTCGTTACCACAAATATAGGTGAACTGTATTCAATTGGCATCGCCTCCTTTTCAGGCAAAAACAAGTAAGCGCCACTCTTGTCTTTTTTAGTGGTAGTTCCATACATTAGAAACGAGATAGAGGTTGGCTCCGTATGGTTATCATACAAATTGGTTATAGATTTCAGAATACCATCTGATGAAAATGAAGCGCGGACTAAGCTGTTTTCAAGGTAAAACTCGGAGGCTTCTCCGACTTTCAAGTTCCATGCTGATGACCTATTAAAAAATAATTTGGTTATTAAACAAAAGTAATTTTACTTATATATATTTTTAAAATCTAAATATTCCAATAAATCATTACAGTTTGTTAAAGTAATAACACGATAATATTAAATTTGATACAATAACTCACACTGGCAGATTTGGCGAATTAAAAATAGTGACTGTTGATTTCTTTGCACACCCAACATGGTTTTTAGAAGCCAACTTTAGAAAATACTTAGAAAAGCCCAACGCCGGAATATCCACAATGAAGTAAACCTCAAATTTATTATCTACCAGTTCAGTTCCATGCCAAACAGGACTAAGTTGCGTAGGCACCATTTCCCCATAAGGATCAATCACACAAATCTCCGCAGTTGACACCAACAAACTGACCATCTCTTTACGTTGTCTGCCCAGCGAATTATAAAATGCCACCACTTTTCCTTCTGCACCAATTTCGATTAAAGTTTTCTGAGCAATCGACGAATGAGACGCCCGGTTGTCATCTAAATCAAACTTAATCGAAGATGAAGCCAGTTCTTCACCACTGGTACTCAAAAGAAAAGCAGCCGACCGAGCAATTACAGTTTGAAGGCCTTGAGCCGAATTGAGCAAGCGATTTCCATAATCGATCACTACTTGATCCTTTCCAGTTCCTGCAATCGCGTCGTGGTGCTGAAATAAAGCAATATTTCTTCGAGCTGTCACTAATGGCTCCAAAAGACTGTCCACTGGAAACTTCTCCTCTATTTTTAAATGAGAAAGATGAGCTAAGAGTGTGGATAATAAAATCTCACTGGCTCGAAGGTAGGATTCCAGAACTCTATCCATGTTTTTGTAGAGTGGACGCGAAGAAAAGTATCCGCTCCAATAGTGATCATCTCGGTCGGCATATGTGAAGAAGTCTCCACTCAAAGAAGGAACATGAGCCTTATCATTCTCAGCATCCTTCAGCCAAAGCTCTTCTATAGCGTTGAAGTAGTCGTGCAAGGTTCCAAATTGAGCCTAAAAATTAAATTTTTTTAGAAAAAAAATTGTAACGAAAATCTTTAGTTCAGCAGATCTTTAGTAAAAAATTTTTAGTTTAATTAAAAAGCACCAGTAAATAAAATTCACATAAAAAACGAAAACCAGTTTAAAAGATCTCTAAATAAATAAATCTTAAAAGCTGTCAAACCTTAACATTCCATTCCTGTTTAGAATTCATGTAATCAAAAAGAGCCTGATAGTTCAAGTACTGCTGATCCCACTCAACCACCTTGTCATAACGAAAATCATCTCCAAGAGGAACAAGTAAAACATTTGAGCGAAACAGTTGAGCTTTTTTCCTGTACTGGTCCAGCAACGTTCCCGCTCTAACATAAAAAAACGAATAAATTTCTCCATTATAAAAATGTAGAGTTACCTTTCAGCAACATTAGCTGGTGATATGGGTTGTGGAGGTATCTTCCAGGGACAGCTGATTTTTCCCCCAGGTAACCGTTTAAAATCAAACTGACAACATATTTTAGGATCAGGTCCACAAGTATGAGGCACATCGTAGCTGTAAAACGGCATCATATGACAAAATATATCGGTAACATTGGCCTGATCTGAAATTTTGGTTGAAAACCAAGAATCAGTTTTTATGTATAGTATTTAAAGTTTTTTCTTATATGAAGAAATTTGATTAGTGTATAAAAAGCATAATTAGTGATCAGTCACCAAAATTGGTTAATTAAAAATAATTCAACCAATATAAAACTAATTTTGTTTCTCATATTTCAAATTTGAACAAAATAATCAGAATATTTCGCTTTAAAGTCATATATTGATTAACACTGTCTGCTATACAAACCCCACGATTGCCTCCAGATAAATTCAGCACTCTTCAATTTTGTCAGGTACTTCTTCATTGAATAATGGACTCTCTGAATGACCATGTGATTCAAACCCATTCGTTTAAGCACATATGCCATGGTCGGTGACAATCCAAATGGGTCGATTGCCCAGCCATTTTCAGGATAGACATCTGAAATTTAATTCATTAGTATTATTACATTAAAATAAAATAAAAATATGCTTTATACTTAGATGGTTTTCCAGCCACTCATGACCCTCCATTAGCTGCTCCATTATAGCAAAATAATGGGCTACTGCTTCGTCGTTCATTACCCATCCACCCGTTACAATCTCAAGTTGGCCGTTGTGGATTAACCTAAAGAGAAATAATACAGCTAATTTCTGACATGTTCTGGTACTTCAATTACGGTATTTGCTAAGTTAATTAAAATGGTTCACCTAGACATCTCCTTTCTTTCTTCGGTGCTAGCTCTTTCCCACCATAGAGCCAGGTAGCTAACTTCAGCCCAAATCATCTTCCTTTTTGAATCTTCTTTCAGTTTTTGCACCATGTTATTTAAAATATGTTTTGTCTGGTCGATGTAGTAGTTCTCGAACGTCTTCAACCAACCTTTAAAATAGAAAATCAAAAATTAAACAGGTGAAATAAGAAACATGACATAGTCAACTTTCTACCAGGATCATTATGCGAATGAGGAACCACAAAAATATGCAATTTATTATTTGAACTCCATTGAGAAGTATCATAAGTTAAAGGCCATCCTTGCTTCCAAACGCCACCATCTTCATTTTTAAAGTCAACTTCAGAGTATACGTCTGGAATCTGAAATAAATTTATTGAGAAATTAGCAGCACGTCAAGAAAAAGTACTAAGTTGCAGGTTCAGCATGAACAGTTCAAATCAATCAAAAGTATTTGACAGATAAGATAAAATACGATAATTGTTTCAACATCCATTACAAGCTAACTTAAAAAGATTAAAGAAATTTAAATTGTTGATGCAGTGTAAATGTTTTAAAATGAAAAGTTTCCTACAACAAGAAAAAATATTTACACGTAAATCGGTCTTTGACTGAAGTGGTAGAGAATAGGCAGGACAGACCAACATATAATTTGTGGCGTTGGGCGTAGATAGCCACTTCAGACCACTTTTCACCGGGTTAAATGAACTTCTATCGACCAATTGGTTGTCTGGTGAATGAGCACCATGAACTAACTCATTAAGACGCTCTCTGTTTTTACGAATTTGCTGTTCCAGCTGTTGCAAACGCTGATTCAACACCGAAACTTGATCCTGGAAAAAACAAAATATAATGCAACTTACTAAAATTAATTTTATACCAAAATTTCAAACACTTAAAACTGATAATAACTTAACAGAATAAATTAAAAACCCAACAGAATAAATACAGATGAATAAATACAAATGTTATATTTTCTTAATTCATCTTAGTTGCTTCATACAAATACTACACTCACCTTGCTCATATATTCATCTTTTGAAAGTGTTATTCGGTCTACTTCAGAACTTAAATACATCAAACTCATTACCACAACCACAATAAATAAAAAAATCAGCGTTATCAGCGTCCGTCGACGATTTCGCTTACACACAAACCAAGAATACTTCATTTTCTTTGATATAGACTGCAAATAATAACAATCACTATGTAGATTACAATATCAAATACCGGTATAATGATTGTTCACGTAATTACAAGGTCACTTCTTACCTTCACTGTACAATAAATTATTTATTAAATCATAAAAATTGCAGACCTCCTAAGCGCACCGAAGTCATAGGTGAAGAACCCAAAATCTAAAATTAAATTACATTTTATTAAACGCTTTTGTATACGATTACACTCTGTAAATAGTTAAAATATGAAATTACAGATAACGAAATATAAGATAACAAATTTTAGACCATTTCATAATCGTTAATATTGCAGAAAATCGACACTACAGTTACCGTCAGGGTAAATACTACCGTGTAACAGTAGAAGTTATTCCACTGTATTTAATCAGAAAACCATAAGTGCTACAAAATAATAACATACCATACTCACTACGCTGAAAAAGCGGTACCAGAAACATTTTAAAATTATTTTATAACAGAAAAATTGTCATTACCTATCCATCGTAAGAATTACCGTAAGTCAAATAACGCGTTACCTAGTCAGGCTGAAATGTAAAACCCCTTGAAAGTGCAATGGATAGGTTTAGGCTGAAATTTTAATTTACTCTAAAAAAGTCTCTGAAATTGTGCTCACTGCAAATCTCAACAAAAATGTACGGTTTGAAGATAATTAATTTCGTAACTACATTTGAAGTTGAATTACATCTTTGTCATGCTTAGTAAAACATCAAGTACCGGTAATTAAACGTCCAATCGACACGCAAGTTTCATTATTCAAATTCAAAGGAAACAATCTTGAGAAGAGAGTTAAAAATAAGTGTAAACTTGTTCTTAATACCAGGTACTGTAATAATAAATTGCTGATAAAATATCGATTTTCAATGTTAGTGCTGTCAATTTGATGTTCAGACTTTTATGTAAGTTTCCATATAAATAATTAAGGGGATAATGATTATGATAATTCTTGCAAAACCTTAACCTTGATGTTTTTCCGGACTTTACGCGCCATATTGGAAATGAACTCAAGAATTTTAAAGCTCATTTAACAACATATTTTTAATGCAAATGTTAGCAACATACGAGTAATTAATCACTTACTTTGTATCAGTTATTGCTAGCCGAGTTTTCACGGTGCTTCATTGTTTTTTTTTATGTTAAAATAAGTTCGTTTCTTAATTTATATATTTGTATTATATCAGACGTCGACAGCAGAAAGTAAACCACAGCTGTGCATTAATAAACATTTATATACCATATTCTCTACCAACGTATAGTATTAAATTGATTAAAGAAACCGACATCTGCCAGCTAAATCAATACACGCAACGTGTATTAACGTTAATTTTCACTTTCTAATGTTGCGCTGATCCATTAAGTAAAATGTTTAGCTGAGACGAACCGGGCAGCGCTCGTAGCTTTCCCGGCAGTGTTCAATATACCTGTCGCATTTCGACTGGGGCGTATCTCGTTATTCGTACCGCTTTTCGATTGGATACATTTGTTGGCTGAAATAGTGGCTCTCAATTATGGGACAGTGAACCGAACTATGCCCAAGGCATAGACTCGCACCATACGGTACTGTTTCGAATACGACTTTGGGGGTTAAATTATAATACCCGGTACTGAAAATATGAAATTAGTAGCAAAACAATTTATCACAGTAAGGCAAAACAAGAAGAAGTAGCCTTGACATAAAATAATAACCGTTACATTGATTTGATCAAAATTATGTACTGTATTATATTTCTGACATCTATTTTTTCTGAAATGCAATTCCGGTTGATTTGGTTTCATTGGTATTGTTTGACTAATAATACAAATACTATTTCAGTACGGTGTAGCAAAGATCATCTAAATTGTTTAGTTATTGAATAACAATAAAATTTGTTTTCCGTCAGATGATCGTTTTATTTAATTTAATATTTTCCACAGCAAATAGTTAGCATAATACTCGTAGCAAATATGGTGAACGAAATACGTGCCAGTTATTTTTTAAAAATCCATAACTCGCAAATAAACATTTGGACAACTTTTTATAATGAAATGAAATGTTATAAATTCTGTATAAAAAATATTGAATACTGTACTGTATTTGTATGAAAGTAAATTATAACTTGGTTTAGTTGGCTGTGTTTATTCTGTATTCCCATAAAAAAGACATTACATTGCAGATACAGTAAATATTTACCAAAAACAAAGTTTTACCAAAGTCATTTTTTCATAACAATATTTAACATTGATGTCAGTCGAAGCAAATAATCGAAAGGCATGCATCACCGTACCAACCACATTATCAAAACGATCTATAAAAAAATTAATGGACAAAGTTGACCAATTTCAGTTGTTTTCAACAAAGATGACCTAATTTGTTAACCTGAATTTATCAATTTAGACACAACACAACCCCTTACCTGACTCCACCTTGCTCAATCATTTATTTTAAGACGCAGCAGTCATTCTCCTTTGGGGAATGCGATGACGTAACGTGAAGGAAATACTCTACGTCACATATTATAGAGGATGAGCAACAGGTTTATTACTACAGCGAGAGCCGTGTCTAGTACTGCGCTGTGCTAGGATATCTACCACTACAGTATTATTATTTTTATACTAATGGCTTTATTTCTGTTATTTCGACATCGTCGTTTCTGCGTTTCTAATGATTAAAGCCGCGTTTATATTCTTACATGGTGTTTCATACATCTGGGACGTTGGGCAACCGTCTTAATCGTCAAGAAAACTCAGAAAACTATTACCGGTAATACTGTAGATTAACAAATTATTTAGATTAGATTTTGGTGTTCATGATTGACAACTAACAAGGAATATTTACAGTTTGAAATCCTTGTTTTTGGTTTTCGTAGAATGTATATTACAGGATGTCTTTTGCAATTTGTCTAGATTTTGTTTTTAATTGTTGGTTTTTTTAACACTTTAATAGATCTTCTAACCGACAATTTTGCCATTTGGTGCTAATAAATAAGTAGCTCTTAATAATTTAAAACTATATCAATTTGGTCATTAAAAATAAAAACATAGAAAGCTTTATAAAATTATAATACGGTAACTAATCAAGAAAAGATCATTTATTATGCATTTGAGTGCAAACTGACATCCTGTACTAATGTACTGCCGACAATTTCATCACGAACAATACAGAGTATTAGTAGGCAATTTATTTTTCCAAAACATTAACTTTTGTGGCAATAATTAAAAACCAAAATCACAAAACCAGTTGAAGTTTTGTAAAATCTTCAAGCTTTTCAAAATAAAAATAACAATGCAATTGATCAATCCTAATTAGCCCAATTAGCTAGAAATTGTTTAATTACAATAAGTTGGCCTACATCAGATTTCGAAAATCAGTAATAATAATCACCCTGTAACAATCGAAAGTGAAAATAATATTAAGTTTAAACACAGCTTACAGTTCCTCAACTGATAAGCTGCAGTGCCCCTGGCGGCTGAGTAAAAGATTAAGATAGAAGGAATTTCGAGGTGCAATTTTAAAACCGGTCTATGGGGCTGAGGAGGTGAGCAAGCAGGTTTCTTAGCAAATAAACATTCAAGTGGGAGTGGTTTAACTTTTATATCAAAGCTGAGCACGCCATACTACATACAGCTTTCATTTCGATATTATGGCTTCAAAAGCAATGGATTTAACACCATCACTAACGAGCTGGATTAACCATTACTAACCAAAAGGTAACTATAGCGATTAATTGTTTAAATATTTAAGTATTTTAAACTTAATTTTGAAAGTGTTGCCAAAACACTGCCGCCACCTGTCGATTTCACCTATATTTTTAACTTTGGTTTTTACTGTGCAAATTTATGACGTCATTTGGTGACCATCCGCACTACCCGTTTTATTTTTTTGTCCAATTATTTTTTTTTTGTATAAAATCCAATTATAGTACAATACTAAAGTCATTGGCTGATCTGATTTTGTTACTGTGTACTTTTTGCTTTAAAAGTTTACTGGCACGCAATATCTTTTGGTTGGCGAATTCATTAGAAATCGGGCCATTTATTGATCTTGGATATCTAAATATTTACTGTACTTAGTTTTTCTTGCGTAATAATTAAATTTTTAGACAGTAAATGTAACTCTTAACACGTCAAAATTTTGTTTTTAGGGCCCAACATCTGATTTGAATAATCTGTTAATTACTAGACTTGATTTTTTTCAACATCCAATTTTATTAAACTATAATCCTAAAGTTATAATTCAATTTACTATACAAAGGTGTTATTTTCAACGTTTTATCACTTGTTGACGTCATTTGATGATCATTTTTCATTGTTCTTGTGCACAAATTTAAACAAAATAACGTCATTGTTGTTTTGAAATTTTCTTTTAAAAGTTTATAAATACATGAAATATTTTTCTTACTATGTTATTATAAAACAACGTCATTCTCAATGCCACCCGAATATTTTCTTCACATAGAACGTCATTACGTGACCAATGCACTCACTTAACAAAGATTAATAATGTCAAAAGTGCTACAATATACAGTAAGGCTGACTGATGCCAAAGCACCGAGCAAAACAGTGTCATAAAATGATTAATTAATAATTGTTACAATTATTTTCTGAACTCTTCTAATCTTTCATAACCACAAGTATTTTATGTACATTATTCGCTTCACTGTAAATTGACTAAATGTTTACATTGTTTTTAAATTTTTTAATTCGCTATTTATTTTTAGCATGAAATATCACTTCTGTAACATGGTGATGACTTCTTTTTCTTTTTGCAACATTCTCAGTTGCAATTTTTATCACCCTATAACGTCACGTGTATGATAAACACAGCAACATTCTTAAACTTTACTCCAACTTTTAATTGAAAACATCAAGTGACGTCACCAATAAACTGTGTCAATGTTATTACGCTCAATGCTCATAGCAATGTTTCAAACTTTAATGAGGATTGGGGAGTTACGGTACTCCTGGAAACAGTCGATTTAATCGATAATATTTAGTCGACAATGTTTGCTGCGTTTGAGGATGATCCAACGAGTTTGTCACTTTCACAGTGGGCAGTCATTTTATGTCGATAAATAAAATTACTACCATGGTAACCCCATTAGGTTGTCAACTTAAACACTTTTTACTTATAATAAATACAGTATAATTATTATACAATGTATGCGCAACTTATCAAAAATAATATATAAAAAATTTTACTCTTATAGTATTTATTTTTTTTTTTTTACATATTTTAGTGTTTATGGCATTTGTGTCAAACATTGTATACATTTACAAACTAAATTTACAACTACAGCATGCTTTTAATATTAGTTATACGATAGTCAAATTCTTAAACCCCTTTGAAGGCCATTTATATTCAATTATAATCAATATAATAGAATTTATGTTTTTTATTGTATTATAATAAATATTATACTGATATTTTAATGAAAAGTTGTTATAAGAAATATTTTATTGGTTTTAATTTAAATGACTACGTATCGAAATTACTTTTAACATGTTGTATACAAATTTTGCTGATTAAGAAACCTAGATGGAAATGCTACCGGATGTTAAGCCGTTACGTGTTATTTGATACTGTTAAAGTGGTGGTTTAGTTTCAATTATGTTATTTTGAATGCAAGGGACTACTAGTGTGTTGGATTTCTATTAAGTTACATAATATCTTATACATTATATGATATATGATATCTTAATAATATAACTTATGACTATTGAAACAGATTATACAGTTGCGATGTTCTACTAGATGTAAACGTTGTATATTACTATCTATACTTTCTCTACATTGAAATTAGCCATGGAGTCAGGGCCGGCCTTCTGGGGGGTATAGCGGAAGCGGATGTTTATGGGCCTCGTAGAATACGAAAATTATGTTTATTTTATACTGTATTTTTTTTTTTTTTTGCAAAAGGTCTCGTAGGCTTTGGGGGGCCTCTCATTTTGTGTTTTATGTGTTTCTAATTTAACAGAAAAGCGAAGGCTCCGACTAGTTTCTTGCAAGGCCGGCTCTGGGTGCTAAACGGAATGTCAAAATGAAAATTAAGGTAGCCAAAAAAAAGGGGGCGTTCATAAGGAATTGTCAAAGAAGTTTAGGGGAGGATTTTTGAAAACTTTAAAATGTGCAGTACTTATCTATATTAGAAGTCCATAACTCAACTAAGAACACTTCACAGGAACCAATATACTATTAAAAAATTAAATTTCGTCATGAAATACCGGAAATAACTACTGTAATACAGTGTTAAGTGGCGCAGCTGGCGTACCCAGAAAACTTTTATTTAATGCTTGCTCATATGATATGCACAACTTTGTTTTTCCCTTTTTGTATTATGCAAAATGCCATAGGTTATTTGCCTTTAAATGCATGCTTTAGATTTAGAGGCTTCTTAGAATTCAACTTTTAAAAAATATAAGTTTGATATGTGTGACCTTAAATTTCCACTTTATTTGTATGTTGTATTAATTGTTTGATATTATCTTATGTGTCTTGCAGGGTGATTTTACTTGTTTTCGGATGTCCAGTAGTGTTTGCAATGCTATACTTATTTGACACTAAAAGACTTTTAAAAATGCGTAGTCGTCAATGTGTTTGTGCTTCATTTCTGTTTTTATTTTGTCTGGCTTATTACATGATGGCTTATGGTCAAACGACTATAGCTGGTTACGAGTCAGTGCCCATTGATCATTTGGAGCTAGCTTTAAACGTTGGCCCAGCACCTCCAGAATGGTCAGCGGTCAACAAAACAACGAACGGAACCTCGAACACGACATTATTGTTGACATCACTTCAGCCTCCTCCACTTTATTTGATCGATAAGCCAAATCTATGTCAAGTTAACGGGAGTATACATTTGCTAATCATGGTCATCACTTCTCCAAACAATACCGAATCTCGCATGGCCATCAGACAAACTTGGGGCACCGTCAGTCAACGAATCGACGTGAAATTGGTGTTCGTGTTAGGTGCGGTGTCCGACAACGAAAGCCAGAGTAGAATCGCTTCTGAAGATTCAACGTATGGGGACTTAATTCAGGGACGCTTCCTCGATGCCTATTACAACTTAACCCGTAAAAGTGTCCTTGTACTCAAATGGGCGCATACTAAATGCCCTAAAGCCAAATATGTGCTCAAAATAGACGACGACTGCTTTTTGCATTCGGCGAACCTTCAAAAGTTCCTGTCAGGCCGCAAAGAAACGACGGCCATCTTCGGTAGGCTTTGGTCAAAAGTCAAACCAATAAGAGACAAAAAGGACAAATGGGCTGTACCGAAGGAAGCTTTCGCTGGAGACGAGTTCCCCTCGTATACTGGAGGTCCGTCCTATGTCATAACCTCCGGAAAGGCGATAGAAAGTCTTCTGAAAGTGGTCAAGGCCGGTAAAGTGCCTTGGTTGGAACTTGAAGATGTGTATGTGACCGGTATAGTGGCTGAAAAAGCCAAAATACAGAGGGTGCACGGGGATAAATTCAATGTAGCCGATTTTCCTAATGTATGTGCAGCTCGTGATATAATCACATACCATCACGTATCACCAGATCTGATGCAGCTACTGTGGTGGGTTATAAACGATAGTAAATGGAAGAAAAGTTGTGAATCAAAAGATAAACATAAAGCACTGGTTGAAGTAGCTAACGTCATAATGGCCAATTTGCATTCGTAAACAAAAGCTATTTACGGAATTCGCAAATTTACCGAACTACTGAACAAATACTTTGGCCTTAATTTTCTTACATTTTGTACAAACATAGGCCATAGGGTTAATTGAATTATTTATTTAATGTGCAAGGTTTAATGTATTTTTTTAAAATAAATATTAAATTTTAATGTTTAAAAATCTGGAAGCGATTTTTGTTACTTTTGTATCTACTGTTTGTAATTGATAGCAAATTATTATTGCTAGTATTAGATTTGTTTTTGTTGCCCTTTTATCTATTCCGTATAAATACTGTATTTTTTTTTAACATTTAAGAAACTTCTTTAGTTGATGATTTCATAAGAAATTCATGAAGGTTAACAAGAATCTTCTCAGAAATTAAAAATCTACAATGATATCATAAATTTTTTAATATTTTCACTGAATTTTTTCTTCAGCTAACTTTTATAAAATTAAAGCTGTGACACCGTTTCAAATTTATTTGAATAGATAAAATTATTTTTATTTTAGTAAATAGGTTGCCACCTGTTGAATGCAGCTGAGAAAACACCTACTGTATTCTCCGTACCCCGTAAAGTACAGTATAATGGCAGCTGCATAGCCCTAATGAATTCTTACATTTATAATCAATAGTTCATGCAAATTAATCAAAAATAACCTAAAAATTCAGTTATATTACTAACTTTTTTTTTTCCAAATGTCAGATTCTTATCTACTAATTTGAATTTTTTACTTTTACCACAATCTGGGATGTCCAAAGTATTTGTTAAATAGAGATTTAGTATATCAACCAATTAGTCATCTTGTTACTACTTACTATACGGTAACTGTCAGAATGCTAACAAATTATAGTTTTATTGAACCGTTTCAATGTCAAATTGTTTACATAAATCGAAACATTTCCGCCTGGAAACTAATACAAGAAATCGATTTTAGCGATCAATAAACTGGTAGTTACATTACTAACAGTAACAAAAATACCAAATAAAATTTTTTTCCAAATGAAACTCTGTAAAATATTTAATAGTAATACAGTACTTAAATTACAGGGTGTCATTTAGTCACCGTGCAGTGCATCGTTGGCTAACCTTGATGATAAATACTTCGTGGTCAGAAAATTCTCAGACAAGGTCATCAATGCCGAAATTTTAATAAAAATGATGCAACAATTTAAAACAACCTGTAATTACTATTGTTTATCGCAATCGAGATGGCGTATATTAATATCACGATATCGCTAATAAATCAGCAAACTTGTTTTGATGACCTAATTTACCAACAAAATAATAAATAAAGGCGCATGCGCAGAAATCTGAGAATATTATTTTCACAATTGATTGAGAAAAATAAGAAGAGCATAACAATGATTGTTGCAACTGGCAATAAACCACTAAGCATCCATATTATGCTTTGCAAATTAGGTCCAATTTCAGCATTAAAAATAAATGACAAATCGGTAATAAAACTTATTATAGGTAGACATTTTGTTATAAGACAATAAATTCTCAATGCAGTTTAGTTTTCAAATACAGTACTGTAGTGTTTTATCTGAAACAGGCTGGCATCGGCGTCCCTTACCAATATTTCCCTATAGATACGCGGACCGTCCTTTGATAATCACTTCTCTACTATTACAGTGTTATTTTATCATGAAAAACGTAATAAGCAGTCAATTAATATTTTAAAACGTTTACTTTTATTTTTTGCTAGTAATAACAAAGCCTATTAACAGTCACAATGAATTCTTTTTATCATTTTTCATAAAATTTGATAAAAAAAAAGTGAATTAATTTATGAAATTTAATAATTATTGTACAATTTTTGTGTGTAATCAGACATTTTGAAATGCCATCGTTTTAGGTTTACTTCTTAGCTTATTTGCCGTAGCCATAACCACCATAACCTCCGTGACCACCGTAGCCACCGTGTCCATAGCCTCCATAACCTCCATGGCCATAGCCGCCATATCCTCGGCCGTAACCGCCATAACCACCATGGCCTCCATAACCTCCGTAACCTCCATGACCTCCGTAACCACCATAACCTCCATGACCACCGTAACCGCCATAACCACCATGGCCTCCATAGCCACCATATCCACCGTAATATCCGGCTTCAGCCAAGCAGACGGCAACCAACAAAACAGCTAAAGCGACTAAACCCTGTCAAAGTAAATTTACATCAGCTAGATTGTAACGAAATACAATGACCACTTTAGAAAGACAATTGCCTAAATGTAAGGTAACAACTATCAGTAAATTATCCATTATATTTGAGTGGGGTAAAAGGCGTCAATGGGAATTAGTCAAAGTAAGCCATGGACAAATAAAATCTATTGGCAAATTTAATTTTTTGGAACTTGTATTAATATTCAAAATTATAAGTTTGTTAAAAAAAACGAAATTCAGTAACTGAAAGACGGAATTCGGCAGCTTTAAAGTTTTAAACTTAAAGACAAATTTTATATAGCGGAAATCAATTTTTAACTTTAAATATGGATTTAATTAATAAGAATCCAATTTAATATCTAAAAGCCAAATTTTGAAACTTAAAATTGAAAAACTTAGTGCTTCAAGTGAATTTTCACAGTCTTCTTTAAGAGGCAATTAGTTAATCATTAATAAATTGATTAATATTATTAAGATACAGTAAATCTTACCAATCGTGCCATTGTAAATGAATAAGAAAGATTTTGAGCTAAGAAACTCTTGAGTTTGCTTGAATTGTCACAAGTTGTGTTGAATGATTTTCAATTTTAGACCCTGCTGTATATATAGTGAATTTTGGGTATTAAAGGCCCCACCCCCTAAACCAATCAAACTCAAACGTTTACATAATATTTTTTATTTCAATTATTTTTAATAACAATAAATGAGATTAAAAAAGCCTAAAAACTGGTGACTGACATCTGGTGGTAAAGTAATCGTTCAGGTGAAAATAAAGTTATATTATTGGGTGGAAACGACTTCACTATTTTTATCTATTTTGATATATATTTTTTAAACCTAATTAATATGCGTAAAATTACGCTCTGAATTTTAAAAATAAAACAATCGAAAACCGAAAAAGTTTTAAAAATAAGAGAAAAAAAATATTTTTCTTTGAGCAAACATATACAACGCCCTTTTGAACAACATTTGATCGAAGAGAAAAAAAAGTTTCTATTATCGAATTTTGTCACCTAAACTGACACAAGGTGTCAATGAGTTCAAAAAAATGGTTCTTTTTTCACCATTTCCATAACTTCCGCGATAGTAAAACTAGAAATTAATTTTAATGCAATACAAGATTTATAGTAATAATTGCAGTTTTGCAAATTTTTTAAAACGTTATTAAACTTAAATTGGATAATACTTTAATTGTCATCTAAACTGACACCAGGTGTCGCCGAGTTAAAAAAAAAAAAACTTTTTTTGTTGCTTTTTTTCCATCAATTGAATTCAATCTTTATTCCCCCTTTTTTGTTACGGCTTTGAATGAATTTATTTCCAGGAACTAATAAGATTAATTATAGCTAATTGAACCATTTGAAAGAATTAAAGTATGTGACTTATTATGCAGTGATGTTAATTTCCATTTAATGCCAAATTACTTTTATAAATTAATGTTTGCTAGTATTTTTCATTGTTATGGCCTAATTGAGCACCAAAGCTTAGTACATTTTTTTTTCCAAATACAAGTGCAGCCAATTAAAACTTATTAATAGATTATTAAATGAACCAATTGCAGTCATGGCTATTAATCGTATTCTTACTCTTAGTTATTTGATAAGTTACCAGTATATGAAATTTACCAATTTCAAAATTATACCAATAACTAATCTTATAATATAATTATTAACGCAATAGTCCATATGATCAAACTGCATAAAAATAAAATCAACTATCTCAAAATGCAACAAAGTAACGATGATTAATTAATCGATTGCTAATAAGCATACACTTTATAGATTTTAGCCAGAAAAATTGTTGATAAGAGGAGTTTTGGTGACATTCTTGTTCACATACATCAAAAATAATCGATTAGAAAGTTGAATAACGATTGTTTGCAATCCGGAAACGTAAACATAATTGATACATTAATTAAAGTGAAAACTACCAGCTGTTTTATATTGACAGCTTTTGTTTTGTTTATTATCTTACAAAATAAGAAATAAGTAATTAGGGAATAATTATAGCTAGGTGGAGCCATGAAAAACGATCAACAGACTGAGACGAAACACTTCAATGTCTACTCAGACAGAAATGCAAACGTTAAATCAAACAGCTAAAGTCATACAAATGGTCTAATCGCAGTCACGATATAGTCTATATTTTTATTTTATCCATCAAAAAATCTTTTGAAGAAAAAACCTGATAGTACGAACAAATGACACCATAAATTACTTGTATTTTAAATTGTAATATTTCAGTATGTCAGTTAAGTACACAATGAAAGAACATTGCATTTTTAACATGAACTTCCGTTACAAAAATTCATGATAAAAAATATACAGTTAGCCAGAAAGAAAGTTTTATTAACTTCATAAGTATAACTTCCTGTCGAAACCTGCCAAAAATCAAGATTTTTCGTGATATTTTGGACATAATTCTGAAAAAGGAAATGCAGTAACTCAACCAAGGTTTCAAAAGATAGAGAATGGAATTCACGTATTTGAACAACCGGAAAAATATTAATTTCCTGTCGATAACTGTCAAAACTTAGGATTTTCCGTGATTTTCTAACCATAACTCAGGAACTTGACAATCAAGTAACTCAGATAAGGTTTCAAATTATAGAGAATTTTACGATCGTAGTTTTAACTTAACAAATGCAATCATTTATTTCTTATAATTTAACAAAATTAAGTCTATAAATCCAAATTTTCAGTGATATTTTACACAATATTGATGCCTTACTGGTGTTATTTTAAGCACAGTTCAATTTATCAATTAAGTCGCATGAACTAAAATAGTTATTTAAGAACAACACAAATTATAAAATGTAGGACAGCCAAGAAAAAAACCGAAAACGGTATGAATTTAGATCAATTAATTTTTAGATACCATAATTGTATGATCATCAACGTATCTATAAATTATAATTATTCAAAATTAAATGAACCTAAAGTCATAAAAATTCATCAAATGAATGTTGGTAATATTTCACATGATCTTCCGTTTTCAGTTCTCCTTCAGAGTAACCGCCGAGCCGCAAAGAATTGGCTTTCCAGTAAAGACAGCCACAGACAATTATTAAATGTCAATTAAATTAACTAATTTGATTACGCCGTTTAAACTAATCTCCAACATCATTGTCTTTGTCTCCAACAGCGTACAGGAAACAAAAGGCCAAAGCCAATAGGGCAGTACCCAACAGGTCCCCCAAGGCTGTTAGATATGGAATGGCTGAGTTGTCTGGATCAATATCTCTAGCCCACATCCAGTGAATTAATACATGGGCTATATACAACAATAGAGCCACCTGGATAACCGCGGCCAACAAGTAAACAGCCACAAATACGGGAGTCAAGGATGTATGACCAGCTTTTACGTAGAAGATGGTGTACGTGAAGATCAGGTGACCAGGCACGACCAACAACATCAATACTCGACATGTTCGAGAGTGAGCATCTGACCATTAAAAATAAATATAAAAAAAAATCAATGATTCTACTGAACTAGTATAGCCAAAATATCTTAAATTCACACTGCACCAATAAATAAAATATTACTTATTTCTAATAAGACTATGAATGCCTTAGAATGTTAATGGAGTACCAATACTAGGTGAATCTAAATTGGTCATATCAATAGTGATAATGACGTTGAAAAACGTCTGATAATTTCATGCTTAGCTTCACCGCATACATACGTGAGTTGTGATCTGTGTAACACTAGATCGACATTTTATAAATAATTTAGTTAAAACTGACAATCGATCTACTGTACATTACGACTTTGGTAAAGTACATGTCCATTGATAGTGATTCTAAAATCTCAGAATCACAAGACAGAACTAGTCAAATTTAACAATTACCTAAATTATAACGTTAACAAACTACTAATTATGCCTAACTACCTTATACAAAATGATTTGGTAGTTACTCTCTATATTATAAAATGACTAGAACTGCTAAAGAATATCCCTGTTAACGCTAAATTTAAGTGTTCTTACTTAATGTCAATTAGTAAAAACAAAATGAAAATATTTTAAAGTTACGTAAAATATTGTAAAATAGGCTACTACCTCCCCCGAAAAAAATAGAGAGTGGATTAACACACAGCCTTTTCGGATGTTCAATTATTCCTAATGTGTTTTTAGTATGATGAAGCGATGTGGAAATTCGACTGGCATGGACGGCCACAAGATTACCACCAACACCTGAAGTAATCAAACCATTAGTAACTGATTAAATATAGAAACTAATTTAAACACCAAAATTCAATTTTCACCATTAATGACCGGTTGAAAGACTGCAATTCCTTTGAAACTCGAGACGGTAAAATCTAAAATTAAACCACCAACACTGCTGATCGCCATAGCGGAAATGACAGGAGTCCATCCACTGTACAACACAGGTTTCGTATACTGGTTCCTCTTTGATATAATTGCCCAAATTGGAGTCAAAAGTAAAATAAGGCATATTATGAATGGGGCAAACCACGGATTATTATCTAAAAAACATTATGCCATTTAATACCTATATATTCAAGACGACTAAAATAGTTTACCCATAGTTGAATAGATTCCAGAACTGACTCCAGCTAGTAGAGATAATGTTGTCAGGTCACCGAGACTGGCTGCAATTGGAGTTGCAACATTGTCTGGATTTATTTTACATTTTCTAGAAAGCACCACTACTCCAACCATTATCACACCTATTACAATAAATAAATAAATCAGTACAAGTTGAATGATAAATTTTATAAATTTCCAGCTAATTAAAAACAAAATCAAAAAATAGTTAATTAGCCCTTATTTCAATGACAATGTAATTAAGCAAACTGTATAAAATACAAATTTTATAAATAAAAATTTAAATGTCTTAAGTAACAAATTTACTTGATAATTTTGAATTGATAAAAATACCATATGAGCAAAGAGTAACATTAATTTACCTAAAACGAAGCTGGCTACAATTGCAGTGACTAAACTACTGGCACACAGTATCAATGCATGGTTTATTTCAAACTTGCCATCTGGAATCCAACCCATAACCATTGCAGCTACAGAAGCTAGAAAACCAACAACAGTGGCCTGACACTGTCAAATGGCCAAATTAAAATTAGTTAGAAAAATTTAGATTTTAGACATCAAATTAGCGTAGCCAATTACTTGCACTAAAGCTAAATTTCCTCCAATCATCGACCTTATGTCTGCTGGATCATCCATGCGACCTAAATTCGCCTATTAACAAAAAATTAATAAGTTCAATACCCAAAAAGTTCACTTTAAAGGTGACAATAAATCAAAAGCTGTTGACTTCTAAAGTAGTTAACATTTTCTATTTGAGTTACTAATTAAAAACTTACCACAAAAGCTAATTAATATCATATTAAATCAACAATTACAATTTGAATTTGTCAGTGATAAAAAAAAAGTTCAACGATTTTCGATATTGTACTTTTAACGTCTAAAATTGATAAGTTCTTTAAAAAAATCAATTAAATCAATACTGACATCAGATAAAATCATTTTATAAACAATTATTTAGTAAAATTATCTAAAACATAATCTTAAAATTAGTAAAGTATTGAACTATATTTTTAGTGATACTAAACTCGTAAAAATTTTAAAAAATATCTAGAAGATTAAAATTGGATTTTAGTTGATTTACAGAATAAGGTATAAATAATATTATTAAATACCTGTGTAGATAATCTGGAAGCCAATGTCATCTCTAGATTTCCCTTTAATCCAAGTAAAGCAGGCACTAAGATGAAAACTTCTGACACAACCCTGAACACTTCCCAGTGCTAAAACATAATAAAAATTAACTGTCAATTGTAATCAATATCAGCGATTTATTGTCACAGTGTTGTATGCATTTCAATTGGAAAATATATCTTGCTACTCATAATAAAACTATCAAATTAATTTGAAATGTACCTGAACCATATCCAGAACTAGCCCGGCTCCAACCATGCCAAGCCCGGCAATTATAAATGGGATAGCTACTTGCCATGCGATTGTCCAAGCGCTTTCAGGTGCTTCTACTACCACATGGTCATTTATTGGCGGTTTAGGCGATCCTGACGGGTCGCTTTCGACATCGGTCAGCAGCCTATCTTCTTCACTGAGTCTAGTCATTTCGTGTTCATCAATTGAGCTTGGCGCCATCGACAAAGAAGAGTCAACGTTGGGCAGCAATTTGTAGCTGCCATTCTCACTGGCGCCCACCAGAAATACCCGGTCCTTGATGTTACGTTCAAATTGCCGGTCATTCACGTGATTGTTGTTACTTTGACCGTTTGTCGTTATTTCGTCATCGTCACTTGAACCGACAGACATTATCACTTCAGTTTCACTACGCTCATCGTCGTCTCCACTACCTCTCCTGACAGAAGAACTAATTCCAACCATGTCTTTAGTGTCTTTTCGTCGACGTCGTAATTCACCGACATTTAGTTTATCCTCTGAAGTGCGAATTTCGACGGGAATCTGAGGCGTTGGTTGTTGCATAATTTAACCAACAGTGAACTTCCAGTGCAGTGAATTTGACAGACTGTGATCGACACTGCAAAAGAAAACAAAACCATTACTCAGTCAAAAGAATGTTTCGGTAAAAATAAGAAAACAAACATGAAAGTCAAAACTCAAACATAACTTCTGTTTAATTTAACCCCAAGTAATTTAATATACAACAAATCCGAACTATATGGGTTATAAATAGGTAACGTTTTTACTGTACTGTACAATATAGTAATTATTAGCTTTATTTCTGTAGTTAATTACTTGTTACTTTTATTAGACGTCAAAGTTGCAAAAATCTCACATTAAGGTGACGCAGCATATAACTTTGATGTCATTTGATTTCAAATTATACAATAATCAAAACCGTTACTTAAAATTACAAACGCTACACAAGATTGCTGAATAACAAAATGATTATATATGCAGTATATCGTCACTGTAGATGCAACATAACGAATCTCAGTTTTTCGAACTTTTCAGGAGAGCGAAAAAACCATCTTGTTCTTACATTGTCAGCCTGCATAAACCATGTTACAAAATCTTAAATTCTAGAAAAACTAAGTGGGATTTTCATGAACTAGAGATTTCAGGGAGATTCAGCGGAACATTTTGCACATCATGATATGTGTAACTCAATTTAGCCCAAAAATGAGTTTCGTCATGTTGCATCTACAGTGACGATATTATTAAAGACTACATTTAGCAGTTAAGAGATCAAAAAAGACATTACCAAGCCCCCAGTATATCATTTGCATTGACCTTTTAAGTTATAACCTAATCACTGGTGCATCCGACATTTGAGTTATCAAGTCCTTCAAATCATAAGCTTTTAATATAATTTTTAACAGAAGTTCAACTAGATTTCAATACAATTTTTCGTCTAAATACTGCAAGCTCAATTTGTTAGATATCAAACGCTAAAATTGTCCTTAATTTTCTTCGTCTTTAAAAAGTTTAAACTTGACAAACATTAATACCATAACGGCATAGTGTTCAAAAATGTTTCAAACAGAACATAATGAGACTAGTACAGTGTACACTTTTACAAGTACAGTGTATTAAAGATTTAAGAAACAAACTCAAGACGTGAAATATATACTGTATGCTTAAAACAAATAAAAAAAATAAATGTTACTTACTTTCAGGCAATTAGGATGAAAAACAAAAAATTATATGGAAGCACAAGACACTACAAGAAGAAAGAAATCATAATAGAAACAAAAAATACAACAAAAAATGGATAAAAAAACAATACTAACATTAAATAAACACAAAAATGATTATATAACTAAAATAGCACACAGTGTTGTCCGTCACAATATTGAAAATTAGCGAAATTATAGTCAGGTGTAACCCTCTTCATCAATTTAACACTCAACATCCACAACACGTCGTTTCCCATAAGGAATTGTCAAAAAATACTGTAATATTCACAAGCACGCGAATAACTGTCCGGAAGCCAAATTAAATTAAAAGACCTGTCTAATACTTAAGATAATGTAGAAACTTAACTATTGATTGTTCAGTTTTCTGAACCATACTGCAAATTTTAAACTCATCCCAATTTAAATGATCAGTATTACACCATGTTATGAAAAAAACATAAAAGTGACAACAGCTGAATTTCAAAAGTCGAAAATGCGCACAGGTTGTTGGAAGATGTGGCTTTTATTGTCTGACACCGTTTGAAAAGTACAATAAATGTCGTCATTGGCCATCCCAATTGGCTCTGAACCAAAAGCATTCATTTGAAATCATTAGATGACAATAAAACACCCATTTTAAAAACAGCATTCAAAAAGAAAAATAAATTCGCCGGTGTAAGACTCATCTATTAATCTATTGAATATTTATTTTAAATGTCAAACGGAAAAATTTATTGAAAAAGAAACTTTTCCTGTGAATTGTCAATGACGTCAAACCAACTTATTGTTTATTACCACATCGTAAAAAAGTGTTTAAAAAATACTGCATTTAAATGCTTTTCAATTATTATTCCATGCGTTTTCAAGATACATTTTCGAAATGGCTTTAAAATACGATTCATAAGCTGGTTGAGCTCTAAATAATTACATTTATAATATCTATTTAATTATTATAAAGTTTCCTGTAATGATCGGTTAAATCTCTTGAAATACGATATAGTTGCACTATTAACCCTATGACATACTCCATTGAAATTTTAAAGTTTCGAAACACAATGAACATGTATTTTTACTTTGGTACTGTCACAAAATGTCAACTTTTAACTTGAGTGTTCTCGTTAGCTAGCAACTATTAAATCACTTATAAAATATAAATCATAAATTCGTGTTTTCGTACAAACAGATTTACAAAGAAATATGATGATGAAATCTTTTAATTACAGTATAATAATTTAGAAAAACTTCCTGCCTTCCTACTTGGTACAACCTGACACGTGTATGGCTATTTTATTATTGAATTTCATCACTCTAACCTTTCTAATAACCAATGGTTTAATAACCAATAATTAATATACCATCACATAGCCGATATAGACATTTTCTATAGCATCTGACATAACTATATTTACAAAGTTAAAAATTAACACCTATATTTGACCTACTTTAACGCTGCTGAGTTAGATGAAAAAAAGAGACGCTGAAGATACACCAGCTTTTACGCTAGATTTACCAGAATGAAACAGCTCGAATGATAAATATAGAAGCTATTTCAGCATCACAATTTCAACCATCTGTTTAGCCGATTAACTCTCTAGCATCTTTTCACTATTAATTTGGTTAATTATGTTAGGAAATTAATACGTACCAACAATTTAAGTATCTAAATTTCATACCCGCGCTCAATCTCATCTAATCCATTGCCGAATTTTGAATAATTAATGAAAGATCACTTGTCAAACTCAAATTTACCGTACTAACCCCATAAGTACATTTCCCCAAATACTATAGAAGTAAATACGTACAACTTCTCTCTTTTCCCATAGACTTTATGGAAATCTCGCTTCAGCGCCGTCTGGTGAGCCGTGGAGAGCGACGGTTGTTTTTAATGGGTATCGTATGTATTAGTAGTACATTTAATATGCAAATAATTTAATATTATTTATACTTAAATTGTATTTTTTTAACTTAAACTGGTAAAGGTTTATTTCTAAATTTACAGTAACAAAATAAACACATAAACAACAATATTTTAATTGTGAGACATTTTTTTTCATTTTTGTATTTGTAGTGTGCAGTTGAGGCAACTTGCTTCGACTGTCTTCATTAAATTTGTTAACATATGTTAACAAATATATAAAATGTTATATAACATTTTATTAATACATTTAAGTATTTGTTTACAAATAAATCACAGCAGGTTTTACAAACATTAAATTTAGATAACAGTTCATAAATGTTACACTAGCTGGCTAATCTTTTTTTAATGTTGCAAGAACTTTCTTTAAGATAAAACTCAACATTGTTTTTAAATATCTTATTAATAATGTTAGAACATTCTTTTGCAACATTATTTGGAAAAAAGAGTCTTGAATTTGCATTATATTTTTTAAATTCAATTTGCCGACTGATTAACCGAATGATTAATTTTTTTTCACATTTTTTAAAATGAAAATTTCATTTTAAAAAATTTAAATTAATAAAAATTTAAAAAATTTCATTTTGAAAAAAATCGCTTTTAAAAAAACAAAAATCGTTGTTAAAATAAGAACAAATTCTTTTAAATTAAACATTAAAAGAATTAATTTAAAAGAATAAGAATTAATAATAAGATATTAATATAAGAATTAATTTAAAAGAATTTTTTCTTATTTTAACAACGATTTTTGTATTTTAAAAGCAATTATTTTTAATTTTAAAAGCGATTTTATTTTAATTTTAAAAGCGATTTTATTTTTATTTTAAAAGTGAGTTTTTGATTTTAAAAACCAACTTTGGTTATTAGAATGGATTTTTGCATTTTTGCCACTTTTTAAATTAAAAAATAATTTATTTTAATCTATTCAATGACTATTTTCTAAATATTTATTAACATGTATTTGAAACAGGCATTGGTTTACTGTTCAATTTATTTGGACATTTGAAAAAAACTTTTCCGTTTGACATGATTTATAAAATTTTTTTATTCAAACAAAGCAAACACTCTACAACTTTTACTATAATTATTATAACATTTAAAAGACATTTTAATTCAAGTTATATCAAATAAAAAATGTCTAAATAAGCTGGAGGAGATAGGCGATTCTCTTGTTATTCTCCTCCGCGAACTAGATGGCGCTATTTTGAAAATTTCCAAATTTCACCTCAAGTTGTGCGTATTTACTTCTATAGTATTTGATTTCCCATAATCCGTCACCCAAATCGATAAATACCGATCAAGCTAAACGATTACGATAATCGACATCGTCAAGTGCTGCTAATACTGTAATTGAATCGCTTATTTCAGAAACCAACCAAGTCAACAAAATCTAGTTTTGAGATAATCGATAAAAACTGTTTATTTTCTTTAATTGCCGTTATATTTGCTGTAAAAAAATTGGGGACGTGTGTTATGATGTGCCAATCATGTCTGTATAGTTAAATAACTAAAAAGATTCATCGGGAATTTTAAATAAATTGTTGAAATTTTTTTACTTAGTGACTTTCTGCAGTAAATCTTAACATAGTGACTTTCTGCAGTAAATCATCGCAATTGCTGAGTATTTAGTTTTGTTTACTTTTAAATGGGTACATGAAAATTATTATTAAATGACTAAAATCAACATTTCTTACATTATACTAAGTTTTTCTTTATTTTTTGCGACATTCAAAACGCATAAAATTAAACATCTTCAAACCAATGTTGTTGGCACATACAGTACGTACACACTGCCATGCAATGAACTGTCAGAAAGTAACTCTATATAAAATAAGACAATGTTTAAACATTGTTTACCAACTTAACGTCAACAACTTTCAAACCAAACCTGGCTAAATTAAAGAATAAGACCCTATTTTCGTATACCATACATCCGAATCTTCAGCACATTCAGGCCACTGTGTAATCAGGTTATAAAACTCAACATATTCACTAATGTAGTTTTGACATCTTTTTAATATCTAATTTTTCTTATTAATTGAAATTTTTTTAATTAGGATAAGTTGTTTAGGAAAGTTAAGGCACCTTGTGTAATTTGTATAAACGCACTGTTAGTAGCATTATCTATCAATGGTAGCATGACAACTTTTCCTCAATTTTTACTGCAGAAAGTCGCTATATACCTGCACTTGAGTGGTTTCTGCAACAAACCCATTTGTTTGGTCGGCCGCCAAAGCCAAACCAAATGGAAAACATAACTTTTTTTTTTCACTAAACTATGCAGTGAGCAAAACTCTATATGAATATGTCATTATCTCAATTTTGGATTTTTTGACGATAGGTCGTTTCTGAAATAAGTGATTCAATTATTCAAAAATACTTGGTACCCTTTTGTTAAAATCTTTACAATTAGAAATTGTAAGTCAAAATTGCAAATATAATCGTATTTATCCTTAAGATAAATAGCTTAAACTTTAAAAGACAATAATGTATAAAAGCTAAATACTGTAATGCTAAGTACGGTATTGTAATTTCACGTAATTTTCTGCATTTATTATTAATTTATAATAAATAAATCAAAATATTTAAAGAAAATAAAATTACGTGTCACAAATATCGTTTATTATAACATAATTAATCGTATATCAAAGGCCTTTGAATATTTTCTCTTGAAATGATCAAATATCATTTGATTCAAAAAGGGAGGATTCAGATAACGGATGCATAAAAAAACAACAAAACAATATTACAAGTTAAAAAAGTAACAAAACTAAAGTTACAAAAGTAACAAAACAATATTAAAAAACGGAAATGACAATAATTTTTCATTCAAATGACTTCAATTATTGTTATAACGTATGACGTTATAGCGTTGTGTTCAATAAAAATCTCACTGTAGCTTAATAATTTGCAGATTTTCAGAAATACGTAAATGTAAATTGTCAATAATGCGTTTTACTTTCAATAAACGTTCATTACAGTAATGTTAAAACAAGGGTGATAAATAATAATCATTTATTATACCGTAAACTAAAAACCAAAACAATTAAAATCTGCAATTTTACTTCGTTTTTTTAGTGGTCAAAATTTTGGACAGCGTCGACTGTAAAAAAATTAGTAAATGATAATAATTGCTTTTTCAACTGGTACTTTATGACACAGGTATTAATGACGGCATTTATAGTTGTCATTAAACTTTCAAATTGCATAATGAAAGTCTGGAGAAAAGGAAATTGGTGTTAGATGATAAAATTAATGTCAGATCATCTACATAATAATTGTTTCTAGAAAATAAGTTTGTTAAGTTATTTACATTAAACTGCTTTGTTGTATACGAAAGGTCATGAATAAACATTTATATAACGTAAAATTACAATAAATAAAATGTTGGCAACAATATATGGATTCCTATACTGTATAAGATTTTAAACACAGATTAAAAAGTTTATAGAGTACTTTGCACAGTAACTAGGACATACCAATAGTTACAGTACATATCATGCATTTACTGTATTGCAGTTGGATTACAGTATTATTGGCGTACATTACATTACAGTAGTTTTAATTTATTAACTTTAAGTTAAAAAAATTTGTTATTACATTCCGTTAACTATAAACTAATTTCATGAATTTGTAAAAATGTCCTTAAGAAAAAAACAACTGTAACCCAAATCTTCTTTATCGTTATGATTAACGAAAATTCATAAAAGTACTGTATCATTTTTAAAAATTTTATACTACTAGTAATTGATGAGCTGATGCGATTAGTCACTAGATGGTAGCTCTGTACTGTGCTTTGATTTTGACGCTATAGGAAGTTGTCTGGTCAGTTACCTCAAAACAAAATGTTATATCAAATTAATCAGATGAACTTGTAACCAGTTGAAATTTGCAAAAACTTGTAATTTATATGAGATAAAATTTTAATTGAATTTTACACAAACGGAAGTTTGGTAAAGAAAATAATCTAGATAAACTTTATTGGATTTTAAAAGTTTTATATACAACTTTTTTTTTTAATAATACTGTATTGACCATTTTACTCCATAGAGCCAAAAAAAAAAAAAAAAATTTGATTTTCGTTTTCACTCCCAATGAGCGACAACATAACCTTTTCTGAACGTACATCTAAAATTGACATTAATTTTTTACTACTAAATGTAATAACTCCAATACCTAACTTTAAGGGTACTTAGTCTTACACATTAAATTTAACAAAATTATACTCTATTATAGTGCCTTAAAACATGAGTTACACTTATATGTAACTTTAAACAAAATAAAGTCTCAAAAATTATTACCTATTCAAAAGAAGCCAATAATTAGGGGCTCCAGAGGACCAGATAAGCATTTGACCTTTCACGTTATATAATGTTATGCATATCGAAACATAACCATGACAAAAAAAAACGAAAATTATACAAATAAACTTCTTTAGGTATTATTTATTTTTTTGTAACATTTTTTAAACTTATCAACAAGAGAAGGACCCCTGACATTAGCTATAACAAGTAAACGACCCGCAAACTGTCAAAAACAACAACAATCTTTCGAACGCATCATCGCTTTATTTGTAGCGTCACCTGGTGGTGACAGGTCACGTAAACGTAACAGAAGAGCAACGTTATAAAGTTTTGTCATGTATTTGATGAGTGGATGATATTTTGAAGGGAGAGTGGGAGGTAAACTAGATAGGGTGAGTGCGCACAGGTGAAGCATTCATTCTCTCGCTCCACTGCGCAGTCTCAGTGAAGAGATGTTTTAAAAGTGAGGATGTTGGTGCTTTAAAAAGACTCATTCGCGTGCATGGTTAAATACATGTCGGTTGTTTTGTTATAGTGTTGGTGCTATGGAAAGTGTAAACAAAGTGGATTAATAGTTTACCTAAATATTGATGTGCTTATGGATTATTATTACTAATTTTGGTAAGACACTTCTTGAGATTTCTACTATAAACTAAGTTAGATGAGATTAGAAATAATAATTATTATTAAAAGTAAATGAATTACCGGCACTTGGTTAATTGTTAATTCGATTATTGTTATATGGCATAGTCGTACTCCCATCGTCTTCCATGTTAATTAGTGTTATGAAGAAATTGCAAAAATATTGAAAAAACTGATAATTTCACTGTTCATAGCGACTTTAATAATTGTTAAATAATTTATTTATTATTAAAAAATGCTAAATTAGTGAACTAAAAGTATTTTAGTGATAGCTAATATACTAAAGAACGTGTAAATACATTGGTTGCGTGGCTTCTATAATCATATTAATTTCTACGTTAAATTTTACCATTGCATTAAATAACTTATTTGCTATATTGATCATACTAAATTTGAATTTGGTTTATGAAATTAAATTAGATAAAATAAAACGATAATTCAGTATACCAAAAATAATAAACTAGCTTACAGTATAACTACTACCTAATATACTGTATATTTTAAAAATTCTTTCCATAGCCTTGCTTATTTTTAGCATTACAATCAATTATTAAACTCATTAAAGCATAAAATTCTAATTTCAATAAAATCGTAATTAATGCTTAAATATCTAGCTGACTAAAACTTGAAAAGATGACTGTATAGCAATTTTTATGAATAGTCGCTCATGTTTAATTTTAGCATTGTTTTCATGTGGGAGCATAAAAAATCTTAAAATGCACATAAAAATCTAATCTAAAAATTACTTAAATCTTACAAATGAAAAAACAACAATTAAAACGAGTAAATATTAGCTCAAATTATTACAATTTTCGCAGTTGAATGATTCCCGTAGACGTGTATTCTATCTTTTAGCATTGCATTCAATGGAAACAGTGTCACTGCGGAAGTCACCTCAAATTACATTTCTTAAAAATGCTCATTAAAATTAAACAAATTCAAAAGTCACAAAAAAGTAGTTAATTAATTTTCATTTGATTTTTGAACTATTTAAGACAATTTTCGAATTTTAAACGACTTTTTTTTTCTTTTTTCTTCCGCCTCTTTAATTGAAATGTAAATTGCTGAAATGGTGTTTTGCTCTGATTATCCATTGACACATACAATTACTCGTCTGCTCAACAATCTTCTACACCGACATAATATGATAAAACGTCGCTTAATTCATATTAATGGGATCGACTTGATTCCACTTTTTATAATAATTAATGGTCTCGAAACGAGTTTATATTTACGATGAGTGCGACAACTCTTAAGCTAACGCCTATTTTAGGTTGTTTGACTTGCATTTTCACTTTAATAGGAGATTTTATTTGCTAAACGTTATTGGAAATCAATGGAGAAACCAAGGCAATTGAGTCGCAGACACAGATAAACAATGGGCATATGGTCGTCTTCAAGGTCATCGACTTGGCCACTGTTGATGACCATCGTATTATTGGCCATTACAATCAAAAGGATACAAGCTCAAGGTAATTTTTATATTCGTTTTTTTCATTACTAGAACACTAAAAACAGTTTCAATTTTTTAATTATGCAAAACTGCAACGCGTTATATTTGAGTTACTTTTATCTAACTTACAATATGCAGTCATTATGCTAAATGCATCATGAATAACTTTAAAGTTACTCGTTATTTAAAAAATCGCCCTAATGATTATTGCGAAACCAAAATGTTTACGCAAATTTTCACACATTTGTTGAGGTAATCCATTGTCAAGCTGCTCAAACATTTTGTAACCCATTATAATAAGTTGCAAAATGTAAACCACTAAACCACAGCTGGGTTGTTCAACAAAAACCATAATAATGTTTTAAACTTAACAATGATTTTTTTTTCTTCCCATTTATTTACCACAGATGGTCGGTGCTATTTGAGAGAAGGAAGTAGTAGCGCTTCATTCACAGTCAGCGAAAACTTACCAATAGGTAAAATAATAAAACATTTAATTGTACAATATTTTAAAAAAAAAACCTCTTAAGACAATTTTTAATAAATTTACTACACTTACTACCATAGCTTAAGCCATCTCGTTTCTATTTTAAGTTTATATGAAAATGTAATTATATTTTTCTTATAAACTTTAGGTGGTATACTGGGTGTGTTAGAAGTTGGTGGCAATGCAAGCCGAAGTGGGGATATACAGTTAACTTTACAGGAAGTGAAGAGACGAAATTGGACTAATATGATACATATACTTCCAGAAACTAAACAACTTATACTCACTGGAAAATTGGACAAAGAGGTAAACTGTATATCTTTGTCAATAACTTATTAAACATATTTTATAGAAAATCTAAAAGCGTTCAGAAAGTAATTTCTAAATTAAGACATATAAAATACTATTTTACATCATTAAACGAAACTAAATTTGCTGTGAAAAAAACAAACTAATTTTGTGAACTCTTATTACCGTAGCTAACTACAATACAAGTCTTCTAATAGCTATAAACACTTATTTTTGAAAATTCCCGAGGAAAAAATTCCTTTTAAAATTTGTCTATTATATGTTTCTCTTGTTTTAATGTTTAAATATTTGACAGGGAGTGGATGGACCAAGTCAGCTTCATGTTCAGGTCAAATGTGAGCGATTGAGTGGCAACGACCCAGTAAGTAAACAATTGCAATTTACTATTCAATATGCATGAGATATTTTCAGCACTTTTTGAGTTGACTGAATGGGTGTCACGCTTCTTACTTAGCTAGTCCCTCAGCCCATCACTTTTTACCTTTAACGCCCACTTTCAATTTAAATTTCAAATAAAACATCAAAAAAGGTCAAGTTTTACAATTTTAAACAACATTTTAAATGTCTTTTTATTAAATCGGTTTAGTGGCTAGTTCATCTTTTAAAAAATAGTTTTCTTTCAGTTACATCCTTATTTAGTTTTTTAAAGAGTTTTTAATTATTATTGTAACTAATTTCTACGCTTCAAATATTAAAATACTTTTGGAACTGGCGAACTGGAAATGTTCGTTCACTTATGATAATTCATAATCAAGTCACTTTGACCGCCATTGTGGTTCCAAACTAAACGTGCGCAAGCAAAATAGCTTGCACTAATTTAAACGATGCTAACTTATCTATTGTATGCAATTGACCGAATTAATGCTTTAACTATTGTAATTTTAAATTTAGTTTATTTCTAACGTAAAGTCGTAAAAACAGCAAGTTTAAAACTTCAGAAATGGTTTAAAAAAAAACTAAACATCGATGCCACATTTGTTCTAAACTATTTTCATTTTAGACCATAACAAATGCTTTAAACTGACGTCATAATTTAAATATATGTCACCAAAATCAAATGAAAACTAAATAAAAATACCCAATTTCAACCAATAAATACCCAATCATCCACCGTTTTCAAGCTATTGAAGCAAAAAATTGCTATTTTTAGCCTTATTAACATTCCCTTCTATCATTTTGGTCCATTTGCTTTAGTATTAAATTTAGCATTGAGCATAATCTGACCTTAAGAACCTTAGTACGGATGATTATCAAATCGATGTGATTCTTGTTTAGTCGAAGTAACAAAGATGAACTTAATAATTGTAATGATGAGAATAAGCTGCCGTTTTAATTGCCAAAGCCAATAAATTGCTTTGAGAATTGGTACAGAAAATAGCAGCAAACAAAACACATTGGATACACATGGTTTAATTTTTCACACGAGAAAAACGGCCAAATTTTAACAGATAAAAGTTAACTCAGACAGAAAATTACCAAAAAGTGTGAATAATAAATAAAGGTGAGCACAAGTTACAACTCTTAGTACAGTAGAAATAGCTAGGGGAGAAACAGCGGAAATGAGCTTAACATGGTCATTGAAAAGAAAAGGGATGGGGGAATTGACAATAAAAGCCCTTTCATACTCTTAAAATTACATCAGTTTTGTCATTAAAATTAACCGACAGCTACTCTGATTATTAGATAAAATAAAGATAATTTAGTATAGGATTAATATTAAATATTATAGTGCTTTCTGAACAGCTGTTGTACAGTATTATACATGATTTTATAATAGCATTAAAAAGGTTCATTCTGTAAAAAAAGTTAAGTAAAGGTAAACACTAAACTGAAACTTAAAATATTTTAAATTTCAGCATTATGAACACTCTGTATATACAGTATGTTTAAGGTCCCCTCCCTCTTTTCTTTTCATCGTTAGTACCATCTTAATGATGTTATATGCAGTACATGAAAAAGGTGGAGGTGGTATAGATGGGGGTGCTGATAATTATCCTAGTGGTAACTTCCTGCGTCTATATCTGAGATAGAAACGGTTTATTAGGTTTTTCAAGGGGTCATAAACATGAGCAGAGGTCAAACTCAACAATTCCCCCATCCACCCCATTTCGTGATCTCATCCTAATCCATACACACACCATGTACTTTACGTAAAGATTCCTAATATTTATTTAGGTCAGTTTAGTTAACAATAATTATTGGCTCATATTGCACTTTGGGGGTCAAATTCACATCAAATTAGCCTTCAAAAAAACATTTGAATTCAGAACTTTACCCGGAAAGAATTTTTACTGTAGAATTTTTTTTATTTAAAATAATGGGTAAATTATTTAAAGTGATTTTTAGTGTTTATGCAGATAATTTTGATTTGAAAGTAAGCTTTATGGAAAGTTTATTATTTGGCAATTCAGACAAGAGAGTTTTCCCTAAATTTTTAATTTATAGCCATTTAAGAGAATAATAATGTACTGAATTATATGGTTTTTAGATTTTGTAAACTATTTAAATATAATTTTCATAGGAAAATAGTAAGGCAATAAAAACATGATACAAAATCATGAAAAAAGGCCTTTCTTAATTGGTAAAAAAATTTATTATTTTATCAATATGATTTATTATGAATGTCTTTGCTGCATTTATTTCAATAAAAATAATTTTTTTATTTCACATTTCATGATACAATGGTCATTACTATGTTTCCATTTACATTTCTAGTCTAAAACTATTTTATATCGGCAAAATATAAATGACTATAAACTAAATTTACAACGTGCTTCCTCCACTTATTACTTTAAGTTAATAGGCGTCTATCTGTTGTCTAAAGTATTTAAGTGCCCATTGTACTGTACTTCTCATCTTACCTCCCATTAACCCCCTACCCCCCTAGCTACTTCAAGTCCAACTTCAGCTTATTTTTTAGGGTAGCAGATGGTTTTGTCTTATTTTACGAAAGGAAGTTACGCTACACTGACTGTACTTCCGGTCCATTCTCACACCAACATTAGAAATAACATGATGGGCGTTGCACGCTTACAAATATTAACATTTGACCTTTACACTTAATTAACCTCTAATCAAAGAATTAAACTTTTATACCTAAACTTCATACTCTAAATTAATAAGTTAGTCTCCGACATGTAACATGCAACAAGTTTAACTTATAAAGTTTTACTTATTAAAATTGACGCTAATACCTGAAAAATGGCGTTATTTTCTAAAAGCAGTTTGCAAAATCTTTTAACTATCAGTGCAAAATGAGAAAGCCGTTTATCCAGCAGCAACACAAATCTGCAAGTTAACTGAAATTGAAAACTAAAATCGATTTTATTTATTCCAAAATATCTAATTTATCTTAGAATATCCCACATACTATAAAATTATATTAGCTTTTTTATTTAAGGTTAAAATTGCAGTGTTTTCCGTCTTGCTCATTTATTGTTGCGTAACGCTCCCTATGAAGACTAAGGAAAACAATAGACCATGACGTAAGAATGTTTCCAGGGAGGATATTTTAGCCTGTTGTAAATACAGTATAAGGTTAAACACCCAAAAAAGCAACTGACCCTTTGCTAATGTCGTGCACAACGTGTTTTGTTTATTTGGTTACTATGGCAACTACACCGTGAATCATAATAATTAAATACAGTGCAAGAGAAATGCACGTAAATCCCCCTTCACACTCAACAATCTACACAATTCGACTTTTACAATCAAAAGACGTTGTGAGGGGAGATCAAAGGTTAAATGTCAGGGCAAAAATAACAAAATGCAATTACGGTAAGGAAATCCGCCATATTATAATGAAGGGAAAATTGTTAAGAAACGGCTAAGTACAGTAAGAGTATGTCAAATCAGTACAACAAAACCATTGTAATTCGTCTGGAAATTATTATATTTAATTATGACTTATTAGGCTTTCAAATTCCGGCCACCATTGTGTCAAAGTGCGATGCTTTAGTGAACTAGTCAAAGGCTCAGTACAGTAAAACTCAAGTTTTTCAAGAATATAATATACAGTATCTTAGAAAGTTGCAGATTATAAATAACAATCGACATTGTTACATGAAAAATATCCAATATAATGCTGTCACTAATAGACATTTATGCAATTAATTAACATTACTACTACTAATAATCGAGTCAATACAAATCAATCATTGGGGTTTTTTAGAGCTCAATTTTGTGTCTTTAAAGTCAAATTCTAGTGATACTCTGTAGTATATAACGTTGAATTTCTGAATCATACGAGATATCAGTTTTGAGCATCACTAATTTTTTTAATTAAAAAAAAAATGATTATAAAACCAATTACACTAGCTGATTATGACATAATTTTTCTTTTATTATGTCTAATAAAAACTAGTTTGACCTATTTATGCCATCGTGAAGCACCAAAACAATGGAGTTTGTTTTATGTAAAAATAAACATAAAAAAAGAAGACAATGCAACTTTATCAAGTTTTTTTTAAAAGTGAAACTGAATTTCGTGACGTTGCATTGAATTAGTTTCTTTTTGCTATGATAGCCATTTTTCTCAAACAATTCAATTCAATGTGAGCGTTTTAACCTTCAAACTTTTGATTTTTTTTATTTTTATTCAGCTAATTAAAGGTAATTGTTTAATTTTATTTTAGGCCATTATAATTCCTGTGAGAATCGTCGTACAAGACGCCAATGACAATTCACCAACGTTTATTAACGCTCCTTATATTCTGCAGCTAAATGAGGTACAATTGCTGCTTCATTATAATGGCATTAAATTACAACAGATACATTTAAAATTTGTATTACATTACATTGATTTTAACTACAAGTAATTATAATTTTTAAATTTCTTAGGCAATGACTCCTGGTATGGTAATCAGCTCAGATATAATTAAAGCTTTTGACCGAGATCAGCCAGGACCATTTAACACTATCCATTACAGCGTAGAAAAAGGACCATATTCAGTAAAAATGCCTTTTTAAAATATGGTTTAGTTTCTTCACTGTAAATTTAATACTTTACAGGATTACTTATCATTTCAAAGCCCACTGGGCCAAACATTAGTTATTAAAAAGCAATTGGACTACGAGACATTGCCCAATTTTACAGTTACCATCAAAGCAGAAGTAAACATCTTAAGATATTAAATTATTCTTTAAAGATATTAATGTCTCTGGAAAATTTAGGATCAAGGCAATCCTCCTTTGTATAATAAAACAACAATCACAATTAAAGTATTGGACGCGGACGATCAAAACCCAAGATTTATACACCAATCCTATTACGCTACCATACCAAAAACTAATCAACCGGTAACTATTTATAACTATGAACAACGCTAAATTGAAACGACATGAAAGTCTCAATAATCTATGTATTATTAATTTATCACAGGGAGACATTTTGAAAGTTGAGCCATCGGCCATTAAAGCGGAAGACCAAGACAAAGGGTTAAATGTGCCAGTTGTATACTCATTAGATTCAGGTATGACCATTACTCCAAAAAGAAAAATCTTAATTTTAAACTAATGTAATTTATAATATAGAGACTATCGATAGTCACTATTTTACTATTGACCCTAAAAGTGGTTCGGTGTTACTCAATTCTACAGTTCCAGTGGACGTTGCGTTTCCAATCACACTCGTAATTAGGGTACATTCGTCTTTATTAAATTTAATGTAATCGAGAAGTTAATTTAGCTGTCAAATGTAGGCAACTCAGGCTGACAATGTGGACAAAAGAGATTTGGCAACTTTGTCAATTAGTAGAACGATTGGGTTTAATGGACTTCGATTCATTTCGCCTAATTATCAGTTAAAAGTTCCAGAAAATCTTCCAAACGATAGTATATTATTAAGATTACAAACAAATCGACCATTTGACGAGGTAAGTTGAAGTCATTGCTTGGTTTCTATTATAAGGTTTTGCAACTAACAATTTACAATACCAAATTTAGCATTTGAGATTTCAATTGAAAAATAATTACAATGGGCAATTTGAGATTAAACAAAGGTATTTTGAACTTTCAATATAATTCTAAGAATTATTTTATGATAACCGATTTTATGTTCAGCGGAGATTTAATACTGAAGAAGGCAATGGACTTTGAAATTAACCAAAAAATAATTTTGGAAGCAACTGTTATTTCTGGATCAATGGTATACTCAATGAAGTTTTAAAGAACAATCTATATTTAATATCAAATACTTAATATGATTGCTAATTAAAACTATGAATTTTTAATCTTTTTGACTGTACATGTGTATTCTAAAACTTGTATATTCTTATTGGAACTGTAGAAAGACACGACAAAAATCGAGATGCAAATGATTAATGTGAACGAGCACGATCCAAAATTTAACAGTGGCGTATTCCGTTTTCGAGCATCTGCACGTTCAATCGAAACGTTTCAGGCAATTGGTCGCATTCCGACTGAAGACGCAGACCTCAACGACCATGTGACTATCAGCTTAATGGGACCTAATGCCAAGGCTTTCAGAATTGATCAAGACGGAAATTTATTTGTAAAAAATATCAGTCTACTTAATTCTTCTATTAGCCATTTAGTGGCAATTGCTTCAGACGATGGGCTTCCACCCAGGAAATCGTCAGTTCCAATCGAAGTGATTGTACCTGATGAACTAATTGCAACAGCCAGTTTGCTGTCACCCGATAGTGCCTTTTTCATCATGATCATTTTTGGGGTCTCAATGGCAATACTATTTATGATTGTTGTCATACTCTCGATTTACATTGCCAAAAGGTACGTCCATCGTCAAAATTACTTTTTAAAAAAATATATTAAACAAAACCAACAAAACATAACTACCACATTATAAAGAAACCCTTATTAAAAAGTACTAATGCTAATTTAACGTAATAACTTATTTCTACTAGCAATTTAACCTTATTTATCTTTTTTGGCATTAACAGAAACAGAAAACGCGATCGTGTAGGTCCATCAGTGTTTCCCAATCATCAACCAATGGCCAAAATGGCTACCTACACTACCAACCTATTTTCTCATCAAAAGCTACCAACACCAAGTACTCAGTCGGCCAATATTAACAATGCAAATTCCAATGGCAATGAATCAGAGCCATCATTTGCTTCTTCCGGTTCGCTGTCTACCTTTATATCGCCTAACAGTAGCAGCCGACAGCAGAATTTTCATATAAATAAAAAGCCTCCAGACCAGCCAATGGGGACACTTTTAGTGGACAGTCCCGGTTCAGCGAGGCTGATAGTTGGCTATCAAAACAATAACATCGTCAACTCAAACAGTGTCGATAGTATCGAGACTGCCTCAGAAGTTGACGACGATGAAGACTACGAAGATGAGGACGATGATGACGTCGAAGTAGATAGCGTAACGTCACCCAAAGTTAGAAGAATTTTCGTCAAATCAAAACCAAAACGTTGGGAACCCAATTCGATGAAAAGAAGTTCAATAAAAACTTTTAACGGGGAAAAGGGCAGACAAATCCCTAAGAAAGTAAAAAAACTCAGTTGGGAAGACGAACAAACTAACAAAGTAATTGCCATTAACAATCTAACCTCGATTTAAGGAACTTTTACGGTTCCAAATTGCATGTTTTGACCATTTTTATTAACAGTCTGCAAATCAAATTTAGGATTACTAAAATACTAAATAATCATCATGTACCATCATGGATTTCCTTGCATTACTTTTAAAGTTTATAAAAAAAATATTAAAATGGTTAAATATTGCTGTATAATATAACAGTAATTGCCAAATGAGACTGACAGTAATAATTACTGTAAATATACTGTATTTTCTTTAAATCGAGGATTACAATACCATATTGACTAACATTAACCAAGACTTATTTAAATTAGCCATTAACTGACATGGATGTGGACTCCAATGGAATGCCTTTGATCATCAAGCGTCTAAGCCACCCGGACACAACAGTTTATTTCTAATTTAGAACCAAATAATTGTAACAGTCTTTAAAGTAACAAACTAATAATATTTTTTATCAACTTAACAAAACCGACTTGAACGTTTTAAAACATACTAAATATTTGCAGCAAAATTGACCAATTCTAGGAAATAATTACCGTATAACTATGGTTATAATACAATCATTTAACTCGACTAAATCAAACGTGAAAACTTGCTAAAATTGAAATCTGAACGATTTGTTAATGTACTGTAAATAATGTGCCTAAAATGATTGGATCAAAGTTTCAACGTTTATCAGATTCAACCGAAGAATCAAATTTTTCTATAGATATTTTATATTGTACATGTATTTATACATATATTTGAATAAAAGTTTTAATTACAGTAAATAGATATTCGATAATAACCTACCTTCAAATTACTGTAGTAAATCCGTTCAGTACTTCTGATGATCTTAATAATGTACAGTAAGTTAGTGTAGCTGGGTAGCGCGCTACATTAGCTAGATAATCGTCGAAACGGTATTAATAAATATGGAAATTACCTTGCCCTCAGTAACCAAAAAAAAAACGGTTCAACCTTTGAAACACTGATAAAAGGTCGTTGGTAAGGTGTTTCTCAATTCTTTTAATTTTTAGTTACTCGACATTAAAGTTAGGCTGAATAAACTATAGTCATATAAAATAATAGTTATAATTTAAAGAGCCTCAACCTAACTACGCAATGCATTCGATTAAAACAAAGTTTAAAAGAAGCACTTATGGAACTGAAAAATGCTGAAATGGTGTTGCTACAAATGAATAAAAATTATAAAGAGCTGAGCTCGATGTACTCCATTTCCCAACCTTCCCTCTTCATTCATTTAAAACATTTAACAATTTTCAAATAAATCGTAAAAAAAAAATAAAACACACAACTTACATTGAAAAACCAAAGTACTTGTACGCCATTGTAAGAGAAGATCCTCCAGAGTAACTAGTGGTGCATTCGTTTTTCATACCGATAAAAAATTCTTGTAAAGTAGATTGATCTTGTTTTGTAATTTGCAGCAATTTTAGTACAATATATAGTAAAGCATGATATGATGTACTGCTATGTTTCCTGAAACTGTTTTAAAATTATTTGTCTATTTTACTCTAGCTTCTACTTAAAATTAGAATAACATTACTTCATTCCTTCTTTAACGATGCTTTTGTTTTCCAATTTTTAAGATTGATTTGTCGATTCACTATTGGCTTCCGTTATTAATGGCAACTTTCTTTAATCTAAAAACCGTTACTTAATATGTGATGATATAAATAAATGAAATGATAATATACCGCTAACTGAAATCAAATGACGGTTGCGATTTCAAACTGTAAAATAAATACAACTATTTTATAATTAATCGTTATTATTACTAATGATTTGATTTTGTACACATAATAATGATGGGTTAAATATATTTTCATACACAATACATTATCAACTATCAATATATTTTTTTTCATTTAAAAATATTAAACAATGGTCCACAATGGCGGTTATTATTTCATATTTTTTTAGCAGCAGTTAAATTTTTGGAATTTTTTTTTTTCATAAAAAAGAAATAAAAACAAAACTTTAAAAAATTTAAAAATTTATACACCAATTAAAAATTTCTTTTAAAAAAATTAAAAGATTTGTTTTCAATCACAAATGTCCAGAAATAAAATAAAAATAAGCGATAAAATACGAACAACTTTAATCTTGTTAGAAATATATTTGGTTTTGATGAAAATGAATTTGTAAATGGCGTTTGAATACGTTTTATTTATCAATGACGGAAAAGTATTTGGTTCTTTATTATTTTAAAATTTTTGCTGATAAATTACTGTAAAATATATACACGTATTGTCTTCAAATGTTATGTTAATTAAAATAAGTTATTCTCCGAATTTTTAACTTAAAAGCAAACAAACGCCATTTCATATTTAAGAAAAGTTTAAAAAAATCATTTGACCAATTGATACGATACATCCATACAGCACAATGTATTCTATTTTCCGGGACAGTTTGCAATTTGCAAATGCTCAATTTTACTCACAGATTAAAAAAAAAACGCAATCCATTCCTGCAAAACGAGATGACAGATAATTATCTTCTTCAAATAATACAAAAACATTCACAGATTCTAAACACACATCAATAATAATTAAAAAATATTAAAACTTAATACATCGATAAATTTGTACTAAACAAAATAGCAAAAAAAAAGCAACTTAAAAATTGTTAAAGTTAACAAAGGTTTGGTCAATATTTTAAAAGCAAAAAACAAAGAAAAATATAACTTAAAAAAAAAATATAATACCGTTAAAATTGTTAATCTAACTTAAAAGTAACTAAGCTGCTTTCTTTTTCTGAACATTTTTGTTTTTTTTTTACTTTTCCTAAAAAGCTTATTTATAATACTAATTGTTATATTATTAATTGCTATTATTATTATACCATTAGTGAATCACTTGGTTTCGCATTCGACCAACTAGGAAAGCTATCTAAATTATCGTCTGCTTCTTCATCGTCAATATAGTCATCTAATCGGCCACTGCCATTGCCTAAATTGGTAGCTGCCATCTCTTTTTTACCAAATTTTCTATCACGAATTTGTGATGTTGGACTTGGCCTATGATAAATCATCATTTAGTTAAAGTAAATTCATAGACAATAGACGTCTCAATGAAGCTTTTACCTTACTTGGTGCCTGACTGATTGGCTTTCAAAATTGTCTTGAACTGGTATGGAATGACTTGTAACATGGCTTCCTGAGTTATTCAAAAAACAACTAATTGAATTTTAAGTTTATGCGCAAGTAACACAAATATGTGCCAAAAGAGCCTCAAAATTGATAAATGCAATATGATTATCCAAACACTGACTCGGTCTCAATGAACAATAAATTACCTCTAATTCTGGATCTGACTGTGCACTCTCTGGCCCCTTGACAAGTTCTCATTTTCATGAGCTGATGGTGTAACTGATTAGTCATTGTAAAGGGCAACTTATGGATGACATTTTGTAACTGATGCCTATCAACAGTCATGTCAAAAAAGCTAATAAATCCAGTGATAAATTCGCAGTAGAGAAAATCGTGGCTAGCGTTGATAGTTCTCAAACACCAATACGTATTATTGTTTGCGTTTTGGCAGAAACAAAATGGACCATCTGCTTATACAAAATAACACAAAATTTAGAAAAAAAAATTATAAGAAATAAATAGTTAATAAATAACCGGTCCAAAGTGGTGGCGTTTTCCAATGATCATTGTCGTGAACGAAACAATTCATCTTTTCAATATTGCAAGTATAATTTTCATATTTCATTTTCCGTCTGCTTTTCCTTTCCTGTCTTTTCAGTTTTTCTTGGCGCCTTTGCTCCCTTTCTTCTTTTAGCCTCAGTCTTTCTTCCTTCAGACGCTTTCTTTCATCACGTCGTATATTTAAACTCTTACGTCGGTCACTACAAATGGACCAAACAAATATAAGCATGTAAATGACTCATTTCCACATTTTTGATACATCAATAATAAGTCTAAAAAATTGAAACTTAAAAAATTCTCTGAAATGGACCTTATTCAGTTATAGTCTAGGTAAAGCCCACCAGTAATTCATTAATAACTAATTGACATTTTGTTATAAGTAACACAAAGATAAATAAAAATCTTTTTTAAAAAATCTAGAACTGAAGTGATTTAAGATTAATTTACCCATTCGAGTAAGGCTTTCCATCACAAATACATTGCTCGTCATCACCAGTATCCAATTCAGTTTCATCTTCATTGTCAAATCTGGATTGAATGGTTCTATGATGACTTTTTTCTTTTGAACTGAATCCAGTCTCACCAGGTCTTGTCTTTTTAAGATGCTTTCTAATATCCTAAAAAAACGACAAACAACAGCGTAAAAATCAAAATTGTCAATTACAATAGTTAGAATTTTAATAACAACAAATACCTTAAGGGTATCTAGTTTAGATTTTAGCATTTTAATCTGAGAGTCAACATAATTTTTATTTTCTCTCCAGGCCCCAGGGTTGCTATAAACGTCATCACTGCAATTTACAACGGCGCCCTTCGTCATTTTACAGCCTGAAAAAAACGCAAATCTAGAGTAAAAAAAAACTCTTAAAATCATAGTAACTATATTACTTGAGGTAACATGTGGTTTAACTGATCTTTCAGTTTTTGGAAACACTGCATCTCTCCAATCAGATGAATTTATATATCCATGACCATCTACAACCTCCATTTTGATAATTTAAACAAATATCGACACTTAAGTTTAATTTTATTAAAACGATAAAGCGGATAAACATACCACAAGTTCAGGAAACTCATATTTCAGCTCTAGAATTTCATGAAGTTCAAAAACTTCTTTGACGTCAAAATCTGCTGAACTTCTTCTTCCACGATACCCACCGATAAATTGTGGCTTAAAACCTGAACCATCCAAATTTGAAATGGAAATCAGTATAAGAAAGCTAAATAGATAATATTTGAGTGTGGTACTTTTGTTCACATGGTCTCTTAAAAATGCTCTTTGTCTTCGCCGTTCAGAAGGCTCTAAAATAGACGCTGAATTCGTTTCAGGGCAAACGCAATCATTCTTTGCTAATGGACGATGGTGGTGGTGATGATGCTGTCGTTGTTTCGGCTTTGGTCGACATTTCTGCATTCTCCATCGTTTTCCATCAAAATAGCAACTCCATCTCTAACAAATGACAAGTGCCAAGTAAGTACTAAACTTTAACAAAAAATGTTGTTAAACAGCTACCTGTCGGAAAGAACAAGGATATTTGTAATTTGGCCTTCTACAAACTTCGCTCAGCCTGCTGTGATCTTTAATATTACGATCATAAGTTAGCAATGTTGAAGGCAACCTAAAATTTTAAAATTGGTAATTTAAGTTAGTGCTTAAGCACAAACTTTTTTTAAAAAAATATTTTACTTTTGTTTCCATGGCTTTGACGGCTTTTTTCTTCTTTCACCCGCATTTTGTCTTCCAGCACTTGTAAATACATTCAATATAAAATTGATTACCGACGCTTCAATTAATTCACTAGCTCTGAGTTACCTTTCAATTAACACTGTATCTCTCCAGGTCTTTTTTCTCATTAATTGACCTTCAATACTTGCGCTATCGGATCCACTGCTACATTAATTATTAAATAATTAATGCTTTAAATTCAACTTCTATAACGGCATAAAACCAAACCTAGACAGCTCATGTGCTCCAACAATTAACTTTAACACACTTTTTCCATCCATATGTTCAGGAACTTCGATTCCAGCCATGTCCAGTAGAGTTGGAGCAATGTCCAGATTGGCCACAACATTCGAGATACTAAAATAAACAAGATTGTTTTTTTTTTTAAAAAAAATTGTAATCATGGCAAGTTATTTAAAGCGTACTTGAGGCCATGAGGTACTTTTGGTCCTCGAACGTAAAACGGCACGCGAATATCAAAGTCGAATGGCATTGCTTTTCCTTTCACTAAACCAAATTGGCCCAAGTGATATCCATGGTCCGAGCTGTATAGTATGTAAGTATTATTCAGCTCGTCAAGATCTTTCAAAACGTTGTACAGCTGCAATGAGCATATTTTAGTTTCATTAACTGCAATTTATGTTGTAATAAAAATACCCTTTCAACAGCATCGTCCACTGACAGCAATGTCTGAAGACGTTTTCGGTGTAAAGAATCTGTAAATTTCTTATGAATGTCTTCCATTGGTCCAGTTTCTCTTAAAATCCATTGCTTGTCATAGTTTGGGGCTATATTCCAACTTTTTGTCCTAAGGATAACATAGAAGTAAAAAATTGAAAAATTAAATACAATTTATTACAGTAGTACAGTATGTTATAAAATACCAAAAGTATAAAATATAATTAAATTCATCAGAGTTGGTACTAACCTATGAGACGTTACATTTAAAAACTCATTTTGGAACTGAGGGGCCGCATCTTCCGGTCCATGTGGGGCTGGATAACTGAGAACCATCATGACTGGTTTATTAACAAAAAGCGTTTTGGATTGTTGAAAAAACGCTATGCTATCATTGGTAATTAAATCCGGATAATAATCCTGATCAAAAAAGACAAAGAATAAAAATTATATTTGAAGCTCCGAGTCTGCTTTTTAAAATAATAAAAATACAATGTTTCTAATAAGACTTGATTTTTGTAGAAATGCGTACAATTGACAAAAAGTGAAGACGATATTGACTAATACCGTAATACGCGTCAAATATAAAAACTTGCCTTTTGATAATCGTCACCGTAACGCTGTTTTACTCCGTTACGATTGATCGTGTAATTATAGAACCTTGAGTTTCTTATTAAAGCTGCCCACTCCCTCCATCCTGGTGGAATATAGGAACCATTGTACTCATTCAGGTACTTGCCAAAATAACCTGTCCTGTAGCCTGTATTGCTGAGGTAAGTGGCAAATGACCTGGTCTCCATAGTCTGTTGCCAGTACCTCGAAGAACAGTTGTCATTGTTGGTGAACACATGGTGGTTGTGCACGTACATTCCGGTCAAAATGGAACTTCTAGATGGACAACACATTGGAGTTGTAACGAAAGCATTACGAAAATTAGTTCCACCTTTTTGAAGAACTTTTAAAGCCTTTGGCATGTAATTCATCGAACCTGCATGAACAAAATCAGAAAAATATATTAGAACGCAAGTAAGGTCATGAAAGTAACTTTATTAAATCTTTATACGAGCTACACTACAAACCCATTATTTAAACTGATCATCATTGTTTGTGCATGCTATCAGCTATGATCTCATTTAAGCACTTTAGTTATTGGAATGCGCAAATTACCTAATTCGACGTCTTGATCGTCTGTTAAAATGACAATGATGTTAGGTTTTCTCTCCGGCTTAGGAAATCCATGTTTACGGCCTTTGTAAGACTTGGAAAAGCCATGGCGAGATTTACGGAATGAAACATCGTCCGTTGACCCACTGTTGTCCAGTTGAAATATTGATGAAAGGGATGACGATGGGGAACTATTGGTCCTTTTAGACGTCACCGCAGAAAGAGACGTCAGCGCTAAGAATATCACAGAAATAATGGCACTCAACTTCATTTTTGACGCCTAATACAGTCGCCAGCTGAAATAGACCAAGATAATATAAACAAATCATTAACAGGCGAAAATAACAAACATTTAAAATTTACAATTATCAAATATTTCAATAAGTTTAATAAAAAAAACTTTAATGCAAAACAATACTTTACTAGTACAGTATAAAGTTAAGAACTGAACCCATAATTTCCTCAAATCTTAAAAAATTCTTCACTAAAAATGTAGCACATTAACCAGTGTAATTAATAGTAGAAACAATAAACTACTACCCAAACAAATTATATACAGTGAATACTCTTAAATATTATCAATTATTCGTATAAATTACCGGTAACTAAACTATAGTTTGTTTCATTATATAATCATTTAATACATTTAACCAAAAATATCTATCAAGAACCACCCTTGTTAGCTAAAACATAAAAAATACATAAAATTCCATGATGGATGAGAACTTTTACTGTAAACAACGTTGAAATCCCACTGAGGTTTGCTTTAAGACCCTTTTAGCATAAAATAGATAAAAATAGTGTGTGATAATCGATGAGCATGAAGACAACGATGATGAATTTCATTATTACACACCGTACATAACATGATAAAACCGAGAAAGTAAAATAAAAAAATGATAGATCGTGTTTTGCATAGCTAATTAGCCCATCATGACGTCAGCAACGTTAGTTGAACATTAAAAGTTCAAAAGCACCACAGCGCTCTCTACAATGCATCCGAAGACGCAATTGAATTTGAAGTTACTCGTCATGACAACTCAGATGGATAGTGGGATGGATGTAGTAGGAGGAGCTTAAATCAATCATATCTAAAACATGGCTATGGCTCGGTGCCGAGTAAAAAATCAAGCAAAATCAATTTTCCTTCTCTGTGAAACTTTCGAATGACATTATGATGAATATCTTTGTAGTTAAGATGGTTGAGAGGAAGTTTATAAGGAAGTTTATGCAAATTTACAGTGCACCTGGATATGCAATTACAAAAACCACCCAATTTTTTTTTATAAAGATAATCATCAGCCAATTTTTCACTACAGGGTGCCACCTACATTTCCATTAACAAGGGCCAATTTGCTTAAGTTTGCAGAGACAATTTTAAACTCAACTTTAAGTCACTGGGTGGGCTGACCTGAGATCTTCCTTTCTGTTATGTATTTAAATTGCATTTTTATTAATTTTAAATTTAATTTGGCTTTTGTAAATAATTCAATGACTTTTGTTAAAATGTTTTAAAATAAACTAACTTACTGCTCATATTATTACAAAATTTAACAAATAAATTTAATTGTATGGAAATACTTCTTTTAAATTTTAGTACACTTATTTTTCAGATATTATTGATTTTTGTGCAAATAATTTCTTAGGACTATTAATTTTTCCTTTGCATATTTTGGTTATTTTTGGTACTTTCATTTGGATACATATTATTCTGATTATTGTGTCTTTCTAAAACTCATTTACTTGTAAATGAGCTAAAACTGGCTAAAATATTTTTCCATTTCGTTTAGCATTACAGTAGCTTAATCTCCTATTTATCTAACATATTTTCGACATTCTTCCAACCATTACATTTATTATTTTTTTCATAAAAATTTCGTTAAAAACGCATTTCTATGTAAATAGTGCCATTAATTCCATTTCACATTCAAGCCGTTCATTTCCATAGTCGAACATATTCGTGTTTTCATTCTATTCAATGTTAGTAGATTCAGTGATCGCCCTGTATATTATACATTTTGCATAAAATCATCTTAAAAATAAATACAAAAATAAAAATAGCTGAACACCTGCAAAGTCAGTCGGTAATACTTTTAGCCTAAAGGTAAAAATATAAAACTGAAGCACATGAAAAAAAAGCAACTTTCTACTTTTTATTTCAGTAGTGATGTCTAATGTCAAATGGCGGTAAATAAAAGAAAACGAAACCAAAAAAAAAAACTTTTACATTATACTGTACAATAAAATGTCGACAACTCCACATTCAACTGTCAACTTATGCTCCCAGACAGAGTTTTTTATTTTTTTTATTTTCCAAAGCATAACTTATTAGTGCTTCACTGAATAGACCACATTAAGAAAGTCAGAATTTTACTTAAGCCTAATTAAACAGAAAAAAAAACTTAATTCCTTTGGCCACCAAAATTAATGCAATGTCCAAATGACATTATAGGGCTGGGTTTCAACCAAGTCGTCAACAAACACGTATTGAGATGAAAATTGTCTATCTACTGTATATTGGCAGCATTCCCATCAAACCGGAAGTGCTACAAAAATCTCAAATCTTCGTTTCAAATATTTCGCTATTTAAGCAAACATAAAATACAGTAACTGTCTAGGCTTATTCTAAACCGGCTCAATAATCAACTTCCTTCTTACACAAAAAAGATTTCTTTTTTCAAAATCTCGCACTTCGAAAACTTAAATTAAAAACTTGGTTTTCTTCCTGTCATATAATAAGGAAGCGGAAAATCACTAAGTACATCACGTAACATTTTTTTATTTTATGTTACCAAAATAGCTTTGCTAAATCAGTTTTATTCCATAAAAACAAGCTTAGTGTAAAAAAAAACCAGCATATTTTTTTTTTTGTTTTTGAAGATTTATTATTTGGTTGAGCAATAAAATAAATTTCATCGATCAGAATCTGGTAACATTGTTAAGCAATAAAAACGAGATTTTCAATCTGTGTACGTGAACCACCGTAGCACAATTTACACAAATTAATGCAAACATTTCGTAAACAGTTACAAAAAGTAGACAAAAAGTTGCAAAAATATGCTAAACGACACAAAAAAAACAGCAAAATCTACCAAATTTTTAATTCGCTAAAATATTGTAATAGGGTTTCATTGTTTAACTTTAAAGATGCTGACATAGCACAATGAATGCATCGCATTAACTTAAAATGCAATACAAATTAATTAACTTTTAAGATTTTAAATTTAAATTAAAGAATAAGCCTATACAATAATGTATTTTATGTTAAAATAGTAATCGAAAAAAGCTCTCAAGTGGTACGCAGTATTAAATGATTGAAAACCGTTGAATTAAACCATCCCGTTTTTTTTTCTCCCCTTCTTTTTCAAATTAATTAGATTGCCATTTCATCAATGGCAAACGTAATAAAAAGTGAACACGCAATTGCCTAATCTTCTCTCTTGCAGCATATAATCTAAATGACGTCATTACTTGCACAGTAATTGCCTGTGATTGAAGCATTTGACACACTTTGTTGTTTTATCACAAACTTTCAACGCCTCGGTAATGGCCATCAACTGATCTCAATATGTCAAACTATTAACAGAAAACACGTTTTTATCTTCTTAAGGCTTGAAGAATAAGTCGATTCTAGATGCGACACTGCCTTTACATCCGATAGGACTAGCTGCCTCCAATTGAATGATTGATGACAGGAAACAATAACGTTTTACACTGATTAAGTTGATAACACACACTAAAAGTTTTACGTTAAAATGTAAAATTTTAACAAGTGTGTGCAAAAAGTGCTCATTTAGTTTTTTCTAACAATTGAAAAGACAATTATCTATGAAAATGGAGACATTATGCAACTACTATACAGTACTCTGAACTTTTTATAGAACTTTTAATTGTTGGAGTTTCAGGTAATCAAGATATTATTAAGTTACTAAATTTTAAGAAGTTTTAAAATCCTTAATAAATTCGACCCAAAGGTCACTCAACTTTTTCATCTAAAATCTGAAATCTAAATTTCAATTATACACCACCATAATCATCTGAATAACTAAAAATAGCATCACCTGAAAGGCCCCCGCTGGGCCCCTAAACACCTAAAAAAATAACTAGTTCAATTCAAATAACAATGCTAAATCCCACACAAAAATTTAAATTTCACAACCACCGCCTATTTAGTCACCAGTAAACAGTTACATTTTTTAATAATCCAAAAAAAATATGAAATTAATAAAATTTTACCTGCAAAGATTTTCAGCCGCCACAAACTTTTACTTTTCACTGTGTCATGGCCGCCTACAAATAAAATACAAGTTAACTTAATATTATTTTTAAAAAAAAAATTACATTTAAGGCTGATAAGTGACAACACTGATGGTGGTCTAGTTAACTGTGATAGCCTTTTAAGTTGATCACCAAAAAATAAATAATAGACGCCTACTTTTTTATATAACAAATATGCTAATGAGAAACAATGGATAAAAAGCCTTGAGATGACGTATTAAGCTTTTGTAATATATTTCAATAAAGAAAAACAATCACTAAATTACTTTAGTATCTAACTCTAATACAATAATTATATAGCAAATCATTAGCTACACCAAGGCCACCTTGTACATTTCAACGCCATAAATCTATCGTTATTTTTAGATTTTAGTCATTAAAAGACTCAAATAAATTGGCCATTCCTGTTATTCTCATGCCATTTATGTTACTTTAATCAGTTGTCATTTTTTTGATGGTTTACAATTTTACATACAGTTCTCACTTCTTGTCTATTTTTAACTCGTGACCATTGACCAACTGAAATAAGGTGTCGACAAGTTCAATCATTTCATATTTAGAATGATGTTTAAGTACTACAGTACGTCTAATGTTTAATAAATTAGCCATCATGTTTAATGTTTTATCCTCTGAATCACTTTTAAAATCTCTAAATATAGAGTTTTGGTCATTCTAATAATCTAATTATAGAATTTCCATAATAGTAATACAGTGCCAAGTCACTTAATCTTCCCATAAAGCATCAGTGCTTATTTAGATACAAATTGAATTGGTAATGAGAAAAAAGGCATTACAAAGCTAAATTTAATGCAAATGTGGGTTTTTTTCTTTCAGCGCAACTCACGCTAAGAGGCTCTCGTATCCATAGCAACCAACTGAGATCAAGAGACCAAAATAGCCTAAAACGAGCAACTAAATATGTAGCAGCAACAGAGATGTGAAATGGCTAAAATGGACACATTCCCTCCATAATAACTTATATATATTTCTCTCTCGCTACACAATGGCTCATACAAATCGCTTCATTACACTCACTATTCAACTTTTATAGCTTAAACGACAAAAAGTTCATTTTCATGCAAAAAAGGTTGAAAAGCACTAAAAGTCGTCTGTAAATCTGTCTCCCCTCCAATATTATAAATGGGTGTCGTTTTCATTTTAATCTCAATGAATCAAAATTTACAGGGTAAATATCACTTGCTTCCCTTAGTCCTCATCTTTCCATAAAGAAACTCCACTCCAACCATCACGTTGCGTGTACTGTATAAACGTTTATTTTGTTACTTCTACTCACTACTTGGAGTTTTACAACACCAAAAGAACTGTAAAAATTTATTGAAATAAGTAATTACAAATATCAGTTGATTATAAATAATATATATAGTCAAAAGAAAATTTTTAACAACCGAGGTTTGCACATAAAACAACAGATAGATCATCTAAAAATCAACCAAGCAAGTTGTACTATTAGTTCACCAAATTAAGCCCTTAAATCGAATGTTAGGCAGTATCGGAAATTAATTATTAGAATTTCACAGCAAGCAGACCAATGCGAATTGAATTGATGTACGGTACCTCATAAATACTATTCTAACGCTCTTCAATCGCTTTTCTTTGTAAACTCTAGTGGCAATTAGTATTGTAATGTCTGTACTTTTAAGTTTAACTATGATCTCAAATTTGACCATATCAGTCATGTCAACAAATTTCAGTTAAAGATGCAGATTAGACAACTTCAAGAGAGTTATGCATACTGTTAATGCTGTATGGCCACCCTGTAGAGTTTAAACTTTCACCCCACTTCTTTGAAAAAGCAATAAAACTTCCAAAGACTAGAAAAAAAATTCTCCTTAAAGGCTTGTGTTGTTGTGAAAAGAAAGTTTCACTGAAAAGTTAAAAACTGCTGCACCCACCTTCAATCCCTATCTCATTCAACTCCCCCCTTTACAAACGATTCATCTTCAATTCATGCCATTTCATTCACATACTTTTTCATAAACAACCTACTGTAAATAGCTTCAATATACTGTACCATATCTCTTGTTTAACGAAATACAATGTACTGTAGTTCTCTGCTTTGATTAATGTTCGTTAAGTAAAGTTTCACTATGTAAGCAATTCATTCTCACAACAGTAGTTTATCAATGAAAAGTTCATAAGTTCGTTCAAGACAAAACTACTACAGTATAATCCCGATAATACTGTACTATAATCAACGATTTTTGCTAGTTTGGTCCTTCGCTACTCAAAACGATTTAAGCTATTGGTATACAGTATTTTAAAGACCAATTTAAAGCCGCGTTACGTCATGATTTATTTACCGATCTATCTTGAGTTATTGGACAATTTATTATAAATGATATTCAGCATAACAACCTAACTTATTACCAGATTCGATCATAAAATTAGATCATTTAAAATTACTCAAATGTCATTTTTGGTTCTAAATTGGACTTTTGTTCTTATGATGACTACTAACTTGCATTATAGACATTAAATCAGGTCACTTAATGTTTTGGTTTACTTTCAAAATTGGTCATCTTAGCACCAATTTCGGCATCGCATATTAATTAGGTTAAGTCTAAAATTGTGCTTATTGCTGTTTATAGTAACATCAACAGCTATAAAACAATGCGATTCGTAATAGCAGTTGTTTTAAATAGAGTATTCATCGCTAAACGAATTTTTAACTCGCTTTTATTTATTTAAATTGCGATTGGCTAGTTGTGCAAAAGTGGACAACAAAAGGACCACACACAAAGCAATTGCATACCACACACATACAATTTATTTCTAAAAGCTCTAATATTAATGCCATAAAATACTTGCAAGATTTACCATCACGATTTACAGCGGGATTTACCATTCGTCTTTTGACTAAATTAGACAAAATCTAATTAGTATAACAGGAAATTACAGACAGTGACCTAAATTAAAACAATTTAACAATTACAGTTATTTCCTCAATTTCCTCAGACATTAAAAACTACTTTTTGACCTCAAAACAACCACCTAAACCAGCAAGTCAGGTAAATTTTAACGTAATTTGAACAACTGCATTACTTAAATATCAACTTTTACAGTAATACAGACTGCAATACTGTAGTTATTAACATTCAGAAGTGTAAATACAAAACATCAATAAGGCTGGTCAGATACTGTATGAAAATAATATTCTACGATATTTACGGTGTTTAATTTGCAAAGATGACTTAATTGAAATCCATATAAACATCATAGTAAATAACTTGAAAAACTGAGATCAAACTTAAAGAAAAACTTATTAAATCGTCAAAATGACTATAAAATAACAACGGCAACTATTGAAATATAAAAAACCCAGGTAATATTAAAAAAATTAAAATATACAGTAGTACTGTACTAAATAATAACAAGTCGAGTCCAAATGATAACAAAGGACAGAACAAACTGGCCAAAACTCGAAACGTTCCCTATATGCTCTAAAAATAGCTCGCACAAATTGTCACCAACTTCAAAAAAATGGCACTAATTTCTTTCAGAAATCTCAAATTTATCGCCGAAACCTTACAAAGCCACATTTTCATACAGTATGTCAGCCGACATGCAAATTTACAACCCAAAAACCTAAAAATGTATAAATGATGTGCAATGTAAAAATGAAGTGTGAAATGTCTGGAACCTATTTTCAGATATAGACATTAGACATGGCTAAATTGCATGCAAAATAAGCAAAATAAAAGAAAAAACTTAGAGCCAAGTGAGAGAGGGTTGAAGAACATAAAATCTTAAAAAGTTGAAAAGAAATAGTTTTGTGAGGGGCTTTAAGGTGTTGTTTGTGGGAGGTTGAGGAGGGGACCGTTATAATACCTGTGAAAAGCAAATAGCATTTGAGGTCACGTGAAAAGTTGAAGGTTGTTTCAAAAGATTGCGAAAAATATTACATTGCCCTATGGCCATGTTAACCATTTACGACCCTTCAGAAATTCACACTACGTACACAGGCGCTTCACAAAAAATTCTGCATTATAAATTATGTTTTATGAATTGTATTTTACTTTTTACGTCTATTTTATCTTTTAAAAAAATAAAAAATGGTTAATCCATTGATGGTGACCGACAAACGCTAGTCATGCTGCCGCCAAAGTCGAACCTATCGCCGCAGGGAACTTCTGGTGTTATCAAACTTTCTATAGTTATCTTTTCAATGATTGTTAAAACTAATTCTTACGATAAATAAAAAAACAGATTACAGTGTATTGTTAATATGCATATTTCTGTTATGTTTTAATTTATTATTTTTGATATTATACTGTAATTTACTTATTTCTTTGAAAAGTTAAGTACTGTAACTTAACGATATTTGAAAAACGTTGCACCTACATTTAATTTTATAAAATCTCAATATCTTTAATTAACTTTTCAAAGATTCTTCTATATAAAGTAAATAGTAATTATTGCTACTGTGCTAATTTTAATTTTTCGATTGAAACATTTCATTTTACATTTTTCGTAGCTAAATTTAAGGGCCTCGTAAACGCTGCCGTCAAATTCGTCGCTATTGCCGCAGGAAACTAATGCCGCATTCTCGTTTTGACGGATTTTTACTATACAATTTTAACAGCTTTTTAAGACTATTGCACTGGCCAAATTCCTGTAAATACTTAACTTGCATATACTGTTATTTTATAGATTTTAAGTACAGTAATTTAAAGAAAAGTTTAGTATTTTTTCATTGAGTGACAATGCCACACACACGCTACTGTGAAAAACAAAGATTTAGCCGCCGGGAAATTCTGACACTACCAAAGAGCCCCTTTTCACGCTTCATTTGTTATTTTTACAGCCACTTCAGTTCCAGTCAAAAGAAAGTTTTATAAAGTTAATATTTACAAGAATTTCGAGTATTTTTTGTAACAATTTTTAGAAAAACTATTTGTAAAGTCATCGGTAAGCACGAACACCTGTCATACACACGCCGCGACCTAACGCCTGCAAACCCAGTACTCTAATAACGTAATTTTACTGCAGATAAACAAAGCATCGGAAAACGAATTAATTTAATATAAATGATATCAAACAATAAATATATCTGTATCTAAACTAATAATAAAACAAACAATGTAAAGTTAACAATGTAAATGCAATTATTGAGTTGAATTGGGTTTTATAACAATGTCCAAAAATGTTGCGGTCAACACAATCGCATGTTCCGCAGATAAATTATCAAGTTAACGCACATTTTTAGTGTTAAATTTTAGTGAAAATTTATTAATAAAAAACATGCTTAAAATTGATGTTTGATATCAGCACAATTTTAAAAAAATTTAAATTTTTTAAGCAGTGAAAATTCGCCGACAATATACATTAGACGAATCACAATAACAGCTGCATATTACACTGTAACTTTCAATTACCGGTACTACGAAATGCCAAACTTAAATATAGATGCAATAAAACAAGAGTAATGCATTAATTAACATAATTTAGAGCAAGCACCTCTTTTAAAATATAATACAATCTATCAACAATAACCAATCTCTTTTAAAAGATAAGTTATTACAAACTATTCGGAAACAGGTAAAGCAGTTGCCGTGACAGTCGGCACATATACGGCGTACCGGACTACCATCTGTTTAACATCGTTCAAACACTGTCAATTACAGTAAATCTTAATAGCCCCACCCAAAAATAAAAATATGTACTACTATATTATTATATGGGTATCTTTTAAGTGAGTTAAAAAGTTTTTCAAGTGGGCAAACAGAGTAAAAAGACATCCAGTTAAATTTTCGAAAGAGGTTTGTGGTATTTACGGTCCATACGGGACCAGCGCTACTTGAGTCGCCGACTCAGTGAACGTCTTGGCCGCAGGGAAAGAAAGCTTAATTCCATGGCAGCCATTGAAAAAGGAAACAGAAGGAGGTGGGGTGGGGGGAGTTGGTAGAATAAAGGTCAGTTACACCAAAACCACAATCAAGATAAATGTCTGGTCTGGGCACTTTTTTAAATCGTATTCACACTCGCAGACAATTCTAATTACCACTTACCATTTATGAGCACAAGACGTCGGGTACGAAGGCGACCTCGATACACGGTAAATCACACAAGGACTCGGTAAGCTCTACGCTTATACGTCTCAATTCACACCCCGACTAAACAAACATTTAAAAAAAAAAAATAAAGATGAAGGAGAAAAAGAACTAATTACGTCACTGACCACACCTCCGTCTATATACCTTTCCTCTAAAAACAATGGGATTTCATTTAAATTTCCATGATTTGCAACTTATAAAAAGTTGTTTTAAAATGTAAAGTTGAATTGCGCAAACTAATATCCGGAAATAAGGCTTAGATAAAGAAAACGAATTAGGACACCTGTGTAGGGTAATTTTCAATATTGTCCCGATGTTAAATGACCTAGCTTAGAAGGCGCCTGCTTAATAAGTTAATTGACTTGCTAAATGGCAACACAAGTTAGGTCCCAAAGGATTTCATGCTCGAAATCCTTTTATGTCGCTATTGTTCAAACAATTTGCCGCTTCAGATGTTAAATTTAGCTTCAACATGCTGTTTGGACCGGATTCGTGTGTGCTTCTATAAGCACTGCCATTCAATTTTCAGCACTATACAAGCAGCTTTGGTTTTTTAGTATCACTTTAATATGCTTAATTTGACGTAAAACGCCAGATTTGCTTTAAAAAATCTGCTAAAAGTGAGCGATTGAAGAAAGTTGGGGCTATTATTCAAATTAAATGTTTGGTACTTTATATTAGATTTGATGTTTGAGACGTTGTGCTATTCTACTGTATTTGGAACTTTATTATGTTATTATGTTCTTTAGATTTAATGAGGCATCATACTATACTGCTAATTAAATTTGAGATCTTTTATTTGTGTTTTCAGAATCTCTCATTTGATCACTGAATTTGAGTGTTAAATATCATTAACTTGCACATTTCGAAACAGGGGGAACCAATATTTTCAGAAATTCAAAGGGCGTTCTTTCCTTTCTTCTTTCATTTTATTTAAACACAGTATATTTAATTCCAACTAACATTAATGGTAAGTTATTTACTTTTTTCAGTAAACTATTATTTTCCATTACAGTTTTATTTGCTATGTATTTGAATTTGGGAGGCATTTCGTCACGCACCGCACCTCCTTCACAGAATATTCAACTGAGAGATTTGCCTGAGCTGATAAAGATTTATGCAAATCTTACGTAATTGCATCCGTAATTATTAAACATTGCGTGTGTTATTAAGATTTACAAACATTCTATCATTATAAACGTTGTTTGTTTTCAATAAGATTATTATTGACTGTTAAAAACTTTGTTGTTTACATGGTTGTATGTACATTAATTATTTAACTCGATTTAATCACGTATGTTTAACAGATGTGGAAGCTAAAGCTGCCTCATATATTGTGAAGCAAGTCGATATTAATTCAAGTAAACATGTATTGCACAGTATACTGTATGTTATTACCGCGAAGAAAAATGACGGCCTTGGCCAAATGTAATGTCATCAAGTAATCGATCATAATACAAACCCATTAATTAAAACTATTTTGCATTTTCGTTACTAAGCTTCTTTCTGTGTAGAAAGACAGCAATCACTTAGAGGTCTTCTGATTAAGAAATTAGCTTATAATTGAGTTAAGTAAACGGCTTAAACAGCTGATTCAAATGCAGCAAGGCGCACGATGCATAGAGAGCGATAGCCGATGATGGCGCGCTTTGCAAGCGGCAAAGAACATTTTTCGAACGTTTTCAAATTTCGAATTTTTATCAATTATCTCTGAGAATTCGTTTGTCAAACTTAGTGTTAACCTAGTTTGGTTAATATTTGTCGCATAAATACATGATTATGACTTATGAATCGTTATTTACCTTATTTATTTATTTTTATTGTGATATCTTCGTCTTGAGTAGATCAATGACCTTCCTTAAAAACTCCCGGAGAAGAAAAAACGGAGCACAATTTCATCCAACTCGGCGTTTAGATGTCTTGCCTCAATCATAAATCACAACTGTTGTATTAAGAAACCTAAATTGATAAAACAGCCCGACATTCATAACTTCAAAAAAAACTTCCAGAGCACTTGCACTTTTTACCCTTCTATTTGGATGACTATTCACCCCGCGATAACGTAACTCAACTGCGTTAATCGAAGCGACGAGCTAGCCGCTACAACTCAGCCCTGTAAAGTTGAAATTCGCTCCTTTACCATGGCAACCATTTCATACATTTAGCTCGCTCACGCATTCTATTGGTTGGTCTTTTCATCTTCATAGCGCTAAATTTAAATTCTTTTAAAATGTTAGTACCGATAGTGAATCGTAAAATAAATACGATTTGAAATAGAGCGATTTAAATTTTAATAATTAAATGGATATCAGCCATATTAAAAAAAAAAGGTTTTATTTTTTTAAAAGGCTATTTCTATAATTTAGCTAACATTAACAGTTACTGTCACTTTTTTTCGATTTATCTGACTTTTTAGCATCTTCCTCTTCATGGTCTTTATTTTTTGTTTCTTCTTGAATCTGAATTATAATAGAACTGTCACTTGTAACCGATGATGGTTTTCGAAGATTCAAGCTATCTGAATATCCACTGGACACTTTCGTATCATCATTTACACAAGGTTTGTTGTTATTTTTACAGTTAACATTAGAATTTGCAGCCAGCGGGCTGGTGGCTTTGGTAGATCCTCGTCGACCTAATTTTGCTGCAAAACTTTCATAATTAAGTTTATTTAGTGGACTGCTTTCACTGCGATCCAATTGCTTTTTCATCATGATATTTTTAAACAGATTTCCGGAATCAGCCACCGGCTTAGAGTCACTTTGTTTCCGAATCAAATTGGAATTGGCCCCTGCACTAGCACAACCTTCTTCCGCGTATGGAAGAAGCGAGGGCCTTGGTGATGATGACGAAGATGGTGTTGGTGATGCAGAAGTTGATGTAGACGGCGGTGGACCCAGTCCAAACGGGAACAGAAAGTTGCCAATTACAGAATGCGATTTGGACACTTTCTGCTTGGGCTTTGAAAAATGGTTTCCCATATTTTTAAAGTCAAAAATGGGGGTATTGAACTTCGCGCTACTTGGCGTTGGTATGAGAATGTTCCGACCATTTGTCTGCTCGGTCGTGGCTTTAAGTTGAGGAAGAAGTGCTAAGGTGAGAAGCTGAGCAACGTTGCTTGATTTATCGGCGCATGGCTGACCAAAACTGGCGGATAAACTTCGACCATCCATAGTGCTTCCGCTTTTGTTCAACTCGCCACAAGCGATGGCCATGGCTAAGTCAAAAATAAAATTAGCCGGATTATCTGCTGCCGTTGCTCCAGATGAGTTAGTAGTCATCGAAGGTGTCGCTGGTGTAGTGGGAAGTGACTCTTCCACTATTGAACCTTGGCTTAGCGACCTTTTCAAACTTGGTTTGTGAGAGATTGCAGTTGCTTCAATTGAAGGGCAACTTGACCGACGGGGAAGTTTTGGAAGTTCACCATGTTTACGCTTAAAATAATATCATTATTATTAGTTATCAGTTCAATTGTTGGTAACACATTGTACTTATTTGAATATAAAAAGTTAGAAAAAATTATCCCATGATTAGAGAAACTTAATCACCCAAATCTAATACAGTAGTATCAATTCCTAGCAACGCTTTGTAAGTTTAGTTACCGGAAATGCTTGAGCTTCATTCACTCTCATGTTAAATTCAATCTAAGAACTTAACGTAACCAAATTATCATACTGTAATTAAGATTTACCTTAATTAATTCGTTCATGGTCTTGATGAGATAATCAACTTCTTTAGCAAACGCGTCCTGGGTTTGTTTGAGATTCTTTGTCAAAGATTTTTCAATTTTTTTCACATGTTTGGACTTCATGGCCTTGGCAATAAAATTTAAGATCATGGATAAATATCCCAGACCAAAGATAATCCACACCATAATTCCAATCAAATATGCCAGATTATAATTCTTATTATTCTGACCTAAACTCACGACAAAAGCATGTCATTAAATTAAATTCAAAATATAAATAATAAACCTCAGTTACCTGCAACTAAATCTCCAAAACCTATAGTAGTTAAAGTGACAACTGCATAGTAAAATCCATCCAGGTATGACCAGTCCTCCATGGCCATAAAAATGGCGGCTGGCATGAGTAGAAATATCACAAAACCAGGTATTAAGTACGTCACTGTGTTAATGATCAATGTCAGACGCGGAGAACTGGAACTTCTAGTCTTTTCATGGACTTTGAACAGCTTTTTACTAAAGAGATGACCAATGACTGCCATCCAGATGCCAGTCAGCGGGATGCCAATTAAGGCATATAAGATACAGAATCCTCGACTACTTTCAGTCGTTGGAAACTTGTTACCATAACCTAAATAATTAATTACAAAATTTAATTAATGGTTACAATGTAATACAAGATTTTTTATACAATATTACAATCCAATTTTTAACATATTAACCAATTATAGTGAACTGTTGATTATATCTTTTTAATTTTTCATTTGGTCAATAAACTAATATCACTGTTTACCTATGGTGGTGATGACAGTGAGGCAGAAAAATGTGGCGTCATAGAATGTCCACTTGCCAGTCGTTGTATTTTGTTGTAAATAAGTATAGCTGACATTTTGGAATACATAGTTTACATGGGCAGTCCATTGTGTCCAATTAAGTCCACTAAACTCGGCTGAATCGTTTGATAGAAGACGACCTATTAACATGAATCCGTTAAGAAATAGTTTAGCTATATTTGAGCAATAGGAACATATGAATGAAACTCAATGTATAGTCTGGATTTTAATGTCTTTTCTGATAAATATGTTTAAAGAAGCTAACCGTTAAATCTTACTTTTAAAAGACTCCAAAGCCTTATACGTTGAACTAACTTTGACTACAGGCGTCTTTTCTAAGACCATAAAAACAGCTCCGCCTATAAGCAAATAGGCTGTAAAGACAATCAGAAGGGCAATTCCTTGTCTTAAATTCATGGTAGCCCCACCAGATAAAACCGTTGAATTTGCCAAAATTATAATCATCGAAATACATCACACTTCATGCAATTGCACACAGTAAACAACCTAAACAAACAAAATTAAAAATGTTAATTACGGTTCTTGATAGTTTAAAAGTTTATTATTTCGAAAATTATAAATAAACTTTTAAAACAGATGTAGAAATAGTTTCAGATTAGCAGTGCTAACATTAGTAATAAATAAAAACAAAATCTCTATATTACCTTCAATTGCTCAAATTTAATACAGTATTTGAATATATGAATATTATTAAAAAATAACTAACTACTGTCTTACCTTTAACTTTTAAATATCTAGCTTTACTTGTAGTTAATAAAACTATCTTTACCCTATACTTAGTAATTGGATCAATTCATAAATTATGAGCAATTCATTAATTATATTTATTGCTACTGAATACTGATTAAATACTTGTCCTAATTAAACATTCAAAGATCATAATTACATATATAAAAACATGCAATATTAATTGTTCAATAATGCCATGCATAATGAGATTACCAAAAGTTTGTTCACATCCGACTTAATCCATAAAAAAAAGCTTATTGCAGCAGATACACACAGCCAAACATTAAAAGTTCACGAAATATATCAATGTCAATGTGACACTGTACTAATCGTAATTAAAATTAATTATAATTACCTTATAAATAACCCCAACCACAAGCTTAGCAAGTAATATATCACTTGCAAAATGGCTCTTCATTATTTCCAAATACATTTTCAAAACTCCAAAAAGAAGTTGCCTTTGTAAAAATTTAAGCTTAAAATTTAAAGATAGAATCCCACTTAAAAAAATTAAAACAAATACTTCTGTTTCTATCTGAGAACGATACTATTAAAAACATAGTTCTTATTCCAGAAGATGGGAGCGCGGCGTGTGTTGTGATCAGTTCCTTTTGCGTGAGTAAACTAAACATGTCACAACATTTTTGATTTGAGCACAAAAAAGATCTCCAACTTGTAATTAGTTCTGCTTGAAACAGTCAGTTACACAAACATTAACAGTAGACGTAAAGGGGATATGGTTATAATAGTTTATAAGTAATGTGCTGTAGATTCTGCCTCTGGGATTGGTTTGTTAAAAGTTCTGATAACTTGATAAGATTAAACTCAAAAACTTTTTCAGTCTTTACACGAAATGGTATTACAAGATAAAATAAGTCAATGTGTAAATAAATATCGTTTAACATGTTTACAAAAATAAATACAGTACCGACATTAGTCACAAGTATTATTATTAATAGACATCAAAGTGGTAAATTTAAGTTTTTGGGATTGATAAATTGTTTATGTCCTGTCGGTATCTGGCTCCAATGTCGATAGAAAAGTCATAAAAATACTCGTATGATTAGGTGAAAATATGAAAATTATGGTAGATATTGAATTACTATTAAACTGCACAATATTTTAATACGTTAAGTTTACGTTAATGCGTGCTAAATATTGTCAGTACCGGTATCTAATGGGCTTATTATAGAATATATCTAATGGGCTTATTCCATAATCCATATTCAATTTATCATTAACTTTTCAAATAATTTTAATGTAACAAAGTTATTATTTTCCTTGAATCGAACAACACCTGTTATATTTTTTGGCGGAGTTCCCGTGCTCTGATTTTTCCCCTTCTACCGTTTCGACCGGATCTTTCATGAATGGAGAACTAGATTTCCAGTTGACAAAGCCAATTAAAATAGGTTTAATTATCAGACAACAAAAATTACTATATGTTGCAACCATCATCAGTTTATTACATTAAAACAGGGAATTAATTTTCCGATTTAAAAATAGGTGGTGCTAAAAGAGATGTTTTTGGCTAACTTAGAGACAAATGATATTTAAAAAAACATTTTGATTACATGTACAACAGGAACTGACTGTTACCAGGATCAAAACAATTAATTAAAAAAACAGTCATGTATTGTAAGTTATACTATAACCTACTGTATATTTTTATACAGTACTAGATGTAATGTGAATTAACTATATTTACTACAATACACTTTCAATCTTTATCAAAAACAATAAAAAAAATAATTTAAAGTACCTTTTTAATAAAATATGGCAGACGTGTTTAATGTTTATAATACATATCCATAATCAAACAAACTTCCCAATTAGTCCTTTCCAACATCCGAAGATGAAACACAAAATAAATCCAAAACACACCACATTTGAACTGGCAGTGACTAAAATAAAGTACATGCAGGTGGCTTGAAATGCTTTTTCAGATGTTTTTATTGTTGCAGCAACACAACGATAAACTATCACAGCACTAATAGTTTTTATAATCAACATTTGACGCAATATACTATAATAAGAATAATAATTCAATGGCTTAAATTGTTTCATACAACTTAGCTTATTAAACGTGTACCGGTACTAAGAACTGAAAACACACTTCATCTGTAAAATTTGTTTTTAAACTTAAAATTTGTTGACATAATTCTTTCAACGTATCTGCTAATTGTTTCTTAATAAGTTAGATAAAAAACTTGATATATTTAAAATTGATATGCTGTTATATATTATGTTTCAGATTGGTTTATTAATATGATTGGCCACTTTCAACATTTCACTCGACGCCTAACTTCAAATTAACAAGATGTCTGAATCGTTTTCTGTAGTAAAGAAATTGCTTGCCAAATTTGGATTTCTAAAAAAAAAAAATATACACGTTTCAAGCTAAATTTACCAATTACACGAACAAGCTATTTCGACTAACAATAATAAATGGCAAAAATCCATAAATGTACAGTAGTGCGTTAACTTAATTAAATAAGACATTAAAAAATGTCATACTTTTCATAATCGTAATCTTTTATAAATTAAATTCATAATAAAATAATAAATACTGATAGCATAACAGTGACCAGTGAGGTCACAATGACGTACATAATGCAAAGTTTTGTCAAATTAGGCAATCTTAGCAGCAATGCCAAGTTTTTCGTTCAACCCTTTAAAATCATTACAATTATAATTGAGAAAGAAATACTCCCTCTAATATTAATTTTGGCACCAACAAAAGCCCTCGATTTGTTTATTTAATAAATACAAATTTTATTACACAAGAAAGAACCATCACAAAATAACTTCAACGCCGATTGGCTAAAACTGAAATAGCAAATAATGTACTTCGGTTTAGCAACAATTAGAGGTTAGATCAATCAAAAGATCTAAAAAAATCTCCTAACTGGTGTTTCAGGCACTATCGTTTACTGTACAAATTTTTATAAAAAAAGTAAATTGATAAACAATGCATTCGACTTTATAACCTTAGTGAATTCAGAATTTTGTCAGCTAAATTCTTAGTTCTTCACCAAATGAATGTTTTAAAACTGTTCACATGAACTGTCATTTCTCCAATTTAAGAAGCTCATTACATTGACGATTTTGCACACTGCCAAAATGACAAAACCCTGGGAAATCCAATGACGTAAATTCATTTAAATAAGTATGCTAACACTGCAACATTTTCGACTGTTTTATTGTCGCAGCTAATTAATTAGTCAAAATTCAAATTTATTAAGACATTTATATCTTTATAAGTTAATAACATCTCACTTCAATACGAGAAGAAAATCTCAGAATCCCTATCAATTAATATAAATGATAGCAAAATACTGAATGTAACTACACGATCACTTATCAATCAATTAAAATTACAGTATATCGTTGACTGATAGAAACAAGTTTCAATTTTAAATTTAAACAACAAATACCCGCTTAAATATTGTATATAATGTATTTTAACTCGATATATCTATAACAGATTACACATAAATACTGTATATAATGTATTTTAACTCGATATACAGTATCTATAACAGATTACACATAAATACTGTAAACTAAAATCAAGCCAATGCAAACAACTTTTTAGCACTTTCATTTGCATTGCCAGTTCAGAATAATATAAACAAGTAATAAACAAATTAGCTTAAAAATTGTTCTGTTTAAAAAAAATTAAAAAATTGAAGTTAATTCCCATTTACACAAGAAATTTAGTTCAAAATTGATAAACAATTGATTATGCATGTTATAAAAGTTAATAATAATACAATAAAATACAGTATAAGTAAAATTGATACTGACCTGGAATCTTATTTTTATTTCCTTGCTTTTAAAATTTTTCTTTTAGGTTTTTACTTTTAAATTAATGATACAGTATTAAAGTATTTTATCACATTCGATGAATTGTTTTCACATCCTTAATGGCTTCTACGTCGTCTAAATTTTTCCACCAATAAGGCAAAAGATGTTTAATTATCAGCCGAAACCATGGAGTTATTGGTATTCCACTACTATCCAACGAATCTAAAATTCAATTAAAAATTTTAATCAAGTCCATGAATAAAAAGTGCCTTACTCCATTTGAGCCTAACTCAACAGCAATATCGTTTAGAAAATGAAAAATTAAATAAAAGTACTATTTTACACAAAATAAAATAACTTATAAACAAAACTCCAAGCACAAAATCTACAATAAAGAATTATAATTATTATTATGTCTAAAAGTATCATATGTATGTTATAGACACAATAGAAAAGTTAAGTTAAATTATGATTATTTTTTAAATAACTTACGGACAAAAGAGTTAAGCTGCTGTCTAGAAACATATCGATGCTCAGACACTTCATTGGTATTTATACTGAGATTTACATCTGCCTTTACAAATAAAATATAATCCATTTCATGTTCACCCCAAGGAGGATCAGCCGCAGCACTGTAATGGACACGAGTCAAATAATCAAATTTATCCAAGGGAATCTACAAAATAAATAAAAACTATAAGTAAAATATCCGATTTACATCAAGTAATATAATTTGTAAAAATAAAACTCTTGATAAGCACATTAGACAAACATTAACATTCGCAACTTTTAGACATTTAGTGAATAAATAAAAAAAACTCAACAAAAAAATAATAATAATAATAAACCTAAAAAATGAAATGTTATATCATATTATACAAGATTTGTCACTTAAATGATAAACTCCATTTAACAATAAAATTGAGCTTAACAGCCAAATTTATTATAATTATACAGTATATGACTACAGAATATTTTAAATATATAAATCAAATAATTTTAAATTAAACACCAAATTTGGTTTCCACCACGTAAGTGCATAATTTTATATTGCATATTACCTGATAAATTGGAATTCCTAGCTCAAATTCCAGTCGCCTCTGCGCTGCTTTTTTCACACCGATCGCATCGGTTTCATCCAATTCTGATGGAGTAAACAACGGATGACTACAACAGGTGTTACTATAATACCCTAAAATTCACCATCCAAAAACAAAACTTAAATTAATTATCGTCTCCCAAGCTGATCTAATCCTATGATAGACCTGGGAATGTAATTTTGGCATTTGAACGTCTTTGAAGCAGCAAATCTCCTTGAGAATTGAAAAGAAAAACGCTGAAAGCTCGGTGTAATATTCCTACAATGAATTACAATCATTATAACATTCATTTCTTTAAGAAAAATAATTAAGAGTAACACAAAACTTTACCAGTGTTTTGCTGACTAAATAAATGGCATTCCTTTTTTGACTTTTGACCTAAAACTTTGTCCGTTTCATCCACAACAATACATGGTTCCTCTAGCAGCAATACTTGTTGAGGATCATGTGCAGACATTAAATTAGCCAAGCTGTCACGATTGGAGTAGTTTCTAGTTACTTTGATTAACTTTGAGATTCCATTATTGAGAAATGATGTTTTACACAATGTTCGTAGCATCATCTTTAGGCCGGCTACACTGGCAAAACAAGTGTTCAAAATATATTATTATGTTTACATTCACAGCAGGTATTGAACACCTGCGTATTTATATATTATAGTTTATCTTTAAACAAATGCCTAATAAAAATATGAGCTGAAACATTTGACACGTTGCATGAAACTGTTCGTATTATTTATCATCTAATTTTCGAAAACCTTACATGTGATTCATTCATGCTCAGTACCTATGATATGTCTGACGTACAACGTATACTCATTCAAATGAATGTAAAATGTCAGACTTTAATCGTGTAATGTTATAGTATTAAAATATTATAAAAATCAGTCAATTAGAAATAATTAATTTTATGTAAAAATGATGACAAACAAATGCTATGTTTCTAATACAGTAGATGTATTATGTCTATGTCAGTCTTTCCTTTTGAAGCTTGGATACGTTATATTAAAACTACCTTCTGTGGCTATATAAACAGTCTGACTTAATTGAGTTCAATACACTTTGAGAATGAGAAGGATGGACTTTATGTTGCTAGAATTACTGTAAAGTCGGTAAACGCGCATAAAACAAATTAAAATAAAACCATATGGCTGTTGGACATTTCGTGATTTCGCTGTAGCTATCAATCTCGATAATGTGTAAACAAAAAACAGCATTGCATTTTAATTTTTTTAGGTTGGCTTCATACTGTGTGATAATAAAATAAGTTACTTAAAAAATAATTCAAAATAAAAGACAGAGACCTATTAATTAGCAGAGTTTGTTTAAATGTATTTGAACAGCCTAATTTCGACTATACTGAACTTGATATGTTTTTAAACAAAGTAACAGATCAGTTCAAAAAATAGCGATTTGTTGCAATTTTTTTTTTCAATTTTTGCTGTTAATGATAAATAATAACATGTAGGTCAATGGGATATGTGGGAGGAACAGAAGTAAACAAAACAATACCGTATATCACAGGAGTCTTTTAAACTTATTAGACAGCAGATTTCTTACGGTATTTAGAGAATAAAAATAAATTTCAGTGTGAAATTCCGTTCAAATAAAAATGCAAAAGAAACAAAAAAAAAATCAAAGAAAACTGATGATAAGGAAATGTCCAATATAGCATTTCCACACGAAATATCAATAAAACAGGCTTTTTCTTCAATTTGAATAAAAGAAATTAATTCAACATATTAATGTTTAATTGTCAATGTTGACATAATCGCTTATATTTGTTATTTACATTTTCTGCGCAAAATTAAATATGTAAACTAATATCCATAGTAAGTTAAATTAAAATTTATTGTCCGGAAAATCAGGTAAAAAAACATCATCTGAATTGTGTTATTCAAATGATTTCGTGTTTATTTTTCGATTTTCCTACATTCTTAAGAATGATTAAAAAAAATTTGACTATTAAGTAATAGAAAAACCTTTAAGAAAAATTTATTATGCCGTAAATCGTTGTAATAAAAGTTCAAGAAATTTTAATTATTTTAAAGGTTACATTGTATTATTATAGCATTTTTAGTGACAAATTGAATTTTTTCACTTAAAACGAAATGCCATTGTATTGATAAATAATTGAAGCGTTGAAATCAATGAATTTTTTTTACTATATAATAATCATTCAAATATCTAAAAAAAATGTTAAATATAAGTTCTTGTGTCAACATCAAGGTGAAATATGCCACCCAATCACCCACACCCCATTCTTCCCATAACATCCCTTCAATGTCTACTGTACATACCGTACTGTAAATGTATACTGTATGACCTGGTTCATCAACTGTTTTTTACTTAAGAAAATAGGTGGAACCAAAATGGCTTCAAACTTTACCAAACCAACCAGCCAACCAACAATCAGTCAAAAGTTGTTATAAATCACAAAATGCTCAACTTTTAAATTTCATTACAGTAAAACACTTTGGTTTATAAATAACGTTTGCCACGCACTACACTAGTGAGCGATTACGAAAGGGTGACAATTTAACCGGAAATGGAAAAGGTAAGAAAAACAAATTTTTGTTAAGATTTCAAACACTTATTAAACCAGATTAACCAATTTTAAGTAATTCATTTTATGGAATTTTTCATTTCTTTTCTCCCTTTTTTTTATTGTTTGTAAAAAAAAAACTTGCCAAATATTTTAATAGAAAATAATTTGAAAGCAACAAATTCGTTATGAAATATACTGTATGATGTAATGTAATGATGCAATACAATTAGGAACACTACCAGATAGATGAAATTTTATGCTTAGCAACTGGATGCACTTTTTATTACCGGTATTTGCGCAAAGAATGGAGAGTTTAAGTTCAGAACCATAATAAATATCAATAATAAAAATAATTTAGCTACAAAGCCATTACATAAAATAGTTGCAATATCCTACTGATAACTTAATAAGACATTAAAATAAACGACTTCAAAATCACGTTACTCAATCCCTACAAACCGATCAGTGAAGAGTCGATTGAGCGCTATGCATTTTGTCATTCGAAATACACAGTGCTTCTTAGCTTCTACAAATGAAGTTTTCATTCCATATTGATTATAATTTCAAATTAGATTGATATCTTAATAACTTCTTAACTATTAAAAAAATTATACAATACGGTATACTAATTTCTGGTTTAATTTCATATTATTTTAAGTACTAAACAAAAATTATTATATAATTTACATTTTCCATCATAAAACTTTAATTTTACTATACTTGTATAAAGTTGTTTACTAAAAGTTAAAATTATGTTTTTGATTTTATTGATGTTAGTCGATTTCAATTATGGCAAATTCAAACTATGTCAAATTATTTAAAAGGTAACGTTTCTTAATCTCCCCACCACCCTCCTCCTTACCCCACCCACTAGTCTCTTTCCTTGTCAATGACGTCACCTACATTTTATTTGCTTTGTCATAGGATGCATATAGTTAAGCTTTTTCTTTATGAGGTGGCGCATTTCACAATTTGTATATAATATTGTATAATCATTGATCAAGGTCACCCAAACACCATGGGTCACATATTACCAATCAACCTCCCCCAACCATGTGAAACTCATTCTATTAACTATAAACAATTAATTATACACAAGAATAATAATTAACTCCGTGAAAATGCACTTAAAATAAAATTTGTTAGCTATTAATCAAGAAATGCTAATTCCTTTTATTTGACTTTTATAGGCCGCTATTGCCTTACTATTTCTTGTAATATCACTTTGTGAATCACAAGAAAATGTTCCACCACAAGTCCAACAAAATCACCACCAGCCAGTTGTAGACAATATGGAAGATCATAAATGGAGATTGGAAATGTTAAATCGATTTAAGGATGTTTCTTCAGGAGCAAATTGGCCCCATCATCAGGCCCCGCCATTGGTCGAACTGCCACACAATTGGCAGCAACATCAACAACCACAAATATCAAATGAAGTCCCACAGCCACCAAACACAATAGCGCCTCAATCTCCAAATAAACCTGTCAATGAAGGAGGATTATCTACTTCGATTATGGTTCCGTTTGTTCCAGTCCATATTGATCCCATGGGGCATACCATTAGACTGCCTTTTACCATTCGTAGACCTCCACAAGAACAGCAAATGATAACCAATAGACCAATGGCTATTCAACAACCCTTTGCGCAACCCCCAATTGACAACCAGGCACGACAATTCAACTTTGAACAAAACCAGCATGTGTTCATACTGCCTCAGCAAAATTCTCATCAGAGATTTAACAGACAAAATAGACCTGGTGCGGAACAGTTTCCTCCAATATTTCATCCAAACAACCAATTTCCACAACAAATACACCCCAATAATCGGAAAGTATCAGGAAACCACGAGCACATAAATTTTCAAAGACAGCAACAAGAACAGTTTGGTAGAATGCCACAAGCTCAATCAACTCAAATAAAGCAACAAGAAATCCCTCTACAACAACAGCAAAAAGGACAACTAGAAACTCAAGATAAACCTCTAGATAACGATCAACGAAATCAGTTTCCAGGACAAAAGCCAATCAGTTCCAAATTTTCACAACAAAATAGTCAGCTGACAAGATTACGACTACAGGAAGGTCCACCCCCGAGATTTCAACAACCGGATGGTCAACCTCCAAGATTTCCACAGCAAAATGGTCAACTTCCAAGATTTCCACAGCAAGATGGTCCACCTCCAAGATTTCCACAACAAGATGGTCCACCTCCAAGATTTCCACAGCAAGATGGTCAACCTTCAAAATTTCCACAGCAAGATGGTCAACCTTCAAGATTTCCACAGCAAAATGGTCAACCTCCTAGATTTCCACAGCAGGATGGTCAACCTTCTAGATTTCAGCAGCCGGATAGCCAACCTCCTAGATTTCCACAGCAGGATGGTAAACCCCCTGGATTTCAACAGCAGGACAATCAACCTTCTAGATTTCCAAAACAGGATAATCAACCCTCGCGATTTCCACAACAGGAATCTCGACCACCTAGATTTCCACAGAAAGATGCTCAACTCGGAATATTTCCCTCACCGGATAATCAACCCCCGATATTTCCACCACATGATGCTCAGCGTCCAAGATTTCCACCTCTAGATGCTCAACCCCCAATATTTACTCCACAAGAAAATATACAGCCGCAAGATTCACAAATCCAAAAAGAAAATCAACAATTTAAGAGATTTCCTGAAAATGGCCACCAGCAACGATTTCCACAAGAACCACCACAAGAGTCTCCCAGATTTCCCCCACATAATGGTCAGCAGCAAAGATTTCCTCAAGCAGATGTCCCACTACAATCTCAACGCCGACCTCCATTTCCATCTGAGCATCAACAGCAACACCAGAGACCTCCATTTGAAATTCCAGCAGATCAACAAAGACCTCAGCCCCCACAAAGGCCACCATTTCCACCAGACGATATTAACAATGTTGATGATGGTCCTGATTTTGGCAGAAAACCAAATTTAGAACAGTCTGGAATACCTCCAGAAAATTTTAAAAATCAAATGCCACTTTCAGAGATTCCCAATTCACTGCCTCCTATTCCTCCCCCACCACAACCAAATCAGCCGCCACCTGGTCCTATTATGCCAATTCCTCCACATATGCAGCAACCAGGACCACCACAAATGCCACCACCGTTTTTACCACAAAGACCTCCTTTTAATTTCCCATCAAGATTCTCATTGCCTCCGCAACGAATGCCACCATTACCACCTCATCCTAACTCTCAACCTCCCCCAAGAAATGTCAAAGTTCCAAAAATATTTGGTGATTTCCCAACAAATCCAAGATTTGATAAAGGACCATGGATCCCAATCACTCCATTGCCACGAATTAATCGCAAGCCGGTAGCAAGTCCAAGCAGAGAAGCATTAAGAGTTGAAAAACCACCTTCTGAACCACTTAGCACCACTCAGTCATCAAGATCGGTTGTAATCAGTTCTTCTTCAAATCCATTTGAAGAATCAGCAATAGTAGCATTGCCATCAACCCCACAACCAGTAACTGAAAGCATCCAAATTAGCCAGAGAAATCAAATTGGAGTTAATATGGAGCTTGAAAGACAATTTAATGAAACCCAAAATGGCGATGAACTAAACAACAACGAAACAATGACTGATGACCTACCAAACAGAGCAAGGCATCTTCAACAACAAATGAAAGAAATGAATAATGAAGAAAAACCAATAAAACCTGATACAATTGGCTCGACCCTAATACTTAACATGAGACTACCATCTACAACACCAAAGCCTTTCTTGGATGCTAAACTAGCTTCTACAGTTTCTATTGTTGAACGACCAATAGACTTTTCAATTCAACCGCAACAAGAAATTCAACTGCAATTTCCAAATGATCCGCAACAGCAATTCCAAGCCAATCCACAACAGCAATTCCAAGCTGATTCACAACAGCAGCAATTCCAGATTAATCCACAACAGCAGCAATTCCAAATTAATCCACAACAGCAACAATTCCAGATTAAACCACAACAACAACGATCCGAAATTAACGTACAACAGCAAAGACCATTATCAATTAATACACAAAGACCACAATTTTCAACTGATCCACAAGGGCAAAATGTTCCATTTTTTCAAGAACATCAAGCTCCAGGAGATCAGCAGCCGTTATCGCAACCTCTAGCTTCACCAAATGGACAATCAATGACCCCTGAAGCTCGTCAACAAAGTGTAGAGCAATTGTATAACCAATGGAAATTACAGCTCGGACAAACCCAAAGTGATAATAGTGTCGTTGAAACGCCTCCAGTGGCTACAAGTACAGAATCAATTGATTCATCAACTCTAAATGAGCAGTTATCCTCACTAGATCTTCGTCCATCTGATTGGAGCCATAAGACATCAGCTCTTAATCATTTTCTAACGTCAACGCCACCTTCAAGCAACTTGGCATCCATTCTGTCAAGTAAAAACCGAAGACGACAAACGAAAAACAATGAATTTTACACATCTGAATCAACCACACCATTTGGTTCAGTTATAACACCAAAATCCGTCATCACTGAAGATATACCAACAACGGTGTCAATACTATCTGGTCAATTAAATGTTAATCCAACTACAAGGAAGACTACTGTGCGCAGAAGAAAAATTTTAAGAAAGAAATTAAAACCCATTACCAGTTCAACACAGAAGCCTTACATTTCATCAACATCATCACAAGCTGTTTAATTACAAATGATAAAATTACTTATCAAAGGAAACTCTTATTTTGTATTATTGATCTTTTAAGTAGAAAAGTGTGCAATCACCGCTTATTACGTTACATTTATGCAACGTTTATTAATCAAGCGGATTAATATTAAAAAAGCTAGCACTTATTAGGAATCAATCCATATTTGCTGACAGGTTTAGCAAAGTAAGTGCTCAATCATATGCTAAACATTTAACAGAATTTCTGTAGAAACATGGAATGTATCCATTAAAGAGACATCCGCCCCATTTCGTTAAAAGTATAAAATCGTAATGGTTAATTACCTTTTCTTCTAATAATATTAAATTTGAATCTATTCTACGCCTACTGTATAGAAAGCTGCATATTTTTGGTATGGTCTATACCCATAAATTGTTTTAGTTTCCTGAATTATTCTACCGTACAATAATTAAATTAGCAACTCTTGAATGTTTTCTGCGAAATGTTTCAAGACTTCTATAATAATCTGCAATTACAGCACCAAACTATTATGTGCAAAGTGTTTTATGTTGTTGTATTCGATATATCGTGTAAATACTCCACCATACTAGTATTTTATAAAACATTAAAAAATAAAAAACAAATTAAATGTAATTTACATAATTAGGAATTAACTTGCGTTAACAATTACAGATACCATGAAAATACATTATCCTGATTTACCCACCATCTTTAATGTTCTCAAAATAAATTTCCACAACTAAAGTTTTGTTAGCATTAAAAAATTGAAGTTCACGTCCATTTTAACCACCGGATGTATTTTTAACATTATATTTATTCTGTATTAAAACTCACTATAAACTAACAACTTTTTTCATGTAACCTTACTATAATAATTAACGACAATGTTAATGTTAACGTAATCAATAATTGATCATTTTAGTTCGTTGATATAAAGTTTGTATTCTTTGATTAATCATTTGATTTATGGAGTGTGCACCGTGAGCATTTATTAATATGTAAACTATAATCAAAGAAATTATCTATCAAATGACACAAAGCCCAAACTGCTACCTCTTCCGGTTCCCAAGTAAAAAACCTGCAAACATTTAATAAAAAACCCTAAATATAAAAATTAAGCACTTAAGAGTATACTGTAAAGTTTTCCTTTGATATATTGCGATTGAGGTAAACTCCTAAACTACTAGACCAATAAACGTCAACTTTTTGTTAGATTAAAATAATTTCGCTAAAAATATGTAATCAGCTGCCAAATTTTTTATTTTTTGATTAACAAAGTAAACCAGAATATCTTTAATCTTAATTTTCAATTCAAATTTTCTCGACGTCGCCCAATAAATTTTTTTTTCTTTGTAAGCATTTTTCATACAGAAAATATATAATTACTGTAAAAAACATCACTAGAGATGCTCAGACACTTTATAGACCCAATTTGTGCTTCAGTATTTCATAAACGTTTTATGAAGTTAAACCAGTGACAGTTTAATCAGATTTGCCAAAGTACTGCTTATTATTGAATGCCTAAACACACCAAAATTATTAATTCTAAGTTTTCTTAAGCAAAATAAAAGAGGTTAACCTGGCAATTTCCAATGAAATTCTTCCATGTTGTCCTCTTAACAGTTCTATCACACTTTTATTTGGCATCGACTCAACTGTAAATCCGTTCACCTAAAAATAAAATTTAGCTTTTTATTGTTTCAAGAGACGTTTCTTCCAAGGAAAGTACCTTTAGCAGTTTGTCTCCAGGAAACAGTCTTCCATCTTCAAGTGCAAGTCCACCAGGTTGAACAGCACGTATAAATGAACCTTTAAGATTTCCAATTTCAACCTTCATCAAAGTAAAACCCAGACGTTCATTGTTGTGTCTGTGTAAATCAATTACCAGCAAATCCTACAAAACCATATACACAAATATAATTTATTATTAAATAAAATAAAATGGAAGTGTTAAACATGAATAAATTGCGTCTCACGAGATAAAAAAAACAAAGGTCCCCTAAAGAAATCCCATCAATTACTCTGATAAATCAAATCACTACTTTGATTCTTAAATTTCAGGGTCACAAAAAATTTAATCAAACAAAAAATGTTTAAGGAAAAAGTTATTTAAAATGTCTAGATTAAAACTACACCTAAAGACCCTTGTATATTCATCAATTCTTTAAAAAACAATTAAAAATACAATCATCTATATTACCCATGCTGTTTGCTGTATTAAATTATCACTGGGTTTCTCTTGACAACTTTCTAGAGCTGCTCCTCTCCATTTTTGAAGTCCAGCTGACGTGAAACTGTCTTTTGGTGTTGATTGAGCCAATCCAGAAACTCCGTCGCACGATAATCGTCGTAGCGATGAAGACAACAACAAATGACTTTGGTCAACTGACGTCGAGTCACCGTTAACATAAGCTGAAATTTTATTAACCGCCGAATGTTTTATCTCCACCACTCCATTATTCGTCCTAACTTCAGTTTCCTTGTTGATGCTATTGGTGGAATCCCATGACGAAACATGTAACGACGGAACGCTTGCACTTCCTGGAGAAAATTCCTGGTAACTATGGCTGCTTGAAGGCGAGAGAGACGACGACGAAGGAGATTTAAGAGGTGGTGACGGTGGGACTAGACTAAGATTAAGCGGATGATTTGAATCGACAGCGTTTAAAGCTTCTTGAGACAGAAAGCTACGAACATTTGGCACGCGAAAGCAGTCAGTTAAATGATTTGGAGTTGGTGTACTCCGACGAGACTCCATGTCACTAGTACTTACAGTGTTGTCTGATTGATCTCCAGTCGAATCAACACTGAGATTAGTCGTTGAACTGCTGTTCAAGCACTTCAAACGCTGTCGTCGACCACAACCACCACCACCACTAGAAGAACCGCTAATCGAATTGTTACTGCTTTCATTGCCTTTACGGTAAGATTTATCAAATAGCAAGTCCTGCGCTTCTTTCCTGTAAAAAATTGTTTAGGTTGGTGTAAATACAAAATTACACAAGATTTTATCAAAAATCTAATGAAAATAGAGCTTAAACATGTAAATTAGATTAGGTTCGTATTTTAAACCTAAAATTACCTTAAAACTTTCTTATCTTTGCCATTGATGCCGTTTACCGCCACATCATCGTAAAGTGACAAAGGCGACTGAGGATCTAATTCATTATCAGGTGGACGACACAAAAGCAATTTTACGACAGGTGGCGATTTACGTAAACATTGAATAGCTTCTTCATGCGTTAAACCAGTTAATTCAACGTCGTTTACCTACACAGAATATATTCTATTAAATATCTAACAACCTTAAATTAATGAGATTTAATAAATTAAACCTGAAGGATTTGATCTCCCGGTTTCAATCGGCCATCGCTCAAGGCAGGATCTTTTACCAAATCTTTAATGTAATGACCTCCAGCAGGTTGCGATGATGAACTGTTTATCAAAGTAAAACCTAAACCACCGCCAATCTTTTCCAACTCGATTTCAAACTCCTTTATAATAAAACAATCAGAAATTATTTGGCTAACGTAAAATGCACATGCATAAAAAAGTCAAAAATCAGAACTTGAATGTTAAATGGGTAGGCTAACTAAATATAAAAAATCGATTAATTAGTTTGGATGATTATTTTGAAAACCTACTAACAAATCAAATTTAATAAAAGATACTTATAGGAAAAATCAGTCAACTTGGTCAAAATCAAATGCTACATTTCTGTACATAACAAGTTCACTAAGTTATTGGTTAAGGTAAATTTAGCAACATCAAGAAAGATTTTTGACGTTTTTTAAATGTTAGGTTTTTTGATGCCAAATGCAAATTAATAACAATTAAACACACGGTTAAATCTAAAAACTAAACTTTGAAAACACACCTTTGGTCTTGTATGAGCATTACTGTCTGGCAAAGTAGCAGAAGAAATATTAAATTGAGATGCAGAAGAGAAACTTCTCAGTGAATTGCTTTCATATTCGTCATTCTGAATTACATGCAAAACATTTAACAGCAAAATGCAAATAAATATTGACATGTCACAGAAACAATTTCACAGTTACAATAATCATTCAAAAAATAAAAATGCTAAATACCATTGGCAATGGTGGTAAAACGCCAGGTTTTGGTCGACAAATAAGCAAATCGACGGTGCCAACTGCAACTCGCATTTCCTCTACTGCTTCCTACATTTACAAATTAAATAAGGTAAGACTTAAAATTTAAGACTTACTGTACTGCATTATACTTACATAGTGTCCTAAATCAGTTAGATGATGTTCGTTAACTCGAAGTATGATGTCACCAACTTTAAGTTGTTTAGATTCCAAAGCTGGTTGTAAGGGATACAAACGCTTAACTCGAATGAACCTGGAACTCCAATCAGATGCATCTCGTCCACCACCGCATATTCCAATACCAAGACCACGAGACTTCTTCTCCAATAACACTTGAAATACAGTATCTACAAAATCATTTTCATATGAATTCAATAACAATATTTCAAATATTAAAAAAAAAAAAATTTCTAAAAAAGTTGATTTCTTAAAAAAAAAAAAAACAGAAAGTTGCCCATAAACTAACAAAAGATACGCTTCTAAAATAACAAAAACTTCAAATACTATTCCGATTTAAAATCATCATTAAAAATATTTATCAAACGTAACTAAAGTCTTTGATTGAAAAACAAATGGCAAAATGCCTAGCTAAATTAGTTTTAAAAATAACCAATTAGTAGAAATAAAAAATAATTACTTTCATTGATGAATGGGAATTTAGACTTAAGTTGGTCCAGTTTTGAATCCCAAATAACATTTGTATTAGCAATAATACTCGTCTGTGAACTGTTAAAACTTTCAACCGTTGAAAGTTGACCGAGCTCAGTATGACTTTGCTTGATCAAAGGAGGCCTGACCGATGGGCATTCTGGTGTGAGAGAACGCGTTAGTCTAGTACTAGGTTCAGACGGTTTAAGTAAATTTTTCTGTATCCATTGATTCGATGGAAGTGAACCATTTCCATTAAATAATTTCGTTATCGGTTTAAAGCCCTGTGATTCAAAAGACGAATAATTTATGTTGCTTCTTCCTTCATCAATCGAAGTAGCTCTGGGTGACGACCATGAAGTACGGAGAAGAGGCTGTTGTGATGCCGCCGTCCGGGGTAGATGCGTCGGCTGCCATTTGGGAGCAGCAAGTTGGGGATTTTTAGCTGCATCATCAACTCCATCCAGCATCTGCGGTATAACAGATGGCATGGTTTTACTCCTTAATAACTGTGCCGAATGATGCGGCTGATAAGGTCGACTTTTAACAGCGGAATGTCTCTCAATTTCTCTGGCCACTAAACCGTCTGTACCATTTTCGCTCGACTTTGGATGGTCCAAAGACGAAAATTTTGGTATCATACAACTTCTACTACCTGATCCATCAAAACTGGAACCTAAACTCCCTTTAAAACTAAACCGTGGAGCTGATTTTTGGGCTTGAGACTCGATGTTGCTGATTCTGGCTTTGACGGAGCCGCTGATGTTTCTCTGCCAAACAACGGTTTTTGGTTCCACACTATCGTCTAAATCGGGTGTTGAGGATGTGGAAGATGGAGAATCAGCCGAATAATCGGAAAGAAGACTTTCCTTAGACTGCTGCTCGTGCTTAGAGACCATTCTGTTGCTGGTAAAATAAGAAAAGTGACCGGATAAACGACTTCGATTTTCGTAATTTGATTTTGCTCTTTGTGGTGCTGCTGCTGACGATGGAGCAGATACAGAACGAGTTCTGCGTTTAATTGCCAAGTGAACTACTTGAGGGGAGTCTCGGATGAGTTGGACAACTGCTTCAAAATTTAAACCGCTAACACTTTTTCCGTCAATTTCCAAGATGACATCACCTGTTAAAAACAAAAACCGTCAACAACATTTATAACTAAATACAGTAACTTAGATTTAGTCATTAATTATTTTAATAGATAATAAGATTAGTTATTAGTTATTTTAGTAGATACAAGATTTCAATTACTTGTTTTTACTTTTAAATTCACAATTGTTTAAAATGGGGGTAAGATCTTTAAAACAACATTAACAGCACTTAATTTCCGTTTTATCAATTAAATCAAATTAAACCATAAAAGATCCACAACCGTAACAGAGTAATCGATCAAATTTGGGGCGGTAATTATCAATACCATAAAAGGTTTATTTAAAAAAAAATTAAATGAAGAATTTTCATTGAAATTTTCAGTTAAAATTAGTTTTTCTTCACCTATTTTTACGCTTTTTAAAAATCTTATCTGCACTTCCTAAATTTACTCTTTCAAGGATTTAAATACAGATAAATAGAAAATACAGCAGCTGCAAAATTTCTAGGTTTTTATTTACAGTAGCAACACAAGAAAGGGTATCAAAAAAATATTCCAATTAAGCTATTATTTAATAATTCTGGTTTTCTTCCCTTGTGCAAATACATAAACAACTTTTAACCATTAAAGCGTATTAAAAAATCCTTTTTCTTAAAAAAATTTTTTTTGGCAATAGGTTATTTTTTAAAAGTAGAACACATTGCTTATGTATATTTTTAGCTACTGACATCACATAGCAAAGAGATGAGACCAAAAACTTAAATAGGAAATTTCATAACATCTAAAAGACAGAAAAAAGAAATCACCAAAAGTATACCCTTTCTACAGTATATCTAAACTACAGTGTAGAATAACGAAATAACAAAAAACTGTATAAAACGACAATTACACAACAACGAAATCAATACAACGTCAAAAGAACAAAAAAAAATTGATAACAAAAGATAATGCTTTAGCTCCTCCTATTTCAAAAATAACACATACCTTTCAAGTATAAAACCCCATATATACACAATTTCTAAATAAAAAATGGTTTTCTATTGTAAAATGATAATAAACATAGTTGTGGTTTCCTGATATTAAGTGTTGAAATAAATCGACTGAGGCAAAGTCGAAAAGTAACCTTTCCACATTTTTTAAATAATTTTCAGATTTAAAGTTATAATAGTTGAAATTTGGTCATCATGTAAACAAAATCAAATAAAAAAACTATTAACTTGATTAAGTCAATGTTTTAAATTTAAAAATCCTTTGATCAACCGCAACAATTTACGACGATTGTTTGCGTAAACTTCAGTGGATTAATTTAAAAAGAAACAATCACATAATCAATATTGATAGCGTTGTAAAGTAAGAATTGATAATATAAATGAGATTGAATGAAAAGTCATTGGCTGTCGTTAATTTGCGATTCCCAAATATCTAAATACTGTATATTGCACCGTATATCAAAAATGAAAAACGGGAAGAACATTACTTTTTTACTTCCCCTATAGGAAATGGTGCTCTCATTGTAAAAACATACAACAGAACCGACTGTACCTAAAATGGCAAAAAGTTCCACTGACTAATTAAAAGAATTGCACCAATCTAAATTTAAACTACGTTTAACACCTAATGTAACTACGTAGTTAACGGTAGTTATCCAGGTCAAAGTTAGTCAAAATTACATTTAAAAAAATACTTCAAAGTTCATCATACTAATTTTTTTATTTAAATATTAAAATCTTACACTTAATTGTCTTACCTTCATGGTTTGGCTAATTTAATCACCTAATGTTTTGATTTATGTTTGTTGAATGTAGAAACCGAATTGAAACCACACATTAAAGTTAACATTTAAGCTGTTGTTACAGTTACACAACTATTTTCTACACTGAAGCAGTACTAAAGCTCAATTGACTTTTTTCCCCAGTTGTTATGATGTTGTCTAATTGAACCCTATCCTCCTCCGCCCACTCCTCTAATTCTTCGTCCAATGAAATACACCTCACTAACAACACCTAGCTGACATATCAACAACTAAACCACTGATTCCCAAACTCTACCATGAAATATTACGGGTTTATTTTAGTCAGGTGACTTTAAGCTTTGTTAAAACAGTCTCATCAAATGCTTAAAAGTATTGAAGTGTAATCTTTTTAGAATTAAAAATAACACAAAAATCTGATTGAACTTTTTCAACAATCTAATGTATTCTTATTGTTTTGAGAAAATTTAATTAAATGACAAATTTAATTTTTTTTTTTTTGGAATTTTCATTTTTTTGCAATTGATATTAATATTAAAAGTCAAACAATTCAAGTTAATTATAATACATTCTATACCTTTTTCTTTTTTGGTACAAATTGACAATGCTGTCAACTTTTTATAATTTTTTAACTTAAAATTTGAAAGCTTATAATAAAACTTTTAAGTCCTACGACTTGGAAATCTCGGTCGCTTGGCATCATGTAAACATGTCTTTAAACAGCTGTACCACATGACGATAACATTTACGTAATAATTATCTGTCATGCGTTAAGCGATTAAAAACCTCCCAAATTCATGAAATTGCACAGCCAAAACGCTTAAATCTTAATTTGCCACTGTTCTTCAGTGACAAAACTGAAATATCTTTCGCAAATTGAAGCAGACAGTTAAACGTCAGAAAAAGTCGTAATTTCCAGTCACACTCATTGGCTACAATATCTGCCGACTTCTGAGTCTGTTTGCGACTCAATAACTTTCCATCTTAAAATCGATGAAACTAGCAATTAAGCACCTGGGAAATGTCAAAATGCTAAAAACCAAAAATATGGTACTAATCGATAAACAAGTTAATTTAGCCGTGTGCTTACATCCCTACTGTTAAGTTTTTCTTTAGAATTTATAAATAGAAAGTAGTTAAGTTTTGTGACGCACATCCACTTTTCAACACAAAAAAAAAAAAAATAGAAATTGTATAGTAATAATATAATGCCGTAATAAGAGTCTGTATGTCGATGAGAAAAAAGGGTTGCTAATGCACTTGTATAATATACATGTATTTTTATTTTATGTGTGTGTGGAAAAACTGCCAAATTAGAAATCAGTGACTAGCAGAGCAGAACCAAACACAGCTCCACCTTGCATTAACAAACATTACTAAAAAAAACTTACAAAAAGTAAATCCAAACTTTTCTTTTTAAAAATTGCGATTACCTATCAATTTCGCCTATTTTAAACAGTATAATTTTATAAATGCAACTGACAAACATCTAATTTTTTAAACAAAACAAAAACAAACAACTACCGGCAGTAAAAAACTGCACAATCGATTTTAAATAAATACGGTACAAATAAATTTCTTTTCGTTTTTTACAATTATAAATATAATGTATTTTATATGCCTTGTAAATGCTATTTTGATAATGAGTTTTATAAAAATCTAAGCTATCACATGAAATCTATTACATAAGCTGATTAAGTTGCTCCAACTTGAAATGAAATGTGCTTTAGTAAATGATTTGTTTCGTATTATAAGTGTGAATAAGGTGCTATAAACTAGATAATGAGACAACCAAAAATAAGCACAATAAAATCCAACTCTTTAAAATACAAATATCCATTCGTTTTGTTTAAATTTAACACTTACAACTAGTTTTTTTTTAATATAGTAAATGTACGAAAACAGTGCCTACTATTTTTAACTGCAGCAGACTTTTGATGCTAAAAACTCTTGAAAAACTTCACCTCTGAAGGTCGTCTGCTAATCAGTTGTCATCACAAACAACAGAAATTCCTTCAGACGATGAGAAAACCACTTCCCAAACCGTTTCATTATTATAACATTACATACAGTATATATTTAATCAGAAAGTTAACGTTGTTTTCTACTGTATATAGTGCATCCTCCGTTCATATTTAAATCAAACGTCTCAAATGAAAAACTAACAGTAGCGGTGGTGGCGGACGTCGACCGTTCTAGTCGAAAAAATCCATTCACAAAAAAAATAAGCTTTTTAAAGTTAGAAATATACTATTTGATATGAATAAAAATCCCAGTGTGACCTGACACTACGCGTCCTGGACTGTGGATTGTATTTGTTCATTCAGCTGAAAGTTACAATAGTTTGGGAAAACAACTTCCAAAAAAATGCTAACAAGATTTAATGTTTTATAAGAAATCTCAACAACTTAACATAATATTAAGTTGTTGCTGTGCCACTCAAAAGTAAAGTGAGCGAAACTGACACATAATAAAACTACAATACTACTGTATAAAAAATAATAAAATGCATACAAGCTATAAGGTCTAGCTACAAACAAGGCTATGCAGTACTACTACTGTCGAAAGGGCTACTATAATATATTGCATTTAATAAAAAAAAAATAAGAACAAATTAAATTTGACAAAAATTTAGACGAAATAAACTTTTCATCAAAAACAAATGACTAAAATTGCTTCATTAGCAATTTAAATAAAATATAAACCTTTTCTGAAGCAACAAGTTAAATACTGTACTGTATGTTTACTAGTTAAGAATTATTTTTATAAAACAATCAATAATAATAGTGCTTTAGTTGAACTAAATTAATATATAAATTTCGATATACTCAGAAGTTGAATTTTTTTATCTTTTAAATACAGTATATTCTAACTAAAAACGGATTGGAAAGCATCAATAAATTCAAAAACATTTTGACTACTAAATTTAAATGTAAAACGCTCATCTCTAAAATCTAAAATTGAATGTTTACTAATTTTTTTAAACACTACATTTTCATATAACAAATAACCATAACACTATCACTTAGTTTATGTATTCGACTAAAGCAGTGAATTCAAAAAATTATCCTTTATGATTTAAAACTAAATGCCAACTCTCAACAATGAAAATAATGATAAACGAATTTAAAATGTTAATCCTGTAGAAAAACCATATAACTTCCAATTAAGATAATAATACTGTATATTCCCAAAAATATAAAAATACTTTATAACGAGTTAATCTGGTCAAAGAACTAAAAGTAATTTTGCAGTGAAAAGCTCATGCCAAAAAATACACATTAAACAGAGGGGGGAAAAACAACAGAAGGGGATTTGCGCTTGTATGGTTAAGTAGGTCTACAAAAACAGTAACAACATTTATTAAAATTATAAATTATCTAATCTAATCGTCTATCAAACTGTATTATTTTGTTTGTCTGATAACCACGCCCAAAAAAACCCTCTAAAAAGCAACGTCAAAATTAAACGACTTAAATCGAAATTTGAAACTCAATCAATAGGTAAACGACCAATAAATTAAATCTAAAGTTTTCATGATTATCAAACTGTCTATCACTTTTTTCTCGTACTTGTAATTTAAATAATCAATGTTGCTGAAATAGTAATTATAACGCCATGTACATTTGATTTATAAGTCATTAACTACAGTAAATGTAATCAACTCAGCCGTTACATCTGATGATTATAATTATTAAATCATAGAAGAATATAAAAACCATTGCAGACGATTTGCAGATCATTTCGTTTCAATGAATAATAAGTATGAATTCCAATTAACAAGTCGTTTGTAATATAATTAACCTAAATTGACCATTAAATTTAAAAAATACTGAACTTAAAAGTTCATAAGATAATTTTTTCGTTGAAAATTAAGAATTGCAAATAATATTAAAACTTTTAAAATACTCCAAAATAGCCCCTAATGTCTCTTATTCAAGTAATTTCCGAGCAAGTCAACACTTTTAAAAGTCCAAATTGACTTTAAAGTTCATTCGTGCAGTAAAGATACAGTAATAATAAAAGAAAGTTGTACACTCACCAGGTCTAACTCTTTTCTGTAAATGCTCATCAACCGACTCAATAACAATTTGTGCCTGATTCGCTCTTGTTAATTCACTCTGTTTCATCCAAAACCAGTAGAATTAACAGTTACATAAAATTACTAAAATCACAATTAACCTTACCTTCAATTTAAATCCAAATTTTCCGTCTATTTGTTTGAGAAATACGTGAATGTAATCATAACAAACAGGGGGTTGTTGATTCATCCATTCAAATTCGTTATAACTATTACGTTCTGCTAAATTATAAAAATAACATTGTATATTAAAGTACAGTAATATACGATATCACAATTGATTTACCGTTTGTCATTCCACAAGCAGTAAAAGCAAGATTTGATGACGAAAAAATTAATTCACCAACATCAGTCGTCTGTGAAATCAAAATTAAATTTTTAAAAATATTTTAAAGCCGTTTTTTTATATAATGAATTGAATAGTAGTCAATGACAAAACAAGAACGTGACCAATCGTTAATTGAAGTACAATATAAATATAAATGAATTCGAAAACATGTACTCAGAATGTTGTCAGATAATTGCTACAAATCAAGGTGAAATAAAGCGTTCAGTAAACAATAGTTATCAAAGTCGGTTATTTAAACAGAATTGAAAATGAAAAAACTTTTACATACTGTATTAATAATTTGAAGTCTTTAAAATAACAGGAAACATCACAAGATTGAGAATTACAGATATAAAATACTTTTAAGTTTCTAAATTGAATTCTGTATATATTTTTGGACTTACTGCATCGCAATATAAATAATATTATTATACTGAATTAATAATATTATACTGAATTTCAATTATAAAAACTTCATAAAGCAATAAAATTCTTCTTTAGAGTTTAAGTTTAAATAAAAAAAAGAACATGTTTGAGTAAAATAAATAAAGTAATACTCACCATTTTTGGCTTATTTAGAGTATCAATGTAAGGCGAACTTTGACAAAAATTTCTTGCTCTTTCTAGGGGCAAAAACGGTGAAAATATTTGACTTTGTAAAAAATCCGGTTGATCTGCGTCTTCATATTCTGAAGAATCGGCTATTTGTGGTTGCGACTTGCTCTGACTTTGATTCAACCCGTTGCACGAGTTCGTATTTGGCTTTGTCATTCGTTGCTTTTGCTTATCGGCCAAAATTAATTCCGAGCACACCCGCTGAAGATTATTATTATGCTTTGGAGTTGTATGAAATCGATCGTTGTCTGTTTTATTATGCTGCACAATTTGAGATAACACTAGTTCCACCGAACCAGCGGATTTTCGGATCATTTCAACCACTCGCGAGAAACACAAACTTTGAACACTTTTACCATTTACCGCCAATATTCGATCACCTAGATTTAAATTATAAACTTAAAAACAGAATTACATGTTTGAAATAAAGTAAATTTACCTGGAAGAATTCCTAAAGCAACTCCTGACTTGGCTGATTTTATGTAAGCTGCTCCGTCTACGCCTTTCATAATCGCAATTCCCAAAGAATCTCTTTGATCTCTTTTTAATGAAACAGCTGTTATTCTTCTCTCGTTTTTCACTTCAATGCCAGTCATATTATCAAAGCGATTCAGCAAAGTATCACTCAAAGTTTCATCCAGTTTCAAAGATGGACTTCCAGTTTCGTCTAAAACACAAGTTTTAAATTTTTTTAAGGAAAAGCTTGGTTGAGTTAATTAAAGGTGGCAATGTTATAGTATCAAATAGAAATTAGAGATTTTTAAAAAACGTTAAAAACCTTCAAATCATATTCATACGATTTGTATCGATATGAATAATGTACAAGAATGTCAAAGAACAAGTTAATATAATATGCTTACTTAAAACACAACTGCTGATAGTTCCAGTTGCCTCACTTAAAAGAGCTGATATGTTTTCGTTATTAGCCACCTCAACCTGTCCATTACTTTCACTGTCGTCATCCACCACATAAGTCCCGTTAAATTTAAATACTGAAGACAAAAGTCGACGTTTGATGCGTTTAGGAAGAAAAAATGTGGTTGCTTTATCATAACGAGATAGTGTCCTTGAACCTTTTGGAAGACTGGATAATCCTTTTGAATTTAATACTAAGACGCTGTGAGATCTATTCATAATAGTATGACAACAAATTAGTATGACTTAAATTTCACAAAAAAAACCCAGTAAAGTTACCTCAATTTGGCTTTTCGATTTCGTTTACTTTTTATCCTATTTCGCTCTAAATTTGATTTTATACTTCCAAAAGCAAGTTCATCTATTTAAAAATAATGAATTGAATTAGTAAAACTAACTGATTTAATTTTATCAATGAAAGTTCCAAATTTTAAGTTAATTAAGTTACTTAAAATGCGGTTTTATTAAACTAGACGAAAACAGCTCTTTGGAAAAATGTTTTAGTTCCTTAAATTACGTTTTAACCCCTTAAGTATTAGTTTGACTACTAAAGTAACTTTGGAACTTTCAGCAAATATCAGTTTACTTAAAAAATATATATTTACTAGGCCAGTAAGATTCCTGAGATTTTATTTGAAATCGAAGATAAAAACGATGATGTGACGATGCTAAGTTAAATAAATATTTGCATCTAAATTCAATAAAAGAAAATCCAACATTAAAAAAAAAATTAAAGCCAAAATGTTTGCCACTATTTACATTTCATGTTGATGAGTATAAAACTGATAATTTACAATACGATGGCGTAAACTTTGGTTCTGTAAAGTGACTAAAAATTGGCACTTGTCAAATGTTAAACGTAAAATGCACTTCCAAGGAAAATTTTGAAGCTCCAATCGATTTCCACCCAACCGATTCATTTTCTTATCAAAAATTGTAATGCCTTGTGGACAAATTCCAAGAAGAACTTGAGAATTCAAATTTTGTTTCTCCTAAAATCAGATTTTATAAGTCCGTTTCTGCCAATCAAAAAAATAAAGAAAAAGCAGTACCTGTAAAACGGTATAAAAATGAAAGCCATATTCGGGCAAAAGTAAAGTTTTTTCTATAAAATTGTTATTGGCAACTAATCTGTGCATTCCTTTATGACTCATATAAATGGCTCTAATCTGTTCAATTACATCGTTGTAACTACCACTTTGAGTTAACCATATGGGAACGTAGTGAGCGAAATTGATTCCGTCAAAATGTTCACAGTTGCAGTCACCGTATTCGCATTGTAGTGCGAAAGAAGCCAAAATAACACAGTCAGTTAAATCGCATGAAATTCGACAGTCAATCAAGTCCTTTCTCATTTGCAAATAAAACATGTGCCTTGTGCTCGGTTGCCTGCAATATTATGAAATTATGAACAATTTTTAAATTAAAGTTTATACAAATTATTTACTTTAACTGCTCATTGTCGACGTAAAATTTAACTCTAAGATATAAAATACATGTATTGGCAGCGCTGTCGTCAATCAATGGTAAAAACCGGTGGCAGTTCAAGTGCTTTGATAACTTACTATCCAGTTCCAAAAACATATACTCATCACCTAATAAAACACAATTTTTTTAATATAAAATTCACTTGAACCTTTAGAAGTATTAGAAGAGTCGAGATGTTAATCAACAAACCCCACCTTTTAATTGTGCAAGCCCAAACAAATATTTTTCACTCAAATTTAAGTGTTCGACGACCAAAACAAAAATATCTTCAACCGTGGTACGATGTGGATGATACTTAATTTCAAGACGTTGTCCATTTAAACAAACGACGGTTATCAGCCGATTACCACTCTGTATATAAAGTAATATTAAACCAAATGTATTACAGTAAAGCAAAAAATATTATACCAAATCAGAGTGTAAATTAAGCTGAATAGCGGGTTCTTCTAACCGTCTAAAAAACTCAGGTCCAGTAGTCATCTTAAATATGAAAAAAAATTGAAAGTTTAACAATCAACAGAATTAAAAAAACTGACTAACAGACATCTAAAACAAATGACAGAAAATTAATCAATATAAGTCAGTGTATAACCAGTTTTGTTTACCATCTTTTTAATGACATTTTGTAATACTGTACTGTATTATAAATATGTGACATTTGTCACATCAAATAACTTACAAATACTCGACAAAATATCTCGATATCAAAACTAGAATTGTTTTAAAAAAATTAAAATTCGCACGACATGGCAGCCATAGATACTGTACTGTACATTAAGTTTGTTTTCATGTCACACAAATAGAATAACCTTAACCTACATCTGGGTTCTTACATCGACGTAATTATCATCTTAATTGCAAGTGCAAACTAATTAAATTCTTAATTAAGCAATCATTAAGAGCTAATTACCTTGTATTCGTAAGCTGTCGACGAACAATGCAGTTGAAATTTGCTGCCGCTGTTGCAACTGTTTACGCCGTTGGATTTTTGTAAACAACCACCACCAAACTCCGATCCGTCTATGGAGTCGAGCAGTTTCAAAGTCTTATATTAAAAACTTATTGTTTACAGTATATAATTACGTTACCTGAGTTTCCTTTGCACTTAACTTTACTCTCAGAAGCCGTCATATTCATAAGGTAAACACGTCTCACATACCATCACAAAATTATTACTCACACACAATATATACTGTATATAAAAAAAATACCAAACAATAAAAAAGTTTCTTCTCATAAACAGGACTTTCACTGTTTCCCGCCAAAAACTACGGATAAACAACAAATGCTATTCATTAAACTGGTTAAAATATTAAATGGTATTGTTTAAGAAAGACCAAGACGGTGTTAAGTAATTTGTCACAAATACTTGAAATACTTTCCCTTCTCACCCCAACCGCCATTTTTACGTATTCGTATTTTTCTTTTCTTTTATAAAAGAAGTTGCTGTTGCCTAGCAACAACGATCAGGTAGCAACAGGTATTTTGGTTACTGAGCGCTACGTTATTTTATGTTCAAAATGATAATGAAAGGTAGCGTAAAATTGCTAAGTTAAATTTTCTTAAAGATTACATTAGGTAATGCAATCGTTTAATTGTGTAAGAGTTTAAAATGTACCTTTTAAAATTTTTAAAAAGAATTATTTGAATTTGGTCTTACCAATTTTAGTATTGTAATGGGGCTTGTCTTTGAAAAACTACAAAATACGATTGAGTAGTGGCATTTAATTTCGTAAATTAATATTCTCAAAATTATACAAATTTGAAATAAGACAGTATAGTTATAAAGAAAAAGTTAGTTTGCTAATACTTTTTAAATAAATCTAATTGGAATAAACTAATTGTATACATTAAAAGCAAATCTAGATTTAAAAAAGTCAAATTTATATTATTATGAAGAATAAATTTAGTCATTTGAAGCCAAATTTATGTTCAAAAATAAAATTAAAAACCAAAATTTATTTCTTAAAAGACAACTATAAAGATACGACCGATCACAAACTAATGATTTTTCAAATTTGCAGCTTATAAAGTGTAATTTCTGTTTTAGCAAATTAGCTTCATTACCAAAAATACCATATCTTATCCAACCTATAATCTTATCACCAGAATAGCATATGCTGCGCAATTTTCGTCAGTACAAACAGTGAAAATGTCTTACACAAAGAAAATTGTCGCAATGTCTGATTTAACTGGTTATGGGTTTACAGAAGTGATCTTAGTTGGTGAAAACATCTATCTATTTGGCAGATTGAGCGAAGAGTATGAACTTGTGATTTTTGTGGTGAATAGTAGAACTTTTAAGTGCACAAAGTTTGAGCCAATTGGGACTGCAATTGGAAGCTATACTATACACAATAATATATTATATTCCAATCCGATAATGATCACCGCCAATAAAGATTCCATTCTTATTTGGTATGACAGTTCGAGTCATTTTGAACTATATTCAATCAGCACAATAACTCGAATTTCGAGAAATATCTCATGGAAGTCAAAATTTCCAGCTGCAAATCGGTTTTATCCCAAATGCAGTGCTGTTATCAATGACAAATTATACTTACTTGGGGGCTATACTACTTTTGAAGTTCACTGTATTGATTTATCCACTATGAAATGGATACAAGTTTATCCAATTACAGAATCAAATTCTGTCTATAGTTTCATTATGAGTGGCGTTCGTGGAACTGATATTTACTGCTATTGTTATACCCGTTCATTGCAACGGGTTGATAAGCTGTATAAGTTCAACACTTTAACAAATGAATGGACGGAAATTTATAATCTTGGGAACAAAATTTCATATGGAAGCGATCGTATCTACTTTAAAGTAGTTGGTCATTACTTAGCCTTTTTCACGAGGGATTTAGCTTATGTGGGAAAAAGTTGCGAATTCAGTTATATTATGATGATGGACTTAGAAACCAAATCATGGAGAAAAATTTCCTATGGCAATCCTATTTCACAATTTTCAGCAATTGTTGGCTGTGAAGTTGGTAGAGAATTGTTCGCCTTTGAAAATTGCAAGTTGAGTTATCTGAATCATCGCAAAACAGTCAACACTAATGTCAATTCCAAACTGTATATTTTTAATTTTTCATCAGCATCGTTGAAACATTTGTGTGAAGAAACCGTTGTGAAACATCAGTTGGATATTTCCAATTTACCTGAAAAACTCCAAAACAACATTAAACAATATTATTACAAGGATAGTTAGAAAATCATGATGAGAAGATTTTTTACCGATAAATATTTACTTAAATATTACTCATTGATTTTTCTTTTTTTTTTTTGCTTTGAAATAATTAAAAAACACAATACGGTCCAATAAAAGTCTTGTAAAAACAAAATTTATTTTAAAATTTCATCATTATCAATTTATCATATAAAGGCCCTGACAAAGGAGTTGCGCTTCTTAAATACGATATCACTTATTTAAAGTACTGGTATCAACCATTTTCCGTTAATCAATGTAAATCCGTATAAGATGAACTAAAAATCAATGATTGTCTTCAATTATTAAGTAAAAATTTTCTTCAAGAATTTAAAGACAAAAAAATGTTTGCAGATAACCGAAATGTGCTAATACTAAAAAACGGTTTTTAGATGATTATCAAACTTGATTTGTAATTGTTTGAACTTATTACTCAGTTCTTTTAAAGTTATTTTTATAGTAAACTCACCAAATGCAAAATTATTTCGTTTCACATGTAAATGTTTTAATGATACAACATTTTAACATTGTATCAAATTCAAATTTGATATTCATAAATTGGATAGTTTTAGAGACTTCAATAGGTTCTAGCTCTTGAATCAGTCAAATATCATATCTTTTGTTTTAATAAAGGGAAGAAAACGTAACAGCTTTGTTTATTCACCAAACACTTTCGGAAGTACAAATTGGTAACAAGAAAAATATTAACACACCTCTCAGTAAATTCAACTCCTTTTCGACTTGCGAAATGTGCCAAAGATTTTCGGTCGTTTTTTCTTCTTTTTGTCATCTGCCGGATTACCGTTCTGACCTTCATTCACACTTTCTGTTAATGTACTGGAAACGGTTAATGTCTGTGATATTGGGTGTCGATGATTAATCTTGGAACCCAGAATAGCCGATGTAGTGGACCCTCCATTCGTGGACACGATCGTCGATTCCGTATGAGAGTCCAGTGAACCCTCTGAATGGTAAGAAGGAGCTGTAGAGATTTCTCTGGGCGGTGTAGTCGACTGATCCTGGCTAAGAGATTTTACTTTCTGCCAAGTTTTCTGAACTCTCTCTAAAGGAGCATTGACAGATTTGCTAGGAAGCAACTGTGACAAATCGTCAGATTCAGAGTTAAGTCCAATATTCCTTCATTTCAAAATAAGTTTCATCAGAACGGATTTGAATTATAACGCCATCAATTTATGCTTACCCTCCCCCAACTATAAATCTAGTTTTAATAGGAGCAATCTGACCATTTGTAGCGGAGATTGCGCCTACTGATATAGGTTGACTTTCAGATAAAGATGACCCCGAATCATTCATCTTTCCGTTATTTGAATTCTCGTTATTGCTAGCACAATCAGCAATGTCCAAGGCGTCAAGTTCCTGAGAGTAACCAAGTTCCTTGTCATGTTGGCTGATTTTATCTACAAATTGTACCAAATCTCATAAACATCACTTATAAATAAACAACGGTAAATGATTCCGGAGTCTCCATTATAGTTTCTTGGTTTAATAATATAAAATGACGTTTTTGATCTTACTGAAAAACATATTTACCAGCGGCATGCAGTGCTGCACCATAAGAGTGACTGGTGGTAAGATTGGAAGACGGATTATTAAATAGTTCTTGCAAAGATGTCCCACTGCTCACTGGAGGCGGCAACCTTAAACTGCCTCCACGAGCAGCAGGAGATGAAATATTAACATCAAACGCCGGCCAACTATTTACTAAAAAAAACGCATTCACAAATCATTGTTAAGTATTCTTAAAATGTTATAATTTGCAAGATTGCTTACTTGTGCTAACACTGTCGTAATTTTCTTCTATAATTGCCTGAGAGGCACCTATTAAATTAACAATTTGTCAGGTTAAATTGAAGTTAAAATCAATTGTCAAACGTTCTTCCAAATCAAGACCTGCTCAAAATTATGGCTAATACCTCATTAAATTCAAAAGCATGTTCGAATATATATAACAATAAAGCTCACAAACAACCGACGTTTGGAATAACGGTTGTCCTTACGTGAAAAAATTACGATTAGTCGATAAAAGTAAAATTAGAGCTTACTCTGGTCAATGGAATGTTGAACAAGTTCGGCGTTTACTCCGCCATATAAAAGTCTTTGTAACTGAACCAAACCAGGGTTCACTGATATACTACAGCCAACAAATTCACCAATTCGGCTCCACCTATGCGTCAGCTCTCTCAAATCTTCTGTTAATTCACTGTAAGCCTTCCTAAGCCACCAAATAAAATTTAATGCTGCATATAATTATTATAAAACAGTAAATTTTACTTTGCTTGTATAATTCGAGAATCGACCATATCAAATGAATTTTCATGAGCTAATCGAAATGAGCCCATAAAAGAAGATCTTTTTTTCCTTAATTTTTCACACTGTAAAATAATTATTTAGTTTTGAGAATGTAAATCATAAATCGATAAATCTTACGCCTTCTTGCGCAGCTTTAAGCTGGGCTGAAGCGACTGATTTACGTGTATTGTACACTCTCATTTCCATTTCATATGTAAGTTGAAGCCACATCCTCAATTCCTCTGGACCACTTTTCTGAAAGTCTTCTAAACGAGTTTGCGTATCGCGCAATCTATCAGATAAGTACACAATTCTTTCTTTCAGCTGTTGAACTAAAGCGGAATCTTCGTTTCCTTCACCTTCGCCTTCACGCTTTAATAAATAAAATTAGAATTATATTCAACCTGTAAACAAGTTTATGCTTAATACCATTCCAGTTCCTTCAAAGTTAAGCATTTTTTCAAGTTTAGATTTCTCTGAAGCAATGTCTTCATTTGCTTGTTTAGCCGTTTCCAATCTATTAAAAATATTAGCTATTATAAAAAAGTGTAATACAATAATTTTTCTGAAAATCTTTCTTTAAGTGTATGCAACTTTTGGGCCAATTTAATTTAAGCGAATTTCACTGTTTAGAATAAATTGTGATTTACTCTTGTTGAAGTTCCTTGAGCTGACAGTCAGCTTTTTGCAAAAACTCGAGGTCCTGCATCACCGTCCACAATTTATCTCTTGATCGCTGATGTTGTGCTTTATAATACCAACAACCAACAGCAAGAATAACAAGCAAGCCAATTAGTAAGCCATCTTTAATATAATTTCTATCTGCAAAAGTACAAAATGTACGCTCAAGAACAAAAAAGATTATTAAATATGTCTTAAAATTTTACTTTTGGAAGGTCCAAACAGCACAACATCCATAGCTTTCAACGAAATTTTTCTCTTGTGGATCTGATCTTTAATTCCCAAAGTGTTTGAAATAAAATGATTATTTGATGCCAAACTATGAAAAAAAAATGTTAGATTTAGCAAGTTGTAAAAATTTCCTAATTATACCGAGGCAAAACTGAACCATCGACGACATTATCTAGAAATACTTGAACGTATTGTGGCAACTCAACGCTGTTTGACAACCAATCAGCTGTTTCTTGAACGGTCCAATTATGGACTGTAAATACAAGGCAAAATGTTATCAATGCAATGCATAACAAAAATTCGCAAATTTACCTTCAGATAATTTCCAAGATTCCCACAATTCTTGCACAGTAATTGGTTTTTTATTAAGATGAAAGGCTTTTTGTCTTTCCTGACCATCGGCATATTGAAGTTCTTCTCGCAGAAACTATTAGATAAATAAATTAATGTTAAACTAAAACCCGCTTAAATTAGTCAACTTAAGTACTGTAATCAACGGATATTAAAATTATCAAAGAAATTACAATAAGTGACCAAAACAGTACAATTCAAACAAAAATTAAAACAACAAATACATTTTAGTACTCTAAACATAAGATTGTATGAACAAAGCACAAAGTAATTGTAAACTAAAAAATCTATTAAATAAAATATCAAACATTCACTACCAAAATCAAGGTTACGCTGCAAAAGTGAAATTTTGTAAATAAAACTAGTCTCAACAGCAATTACTAAAATAAGAGCGTCATTATGCTAATAAGAGTTACCGAGTCATAACAACATTAGCAATATTTCTACTATAATTACAATGTTTAAAATAACCAAAGCTGGAGATAACACACCTCTGTCAAAATTCGCTACAAAAACCTCTCAAAATATTAAATGTTTTTAAGACAATGTAACTTCATGTACGGCAAAATGCCTAGTAAGTTTTGTAGTTATAGTCCCCAGTTCCCACGCATTTCAATCATATAAAATTACAGAAAAAAGATAACCTCCACCACTGTTTACATTGCACTATCTGAAGCAATCAATCAGTTTATCGTTTACTAAAAGTGGCTAAATATTATAATAACAAATAATCCCCAATTTATCATTTAATAAACACCAACAAATCATAAATTCTACATTTAACGCTAAAGAGCAATACTTTATTTAACTCTAAACCTATAAAAAATTAGTTAATTAACGCTAAAATAAAATGCTCAATTGCTCAGCAATTAACGCCCGTTGAAAATTTGACACTAGACTGACTTCAATAATTGGTTAATATATACGCAATTAAACTTCTAAAAAGAAAAATTAAATGAATATACATGGGATATTTGCCAAACTACCATTTTAATCAGCGGCATTATGTCTATTGTCAAAAACGACAATGTTTATTTATACGAAAACTTGGCTTCCAAACTTGTTATCTGGTTGTAAGGAAATAAGTTAGAATAAATAGACAACAGGGCGGTTTCTGTCGGTGTTTGTTCGTAAGAGTGTGACAAGTCAATGGGGAATGAATACAAACCAGTTGGGGAATGAATGCAAATCAGTTGGGGAACCATTGCCAAAATGTGCGTCAGCCAAGTGGGCTCCTTACCAAACATTCAATTTAATACGAAATTCCCAGTATAGGTCTTGTATTGCTTCATTTAATATTATTCAACACTAATTAAAGCCTTCTCAAGTCCGCCACAGTGAAATTTATAACCAAAGATTATGGCTAAAGCTATAGTAAAAATTAAATATTGAAAACCTACATCATCACTTTCCGTAATGTCAACTTGTCCATCTCGATCATCATCCAGTGCCTGATGCAGGTCCTTAATAGCACTGTAGCCCTGCGGATCCGAGCAGAACGATTCATTCAAACAATCTGAACAAAAATGATATTAAAAAATAAGTTTAGCTATATAAACACATTACTGGAAATAGATTGTAAAATATATACAATGACGATGATTTCGAGTACTAAAACCGTAATAAAACAACAGGTAAACCGTGAAAGATTTTGGACCAAAAAATATTTTAAATAATCTTAAGCTAACTACAGTATAACAGAAAGATTTAAAAAAAAAACCAAATGCAATGACACAAACCAATTATTGCACAATGATCATTGTGTCGTATGATTCATGTCAATTATGGTATTAAACTCATTTCAATAAGCCATTGAACACTATAAAAGTGTTAATTTGCGTATTGTAATAACTCAACACTTGCTATCTAGTTTTATCATATTAATTTTATATTCATAAACATCTTTATGTAAACAATACATAAATTAACTAAAAATTAAAAAGCGATTTATACTATACTTTTACTATTTAAAATTAAAGTTCCTGTTTTCAACTCACAAGAATTTTGATTTCCGTCAAATAAGCATCCTTGTTTAATCGAAATCTCAAAAAAAATTTAAAGTCGTTTAATTCATTATAAAATTAATTTAATAAAACTGCAAATGTGCAACCGTTTATCGTATAATGCACTTAAATACAGTACTTGCAATTTGCAACTGTGTCAAATCATCACAATCCGATAAAAATCAGTATACACAAGAGTGAACAGATGGCAATACACTCGTAATATTAATCATTATAATGGTCAAATATGTACAGTACGGTACTTAAGTTTCTAACTTGTATCTAATATTGCTGACTACTTTACTATTGAGCCAACAAAAATTCAGAATTGATTGAAAATTGCGAGTACTTCGACCATGAAAAACTCAGCAATAATTTCACCACTCATAATCTTTTACTGATCAATCAAACTTAAAATGCGACGTCAAAAAAAATTGACAAAAGATTTTTCTCAGTTTTTTTTTATTGTGCATTACGTATTTAATGTGAAATCGCGAAATTATGTCAACTGTAGACATTTTTATAATTCCAAGTAAACCATAGTATTTTGTTCTAAACAAAACACGTAAACAACGCCATTTAGTATATTATTTGACGGCAATTTAAATACTTCGGTTGCCATAATTATGTCGACCATCCCTTCACACGTTTTTATTGCCAAGTTGTAACTACACTGTTTAAACCACCGATTAAATGGAGTGCAAAGGAAATAAAGCTGATTGGAAAATAACTTTAAATAACCTAAAATAAAATAACTTTAATCACATTTTTTCAAAGACGTTAAACATGTGTTTAAAGCTAAAAAAAACACGAAACAAATTTAATTCCACAAATAATAAAAATTGGTAAATTCTTTGTTAAAGAAACTTATTGTCGTAATACATACTGCTACTTTAAATTTAATTTATAATAAACTACTGTATGGGTAAAATGTTATTAAGTTTTAACCTTGAAAATTACTTTCCGACAATGTAATATTAAATGTTGCAGTTTAAACACATCAATACCATTTTATAATAAAACCCCTTGCATGTTATAATATGAAGATAATAAAAGTAATAATTAAACAGTGTTTTAAATAACGTATACTGTGACATGTTTACAAGTTATTTTATATGTTAAGCATTAAAAAATAATTTAAGCGACATTCGCGTAGAATGAAATATGGAAAAGAAGGGAATGAATAGTGTTGCCATTAAAATTAATATTGTATCGATAATTGTTTGACATATTAAAAAGTTCACAATATAGTAATATATTTTTCCCACTTAGTATAGAAATCCTACGTTAAAATCTAAAATAAAGATCGGCTTAAATAGCCCACAATCACCAAGGTGTTCCCAGTTTCAAATAAAGCTTGGAAAATTATAAAATTACAATGCATATGTAATACTAATACTACATTATTAATATAAACGGGTTTAAATTAGTACATCAACATTAATATGTCCTTAATTCAATTAATTTAGTTTTTCAGTGACTGACTTTTACTAGCATTTTAGTAAAAATAGATGGGTTTCGGTTTACTGAATTGGCCTTCAATTAATTATTTTGCTTCATAATGACTGACTGTCATGTCGCTTTTAAGACTTCTAATTTAGCTTCTAAATTAATTCATAACATTTAATTGTTCGTAAATAAATTTGGCCTCAGACCATTGAGTTTGACTAACAGTAACTATATTAATACCGTACCTTACGTAAAACAAGGTTGTTTTGAAAACATTAACTTTTGTCATTTACGTTGACCATTATTCAAGATTTGAGTGTTAATTGACTGAGGTTATTTCCCTTATATGAGCTGGTGACCAACATTTTAATTAATATAACTTATAAAGGACATTTCGATAATAAACAGCTGTTTGAAACGCGTCGACATCAGAGGGAGTCAATCGTATAATCGTTCTGTATTAATGCTTTGATATTGTACTACAGTACAGTATGTCCCTCAAACGTCGATGAAATAGCAGAATTGACACTGTCAAATTATCAGATCACATATCTCAGTTGATTCGTGCAATGGAGAAGCTTAGTTTATAATGTAATGTTATGCATTTTAAATTAAAATGTGATTAAATTTACCTTGTATTGACTCCGGTGTGACTTTGGCAGATGAAGTCGGTGGTACTGCTGGCACGTGAATAGAGCTGGTTTGCAATAAAAGATTGCTCCGGCAAACTCTACTCAAAATCACCACCAAATATCCCATCAAAATTATTTTATGCCCGCAATACATCTTCAAAACACAATACTTTTTCTTTAACAGTGTAAATAGTTATTAACAAATAATAAATCACAACACACTTTTTGAAGGCAGGAAATTAGCGATATGAGAGATTCAAAACGGCAGCGGTGCGTCAACTATTAAATTCATATCATTTCTTCATTGCATATGCCCTTCACTTTTTTTTTCCTGTTTTTTCCTCTACTTCATTATAGACTACGACACACCACAACCTTTCATTGGGATTACTTTTTCAGGTCTCACCGATAAAAATGACTAACATATGACGAAACGGTTGCAGTTATCAAATTAAATTAGAAATTAAGTTTAAAATGATTAACACGTTTGTATTTCACATTTTACAACCTTACCAAACTTATACTATCCTTACGCACTCACCGATCTTTTCGTCATTTTCGAACGTCATATCAAAATAGAACGTAAAAGAAAGTACCCCGGTAAAAGCCATACATGTATGGAATGCCGTCCAAAACCAATTTCAACTATTAAAAATTCCTTAAAATTCGTTTAAACTAAACAATATGTTTAAAATTTAATAGTAGTTCATAATTATTAAGTTATTGATTTTCATAATATGTAATTTTAATTTAGGAAACTTTATCAAACTTATTTTACAATTGTTTTGTAATGTTATAAATCCGCTTATGGAAAGCTATCGAAAACAAGTATACCGGGTACCAGTAATGATTTTATGACGTACATTTCACTGGTATTTCAGAATTTAATAACAAAACTTTAAATTTGTTTTAAAAACTATTTGTACTTTGAAACTAAGGACCAACTGAATACTTTTTACTACTGTATTTTAAAACATTTGTTTTAAATGTACGACTCTAAGCTTAGGGTATAGCCGAGTTTGAGATCTTGTGACTATCATCAAAAACCAAATGATTCAATAAACAAAAAACCGAGTTGTTTAGCCTTTAGAAAACAATGTTGAGTCCAGAAAAACAACTTCATGGTAACCAGATGATGCAGGAAAAGTTATCTAGGTTCCCGTAAATCTAATACAGTACCTAAATTCCAGCTATCATGTAATACGATTAAAAACTGCATGAATAAAATTCGAAAATATTAAATTTGTTAAAATTTGCCATAGCAATAGCAACAAATTACTATATTTACAACTCAAAAATTATAGCTTTCTTTTATATTAAATTTATACAATCAAAAAAAAAAAACAAAAAAAGAAACAAAGCAAACAGATTGAAAAACACAAAATAAAATCGTTAACAAACTAGTATAAATTTTTATATAACTATTGAGATTTTTTTGGATTTTTAATTTTCATTTTGATCCCATAATATTTTTAAAAAAGTTTTTTTTTTTTTGGTCAAAGAGAGCAAAACTTTTAAATTTAATTATTGTTTTTCTTAGTAAATTTAGGCACCAAAAACTTCAAGAAAACAAAGTTGTTTATAAAGTTATCTTAAAACAGCTTCTAGTTCATGTTGGAAGAATTCAATTGGCACGTCAAGTTGAATTGCAACAGCAAGGCACTTAAGACTCGTTAAGGGCCAACATAATAATTAAAAAGTAAACAAATAACACCCCTATGTATGGCAATTAAAAATTTGTTGGTAACTGCTGATTTTGTACAAACTTGGATAAACTTATGTGCCCTTTTACCCCCTTTCATGTTTATAAAAGTGCTCTAATGTTGAAATAGTTTTTTTTTTTGAAAAGATAATACTACAGCGCGTTTAACCTCTGTAGTAAATCGTCAGTACCATCACTAAATCCTCCAGTTCGCCTTGTCCGTTGGTCGACCACACCTTTACGCACACGACGTGGTTTCGGTGGCCCATCTTCAATTGGAACTGCAACTCCATTTCCATTTTCAGGAATTATATCTACAGCCACGGGTGACATTGATACATTTAAACCACTTCGAGACCGACTTCTGTTCAGCTGAGCTTGTCTAGCGGCTGTAAACACAGCAAAAATATAGTTAATAGAAATTGTTTCATGTTATATGTACCTCCTGCTTAAAATTTAATTGCCAAAAATAAATTCGAAAATTTCTATAAATAAATCACTAGTTTCAATCATAACAACGTTATCATTACTTACCATTTCCAAAACTTAACGTCTGCAGCAACAATAAAACAGTTAAACATAGGAGTTAAAATTCCTTAACCGAGTTAAATTGCTTGATTTGACTTTAATCAAGGATATATATAGCTTATTTACGAAACAAAATCTACAAACCTCCTGTTGCCCTTGGCGCTCGTTTTCGTGACTGATCCAACACACCAAACGCCTTTCCACTTGTTAAGGCTTCCAGTAAACTATCCACGACTCCAACTTGGTTATCATCTGTTGGCAAAATAACACTCTTGATATTTTAAAGTGATAAAAAACAGTAACAACCACAAATTTACCGCCATCCATGTTAATCAAGGCATTTTTGCTGTTCAGCCTCAACTGCTTGTCTTTTTCTAACTGTTCTCTGGCCACTTTAGCCTTTTGGATCTTTTCTTCAGTTTCTCTCTGCTGCTGGTTCTCTTTCAAAGCCATCTAAAAACACCACCGTATCACACTTAATAAAAAACTTTAAATCAAAATCCTTAAATCACTTACTTGGAAAGCATTTTTAAACGTTGTTATGTCCCCGAAAAAGTCATCCAAGGTGTATTTATTTGGATCAAAAGCGTAAAATTCACTTAACTTCTTGTAACTGGTTTCCATCTTTTTGAACATTCCTTCCAGTAGCTCATATTGTTTATTAGCAGATGCTGAAAAGTTCTGATAAGCCGCCAAGTTAAAGAAGATTAAAGAATAAAATTCCGACATGTTTAGTAACAATACAAAAAAGATACACTCATAATTTCTATAAATTTGTCGTCGTCGTTAATGGGCGATGTATGATTCTTCAGATCAAGTTCTAGTTGTTGTAGAGATTTTTTCATTTCGTTTACCATTTTTTGAATCTGTTCCGTTGAAACTAATAAACACGTTGAATTATTAAATTGCAGATATAAAATGCAATTTAAATACTGCGACTTTATTAGTATTGTAATTACCTTTGGCTGCTTTATCACAGTGTAGTAGTTCATCGCCGAATGTCTTAGCATCAGGAAATTTGTTTTCAACCATTAGAGCTAAAAAGTGGAGTAGTGTAGTTTTGTTATCGATCGCTTTTGTCCCAGATAACTATAACATAAAAAGAAACTTATAAGCGTACTTATAACATATTAATTTTATATATAAACACAAATATACTTTAGTTAAAAAGTTAATGTCAAAACCAAACGCTTGAGCATTGTTTGAGCCAGTGTTCATGTAGTTTCCCATTAAAAGAATAACTTCCAAGATCTTTGCAAACTTCTTGCTGTTTATTATCTCTTCACAAGCTTCGGTGGCAGCAACAATATCCTAATAAAATTATATATTTTTTAGAATAAAACAAAAAACTGAGTAAGTAAAAAATAAAAGTCAAAGTGTAATAGGTTTTGTGACTATAAAGTTTAAATAACAAAAAAAAAATACCGGTTTAGTATCTTGTATCATCTCGTCAAATCTTAATTTAAACTTGAAAGACTTTAGTCTTGGAATAAGACGGTTTATACCAGATAGCTGAAAATATAACAGAGCATATTTAAAGTTAGGAATTTTTAATTTTTTAATATAATTTATCATACTGATAATATGAATTGCTCCGAGTCGGCCAAATCTTTAATTTGGTCTCTATAACCTTCAAGTTGTTTAAGTACATCTGGTGGAGGCCATAAATCGATTAACTGTTCTACAGCTACAGTTGATACACACTGTTCATCTAAACGTAATATTCCACGTTTCATATCTTCACTTGACATCTTCAACGAACCTAGCAATATGGCTATAAAAACCACAAATATTCAAATAATCAATATACAAAGTTCAACAAATATTCAGTTCCCAAGAAAATAATTACCAAGATTCTGCGCTGTTTTGCCATCAAGTACTTTCAACTCTTTTAATTTCTTTCCAGGTTTTTTCTCAACAGTTGCGTTACCATCGGTAATCTTTTTGCCTACAAAAATAACACCAAAACTAGAATGTTTCTCTAACTAGTAAGTTATAACTTATCACAAAAAAGAACGAAATCTTACCAACTGGCTTTGTTGAAAATCTGTCAGCTAATTCTTTAAATATTTCATCACATGGTAAAGATTCTTCATTCACATGAACCCAAAATGAATTTTCAGCCAGAGAGCGAACGTCAACCTAAATAGGATTTTTTTAAAATTATTATTATAAACATTCATTTGTCTATAACAGGGGTCTCCAAACTACGGCCCGAGGGCCACATCCGGCCCGCGGACAGATTTTGTCCGGCCCGCGGAGAGCTAGCATACTTGAAAACGCCTTTTAGCGAACATATTTTTTATAGCAAATTATAATTAATGATAATATGGTTTTGGCCCTCGGAACTTACTGGAGTAATCAGTATGGCCCGAAGGCTGGAAAGTTTGGAGACCCCTGGTCTATAATAATAATTTAAAAAATATTTGCCTGTTTCCACGCAGCCTTTTTCAAAGGAACTTCAAGTTGGTACTTCTTTTTTGGCTTCAAACCATGTGGTAATGGTGGAGGTCCTGTTGCCATTGGTGGCGGACATGGACCACGAAAACCAGGAGGAGGAGGTGGTGGCGGTGGTCCACCCATACCGGGCATTGGAGGTGGTGGTGGCGGTCCTCCTCCCATTCCGGGCATTGGAGGTGGTGGTGGCGGTCCTCCTCCCATTCCAGGCATTGGAGGAGGTGGTGGCGGTCCTCCTCCCATTCCAGGCATTGGAGGAGGTGGGGGTGGTCCTCCTCCCATTCCTGGCATTGGTGGAGGTGGCGGTGGACCGCTCATACCAGGCATTGGAGGTGGTGGTGGAGCACCCATTCCAAGTGGTTTTAGATTCTAAAAAATAATGTTTAATAAAGAATATTCCGATGCAGTTTTATAGTGACGTTCATCACTATGAATAAAAGCTGTGTAGCTGAACTAACCGGTACAACTTGCCCACTTTCATATTGCTGTAATTTACTTTCCAGCTGAGCAATTTTAGCTTCAAATTCTTGCTTGGCAGTTATTGCTTCATCCAGCTTTTTACTCAGTTCTTTGGAAGACTTTCCACTGTTTTCTTCTCTAGCTTTTTCAGATAACTGAGCTAAATAAAAATTCATGCAACAAAGTTACAACAGAAATAATCAGTAAAATATAAAAAATGTAAACAATGTTTTTGTTAAAAGTGCCTTCGATGTAAACAATATTTTTGTTAAAAGTGCTGAAGTCCCTCGATTATTTTAAACGGTTAAATGAGAAATTTTCTTACTAATTAAAGGCTCAACATCAATTTGCATTTTTCGATTTTTTCTAAAATCTGGATCACAACCACTTCTATGAAGTACTATCTGAGAAACACACTCCTCAATAAGTCGATAATATGAAATTCTAAAATATATACCAAATGAAAATGAAAGGGTAACTAAAGAATAATTATTGGTATAAAATTATTACCTAACATATGGCTCTTCTCTAATACATAACAAGTGTTGCAGAATTGATAAGAAATATGGTTCTGCTGGCGAATCCATTACAACTGACTTTAGCAGCTCAATACAATCATTCACATCATTATTCACGAATTAAGGCCAGTAATTTATATACAAACTAATGTAAACTTTTCAATACTCGAAACTTTATAAAAGGATATTCTAACTCCAATCGTATATGGTCGTAACGTCCAGAAAACTCCTCGGCATCTTCCTCTTTCTTTGCATGAAATACTTGCAATTGCACTTGAATTTCATCACTGTCACACTGATAAACGACAAATTGGTAACATTAATAAAGAAATTAAAAGTAAAAATATAATTTTACGTTTTTTAATTTGTCCAACAAATCAACTAAACCGGTTCTCATAAATTCATTTCTTAAATGTAATCGATATCCTAAATCATCAGGTGTGCTGACCAAAGCATTGATAAGTTGCATACAGGCACGCTATTAAAAAACGAAACATTTATTTAGAATAAAAATTAAAGATTAAATGAATAAAAAATAAACAATCAGAGCAGTTAATTTGATAGCATAAATACAGGACCAAAATATGGCTCGGTTGTTAACAGCATAACTGCACCAACCGTACATCTGAGCCCACAAAAAAAAACTGGTGGTTAAATCTTGTAACCGAAAAGTCTTACACATATAAAACTTTGAAATTTCATTTATGAAGCAACAATATTGATGATGAAAGCACAAAATGCAATTCTACAATAATAATTTCAGGTAATTCGATTAGCATAAATAAAAAAGATTGTGCTTTAAGTCTAAAGTCCAAGTTTAAATTAAACTTTCAACCAACCAATTTGTGTTTTTTTTTTGTGATTTCGGTATCCTTCGAATATTTGACTTACAGCTAATTGTAAATTGTTATTAATCGTTAAACCGTTGATGATCGGTCTGAACCTTTCATGCCCGTCGCTATCTGAACAGATATCGGTGATTGCTTCTATGACTATTTCGTATCCGTTAGGTGGAACCAAACTCACGACTGCCAGCAAATTGGCAGCTTCCATAAAAGTTGTTGGGATGTGATAATCCAAGGATTTGCATAACGCTTGTATAACTCGTTTATTACTATAAACTTGTCTTAAACCACTCTAAAGTTTCATTTAAACATCGAAAAATATTTTAAATAAATTTACTTGATAAATGTACAAGACCTATAACTTACTTTGTTATTCATAAAAGCTCCTAAACATTTAATACATTCATGTTGAATTTTTTCATATTTTTCATTACTATCTCTATTTGAAATAGTTTCAATCGTACTTAAATTATTAAAATTAAAAGTCTAAATAAACTAGTTACCTTTTATAGTTACATCTATCCAAAATTAGTAAAAGATGATTTAATCCCTTTTCTCCAAATTCAGTAGCCCAACTATGAAAAAAATTTAACACTAAATAATTTAGTTGTATATTACTATAATAATGGTGAGCTAATACGGTATCATTTAAAATGTTCTTATAATATATTAAGTTTCGAGTATAAATATAAAATAATGATCAGTTTTAGCTAAATTATAAATATTTAAATGAATCGTTAACTTAACTTTTGAAATTTATCTAGAAATAAAATCTTTTTAAACCATATGGTCCATCGTTAACACAATATTTTAAAGAATCACTGACAGTTTAATATTTTTTGATCATAAAGTAATTTGTTTTAATGTGAAGTCGATTAAGGATTTTATCAAATTTCAACCTTTTAAAAACAATTTTTTAATACTTTTAAAATTGTCAGAAAAAGTAAAAATACTAAGCTAAATAATGACCGTGTTTAATGTAAATAAGAAATGTTAAGAGCATTTTTCAAATACTTTTTAACTCACTATTGTTCAATATTTCATTTTCTTTTAATACATACCTCACGGGTTTATTTGTCAAAGCAATTTTCAAAGAACCTAAAATACTTAGCAATTTATCTACTGATAACTGGTAGTCGCTTAATGCCTGGATAAAATCGGTCGCTGTCACCAGTTTACTACCACTCTGTCATCAATGAAATTTAAAACAATTACCATATAATATCAAAGTAATAGTGAATGTCATGTTATACTTGATCGGTTCCTCTCTTAAAGTTTTGAAGCAAAGTTTTTTTCCTTTCTTTATCATAATTTCTAAGAGGAATCTTTTTTTCTTCAGTTAAATTCATGTCGTCCTAAAATGATAAAGCATATGACATAAAAATTAATTAACTATATATTAAGTTATACCAGTAACTTCTCAAACAGCTCATCTAATTCACTGTCTGGTATTTCTAGAGGCATGTTGTTTTCTTCGGAATGGTCTGAAAAATCCGATGAAATGGTGGAAGACGACGGATGACTTTTAGGAAAACCAAATTGTGATGTTGGTCGCTCCTTTTCTTTCTTCCCCAAACCAAGTTTATCCAACTATTATCACCCCATAAAACATATCAATAATAATTAAACAATGTGTCATTGTAGCGATTGCCTAATCTTATGTCAATAAATTATTTTTACTGTTATTTAAAAATCTTTAAAAAAATAACAAAATTAAAATCAGTAACTACTGTATAATGTTAGTGGTTTTTTAAATAAGAGAAACTTAATTATTGGCTTGCCCATGCATTTATAAACTTACCAGTCCACTTTTCCTTTCTTTACCAGCCATTTTCAGTCTATTACAACAACTGGATAAATCACACGCAAAATTTACCTAGAAAAATAAATCAAATGTCAATTAAATATTAGTACACAATAAAAGTAACTTTACTAATGTTTTAAATAAGCACAATAATGCAAAGAAATTACATTTCAAATAACTCTTTCAAATTTAAATAGTTGACACACGCAACACATGAAGGATTGAACAGCTGAGATTGAGTTGGCGTTAAAACACGTTCTCAGCAAATTTTTTATACCGAGGTAGCAGCATCTAACTTTTTTTTAAATGTGTACACAGTCATGTATAATGCAAAATTTAAAACCCGGATATAAGAAAAAAAAAGTTTTTGAAGTTTGAAAGTGAAGGTATAGTACATGGCTGGCATTGTAAACAGCTGCCAAATGAGTTTATCCTGTACATGTGATAAGAATTGGCGCTTCGTGTTAAAGCTTGCTTACTATTTCTAGCCAACAAAAATGCTCATAAAACAAACCAAGCACTGTTTTAGAAACATTTTTGGTTACCAATAACTAATTTTATCGTCATTGGCGTAAATCATGCGTGTAGTGGCTCCACATTTCATGGTCAAGTAATAATAATAAAATACTGGTACCGCAATTTTAGTGCTATAGAAAACAAAAACAAAAAAAAAGAGTTACTGGTGCTTATCAGTTAGTCATACAAAAACTCTTGTAAATTTAAATAAATCATTAATTTTATTGGCATACAAAACGCATTGTAAAGTCAGCCGTCACTAAAGTAATGAGCTGATTTTAGTTGGTGTCAATATAACTTGTAGCGTGACCCACAAATTAAGAAAATTAGTTTCTAAGATACCAATTTAAGTAACTTTTGTAACGGTTAAGTAACGGTTGCATAACGTTCATAATGACAAAATTAACGGAAAATAAAACCTTACAAATTACATAAAATACCGGTATGTAAATAATAAATTGAACCGAAAACATTATCAAATACTGTAACTAACTTCAGATGTTGACACTTTTAAATATTAAACACTAACCTAAAAATTACTGCATTAAGAGGCGGATACTAAACTACCAAATAAAGCAATAAAACTAATCAACTTTGTTCTGAGTAATCAGAAGTACAGAACGTTACAAAATCGTCACAACATAAACAAAATTCTTCCTCATTTAAATAACAGCGTCTTATGTCACAATGTGGGCAACACGAGTGTCAATAGATTTAAAAAAACAAGAGTGTCTTAAACATTTTACGATGTGCCACAACATTTTAAAAATATGCCTTAAAATCCATATTCCAGAACGAATAAACGCACTACAAACACCATTCAGAATCTGACTAAAATGAAAAACACAAAACATGTACAGTAAGACCATCTCTACACAACATATAAATGGAATTCTTGTACACGTATTGTATTAAAATAAAACATAACTTCATTGTACTAATTTGCCATGTCACCAAAGTGGCAATCTTTTTGCCTACATAAATTTATTATAAATAAAGTTTAGTCAATATGTACATTGCGTAACCTTTAAACATTGGCATTTCAAAATTTAATAGCACTACGGCACATACGGTGACCAAATCAACTGACTTTTGCAAGTGACACATTTCCGTTTCTCAAAGTTAAAAACAAAGAAAAAGCAACAGCGACCTAGAGTAATCCATCTATTCAATGATAAAACATGTCCTGTAATATAATTCAAATGATACAAACAATATATTTTTTTTCTGAAATAACAACATTTAACAACTTCACAAAGTGCACAGGACGTCAAATTATTACAGCACAGTAACTTGGTATAACAAAGAATGAGAAATTACTTTTTGACACAACCAAGTGCAGCAAGTGGCCTGATTTTCACGTTGATGGCATCGGCGAAAATTCTCCTCCGTACAGTTATTAATATTCATAAATAAAATATTGTAAATATGGCAGGATTTTCAACATGGAATATTGACTGTAGCGAGTTACGTATAGTGTACAACAAATACAACAGACGTAAATGCCAGCAAAACACTTGTGTTATAACTTATTTTGTGAGTCACATGTGTGACACAAATGCGCACACGCAGAGGACTATAAAATAATTTTTTCTTTTTAAAAATAAACCATTATATTAGTGCAGCATCAAAATAAAATAATTAATAGCAAAATGGTATCAACAATACGAAATACAGAATCGAATTGCAAAAAGTACCAAAGTAATCGCAGAAAGAGTCACTTTAGTTTAGATAACGTCCCAAATCAAGTAAATTCCAATTCCAGGATCCAAAAAAATTATATTCTTATCAGTATGAGAGATATAATACTGTGTAGTGACAAACATTAGTACTTTCCTACTTTTGTACTTGCTTCGGCATTACATATTCAGTACTTCCGGACTTATTCGGCTAAAATTAGCATACATTGTCATTTTAATTATAAATAACTATAACAAACAAAGCACCTCAACTATAAGTTTAATTCAATAGTTTTAATTAAAGCATTGTAAATAAATCTATTAAAGCCTATTGAAAACCATGTTTTAGTATATCAGAACAGATATCACGATTATGTCATTTTTAATGTTGTTTAGAACCGTACTTTGGTAATATTCAGTACGCAGTTTCAATTTAGTATTCTTATGAACTTATGGTACTTCAGCGGTATTGTTTTATTGCGCAGAATAAACTGTATGTTACAACTACAACATCATTTATAATAGCAAATTAAACATACTGTACTTATTAAGGTATTATTATATTATGCATACAGTACCGGTAACTTACAGTATAAACTGCAAAATACAAATCTTTTTATATGTTGCAATTTTCACGAATAAAATGTAATTTTTCTTAGCTTCCACCGCATTGAAGTTGATAACCAATTAAATCAATAAATTGATAATAACGTCTGATTTTTTCAGCGTTTTACTCTTTCATCTTTATCCGAACTACACAATTTAGCTCCTACAATTAAATCATGACATTTGACATTTGCAGCTTCATCGACTTGATTCAACCTTAGCTACCAATGCCGAGCTAACAGTTACCATAGCAGAATTTGCAATGGGAAAAAAAATCTAAAGTCTTTACTTTTCTTGTACATGTATTTAATGTTCCAGCTATATTTAGGTCATCGATAGGGGCTCACTGTTTTCAGAGCATCTTATTTAGGTCACTAACAAAACGGTTTTATACACGATTATATAACATATAATGCGAAACTAATGTTTAGGACACAAAAGTCTGCGCTGAAACACAATTAGCACTTGTTTACATTAATATTAAGTATCATTTTATAAAGCTTTGTTTACCTTTTATTCTTCCTACGGTAGTTAAAACTTTACAAGGTGTTATTTATCTTCAAAGGTTAACATAACTTATAAATGTACTAAAACGCCTGCTGTATTGTCATTTGTTTACAATCTACGCTGACTGTCACAAACAGCAAACCGATAAAAGCAAATAACTTTAAAATAATCCGAGAAAAAAGTTGTTGCCGGTTGTCATGTCCTACATCTTACAAAGCAACAACTTTACTCAAAATATTGGTTTCGCTTGTCCTGAAAACCCTGTTGCACCTGTGCACTATGACACAACGAAACGCAAGCTGAATAAAAATGCAAACGTTGCAAATAATTCCCCAACTACATAAATTAATAATAAAAACATGTGATACACACGATGTCACCACATATTCAACGATTGGTACATGAAACAATAATAACCAAATAAAATCAATAATAACTTTTTGAATTCAAGAGCCATGTCTTGTATACGATACATTTTCTCAACAATTGACTTCGCTACACAACATCATACTGTAATGTTAAAAATTGATACAAATTTAGTTGCACAAATTAAAATTAATTCTTGAATATTGAAAATGACTAATCAACTTAGTATTTGGTTATGTTGTGGTAGCGTTCTATAATTAAGTTGCCATTTTAAAACTAGTTTATGTACAGTTTCAGTACAGTCTACCAGCAATGCATTTTAGTCTTGTTGCATTAACAGTGATCCATTTAATAATTACCGGTACATATAATATATGGAACTTTTTTGCAAACACAAATTCGGTTATTACACAATTACAACTTTCTAAGTGTATTCTGTGTATTGTATTTCCATTCAACCAACAATAAAATGATACCTTTTCTATTTAAACTAAAAATTCACATCCTTTAATAATAATTAAAAAATCAATTAAGTTTTTATCACCTTGTGAAAGTTATTAGCCATTCCGCTGCAAACATGAGCAAAATTCAACCGATTAGGTCAGTAAGTTACTGTAGGTCACCAAAATAAAAAGCAAACTTAAAAGTCAGCTCACATTACAGTGTCAACCCTGAACAAGCTCCTCAATCGAGCTCTTACTTCATTGATACTAAATTACGCAATAAAAAGACAAAAAATTTACAGTATAAAAACGTGTATTTTAAAAAGCGCCAAATATGCATATTTCGTAGGAGGTGCCAACATAACAAGTAAATTTTGCAACATACACTATTATATAGGACACAGTTGAACACACATATACTAAATAAGTAACAAAAATAGGAAAAAGTAATCTCGACAACTCAAACAGATGATTCGCTCCCATTCATTTTGAATGTCATCCACAACCACGTAGAAAATCCTACATACAACATCCTTGACACGCATTTTTTATTCCATTTGTTATGGATAAAACATCAATAACATAAAATATGATATGCAGGAAAAACCTTATTCAGCTAAACGTTAAAATAGTTGCCTAACTTTTTTGACCAGACGGCTTTCTTCGTTCGAAAACGTTTTTAACATCTCGAAATGTCATCAGAAAAACATGATATAAGCTAATTAGAGTTTTTCAAACTACTCCATTAACCATGAGCCTTTTAAGTTCCATAATTTAAAAACAAAGCTGTCATTGAACTAGAATCACAACTTTCTATTTCCATCGTAATATTTACAGTACATGTCTGGTGTATTCTCTATTTCTTCCCTATTTATATTTTGTAGGTCAATTCCATCGTCTTGTCACAAAATCGTACAAGCCGGTTCTAATCTCGTAATCTATCAGAAAATAACTACAGTACTGCATTTCCACTATACTTACTGTATATCTTACTTTCCTGGCAATTTAGATATTTATTCTAATAAGCATGTTCATAGGGTATTAACAGCTATATTAATGACTTTGCAGGAAATTTTAATAGGTCAAAAGTTGACATTAATGTTGTTTGTGTGCTAATTATTCCCTAATTAAGCTAGCTTATAATTCTGGGTAATTGTCGCTGTTTACAATAATTACCCAGTTATTAGAGGATTTTACTACACTAAAAAAGCAAGTCTTAATTTTTTTTCAAGTCTAGTTTTTCCAGGGTGCATAGTTTAAAAAGTTTCGTAAAATCTAATTTTAAATTAAAAAGTATAAAAAAAGGTAACAAGTTTATCTTTAGACAAAATTTAACTATCAAACAGCTACCATTTAACATTTAATGATTTAGACACTCATCAATTGTGTCTATATCAATTTCGATACTATAATAGATTTTAGTTTCAGAATTAAAATTCAATGAATTTTGAGGTCTTTATCTTACATTTATCATCAAATAGTAGCATTCTGATAAAATCCAGTTTGTCGTTATCGGTTTATTACTGGCATTAGCAAATTAAGTATTCAATACAATTTATTTGTTATACTGTAATAATTTACGTAGGGAGCGAAAACGTAAAAGAGGTAAATGACTAATCTAAATATTAACAGGATAATATAAAATAATAATGTTAAGCTTAACTGCATCCGTTTCCACAAACAACTTTTACTTCAGTTTCTATATTATGCATGTTACACATTATGTAAGAAACGTCAACAGGTCGTTTATTATTTAATGAACGTTTTCTCATGTTAAAATAAAAAATATATGATGTTTCCTCATATTTTAACCTTCCATCAACATTTCCTAAATGTAAAAAAAAAGATGATCATAATGATGTGTGGTGTAGCGGACAACCGAAAAGTTCAAGTCAGGTCAGAAAAACATTTTCTCCACTTCACCACCAGCCGTGAATTAATGTATAAACACAGATAAAAAGTACAAAACACAACCCACAGACTATACAATTTCTGGCATAAAACAAAAGACCACAAAAATTCATATACAGCATAAGCAAAAATAAAAATGAATGGCAAACTTTTAATTTCAAATTTCCTAAAACTTTCAAAGAATTTTTCTCATAGACAGCAGACGACTGTAATAACTTTAATAAGTTACAAAGTAGATATAGTCAAACATTTAAAAAAAAAAAGTTACTATATTAGTCAAGAGATCAGTTTACAGCTACAAAAATATTGTGTGATTTTAACTACAATATTAAAAATAACTTAAGAGATTACTTATTAGAAGATGTATTAATATAACTAAAAGTATTTGACAAATTAATTTATCTGTTAAAGGATCCATAATTTGATTCGGTGCTACTTAACATTATTATTTAACGGTATCATATACAGTATTATTCATACTGTATTATTCATACTGTATTTGCATTAAGTTACAAATCAATGACACTCAGATTTCAACTACCTAGTAATTATTTCTAGCAATAACTACTGCACGTCATGTGTTACAAGTTAAGCTTAATATAGAGATTTGTATAGCATCCATACAATAAGAACAATTGTTAACCACTTAAGCATTAACTATCGGTCAATAAAAACGCTAATATAAAATAATATTGTTACAACAAATTACTTCACCGCGTCTTCATAATCTCTTAAAATAATAGCAGATACCAGTTGATATCTGATGTTCTGTCAGATCTATGTCAGTATGTTCAATTATGGCACAGTTCAAATCTTTTACGGTAATATGATCCAAATTACGTCTTAACGCACCTTATAATTTATTTGGATTAGTGTACCTTAAAAGCTTCGGCTTGACACTTTGTATAATTAAAACAACAGAAATATTAAACTGGCCTTATTCTCAACTACATTTCAATTGCATACCAACTAAAACGACGAATATACCTGACATAAAAATAAGTCAATGCAACAATAATACTGTATAACACGGCGAAAAATAAATCTTCAAAGTCCTCAAATTGTCTAGTAGCAAATTTGGCAATTTGACAACTTTTAGATGGAAGTATTATGCATCATGTTTCAATGACATTAACGCCTCCTCACCAAAACATCTTGCGATCTACCAAAGACCATCTTAAACATGATACAGTATACTTATACAACTTATAAAAATTGGAAGTGTTGTTGCCAATTAAAATTAACAGTTTAGTAACAAATCGCCGATGATAATATTCATATACAATCTAAATGTGCCTTCACTTGTCAAACGAATTAACTCAATCATAAATTTCTTTCTGTAAAGCAAAATACAAATTGGCATTTATAATAAAAAAGCAACAATATCCTGACTGTTACTGTTAAAAAACAATAGCAAGTGAATGTTTCACTATTTCAAGGTCAACTATCCAATGCGTGATCTTTGTTGAATGTGCGATAACCAGAATGCCATTTAACGGTATATCTCCCTTTTGACACCAATTTATCACGTCAAATTTCACCGCGTTTTATTTACAAGTAAATTAGATATAAGATTACCTTTAATTCGCAGAAATGTCCATTTACACTTAGAAGTTTTGTTTTCGTTGAGTTAACTTTTCGAATGAAAAATGGAAAATAATTGGGCGCGCTTTTTCACTATTCAATCCACCTGTTACTGGTAGTCGCCATTATAGTCACATAACACATAACTAACTCACTCATTCAAATTAGGTTACACGTATTAATATTGGTTAATCCAGAATAAGTATAGATAATCCATCTATTTTTATATATTAATGAAATGGGAGGATCTCAACTCTCGTGTTACTAACGCAAGTTCATTTGTGAACCGATTATTCACTTTTATCAGACTGACGATTGCCAAGTATGGAACGCCACTATATCGGATATGAGTTGCGTAATATTGCAGCTTTCAGATACTGCACATGGGAAACGTTGTACTGTATAATGTATACATGGGACAATGTTTGTACAGGGAGATCAAATAATTTAGGTACCCCATACGTGACGCCTCTAGTGGCAAATTAAAAAGTACCATTTTGACTGTTGTGTAAAACAGTCTTGAATGACCTTCAAAAAATGACATACGAGTCGTTCAGAAGCAACATTTTGCACTTAGACCACTACAGAATTGTCGATAGCTTTGGCAGGTCATATAGCGCCCTCTAAGAGTAATTGAGTAAATTTGCATTTACAATTTTTTTTTATCATTAGCTCATAGAGGGCGCTATATGAAATTTCAAAGCTATTTACAATTCCGAAGTGGTCCAAGTGCAAATCTCACTTAATTCATTTTGCTTCTGAACGACTCAAATATTCAAATTTAAACGATGCAGTTCGATCCACATTAATTTTACATATTGGAAAATCGCCAGAGGAAAAATTTTATTTATTAAACAATTTGAAATCTAGAAGTAATGCTTACAATTAAATAAACAACTAATTTTTTTAAAAAAAAAACTGAACTGTGTTTATCTTTGCTAATTTTATCTTGATTTAATTGTTTTTATGTGACAAAAGTTAATGTTTTTAATTGTGCTGTATATGATGTGCTGTAATTCATATACAGGACAATTTTAGTTTTAAATTCACTTTTTATTTGTTTTCATTTTATGATTTTTTATTTTTATACACGGCATAGTTCAAAAAAACTTTTGTCAAAAAACAATAAATCAACATAAATCTGCAAAAATATCGATTAAATAATTATAAAAGTAATTGTAAACACAGATTATTATTTTTAACAAAAAAAATGGATTTATCATTCAATTGTAAACATTATTTTTAAATTTCAAATGGTTTATTTTTAAACAACATTTTTCCTCGGGCGATTTTTCAGTACCAGTGCCGTTTATAAAATAAATTAATGTGGATCAAACTACGTCGTTTAAATTTAAATATTGGTCATTTTTATTTAATGGGTTTGAAGGCCATTCAATGCTGTTTTACTCAGCAGCAAAAATCGAACTTTTTTAATTTGTCACTAGAGGTGCCACTATGGGGTACCTAAATTATTTGATCACCCTGTACTTGTCCCATTAATCTTTTCTACATTATGAATTGTCGTCTAAGTCAAACTTTAAACTAAAATATTTAAATTAAAAAAGTGCTATTGTGATTAAATTGTAATTTAAATTTACATTGTTTTTAAAATTACTTTGTTACATTTTAATCGTTATTCCATATTAGTTTCAGTATTTAATTTGTAAGTTATCAAAAAAAAGTATTTTGGAGCATGACGTAGTTGCTGGCTGACGTCATCGGAAGCTGATCATCGTCACTCAGTTTCGATGGTATTCCATAGAGCAACAGCATACGAATCAGAAAAAAAATTATTCGCAACAAAAACGAAAAAATTATTCGTGTTGGAAATCGCCTCTCGCTCTTGTACAAATTCAAATCTTCTTTGCTCAGTACACGCTAACCGTAATATTTTTTGAATATTTATTTATAAATTGAAGAATGTCTACACCAGCTCGAAGACGATTAATGAGAGATTTCAAAAGGTGAGAAAAAATAATTTTTCCTTATGAACGATTCACTACCGTGAGTATCATAATGGTGTGGAATGCAAAGTAGCTGTCTAACGAAAAATGGCGTCAATTCATGTAACAGCTGAGCAATTCTATAATGTACCTTATTACAAAAACGACAATTTCACCTTTCCAATAGAAGTATTGTTCCGTTTAAATTTCAAACAACGAAATTATAACCCTAAACTCGGGTCCGAAGTTAAATTATTCAGCCATTTTAAAGAAAATTATGTGATGCAACATTTTTCAACGTTCTAGAAAAAATTTCACAACATTATATACATAGTTTAAGTATAGCAACCCAAAAAAAAAGAAACGACTGAAAATAAAATTGTTTAAAGGTTACAAGAGGACCCCCCAGCTGGTGTGAGTGGAGCCCCAACCGATAATAATATAATGATATGGAATGCAGTCATCTTTGGGTGAGTAAAGGTTTAATTTGTATTCACTTTTTGCCATTGCCTACAACGAAGGGTAACCCTGTTGAAATATGAATAATTTCCATTGATTTTGGTCCTCGTGGTAGGCAATTAATTTTAATCTCACGCCTACAAAGACCTTGTATGTGCTTTACGAGAAAACCTTGACTAATCTGCTTTGCTTTTGTTTTGTTTCTCATTCACCTGTTTCAAATTTTTTTAATGGGTCACGGAAATCGTTAACCTGACTTTGAATATTAATTTGTTTTAAATTTTCAGACCACATGACACACCGTTTGAAGATGGAACTTTTAAATTGACCATAGAATTTACCGAAGAATATCCAAATAAACCTCCAACGGTTAGATTTGTATCCAAAATGTTTCATCCAAACGGTAACTAAACCATTCTGAAGATAAAATTTCCGTTAATAAAGGTTTATTTGGTATTGTAGTTTATGCAGATGGAGGAATTTGTCTAGATATTTTGCAGAATCGCTGGAGCCCAACATATGACGTCTCTGCAATACTCACTTCTATTCAGGTAAGTCAATTAACTTGTTTTTGACGTGGTACACAATCTTTTATATCGATATTTTTGGTCCACTTAAATTGATCAAAATTGTTTTATCCAAAAGGAAAAAAAAAAATGATAATCAAGGTCAGAAATTTTGTAAATGCGCATTTTAAATTACCTTGAAAATTACTGTGGTTTGACAGGGTGTAAACTGGTGTAGAAGTCGTCCCAAATGTCAGATAAGAATGTATTATAGCCATCGAGACTGCACTAAATGCAATTGAAATGGAATATAAATAGCTTAAGGAAAACTAAACAGAATTTGTCTGACCTGCTTGAACCGTGAAATGGATTTGTTGACAATTATTTTAAAATCCTTTTTTAGGATTAAAAATGATGAAGGTTGCATTTCAAATATTGCATCAGAAAGATACAAGTCGATTTATAATTTATTAAAATTACTTGAAATATAGCCAAATTTAAGTTTAAAATACCAACAAGGAATGTATTTGTGTGAATCAAAATTGCTTTTTTTTGACTTGCTTTAAAATTACTGTATTTAATGCTTTTCTAGAATGCAATTGTATCGATTATAATCAAAGTTGCCTAAAATAGTTTTGAAAATTGTATGTCTACTGCTAAAACAAGATGCAAACATATTTAAAAATGGTTCATTTACCAAAACCGCTTACAATTATCGCTATGTTCACAAATACAGTAATACAAAATTGTCTCATATATCGATACTAAAATTCTTCAATATCAAATTAATTTTAAAAAATGACTTTAGACTTTATAGTTAAACTGTTAGTTACTTGAAAAATGGTACCATGTCACTAAAACTTTCAATATAAAAGATTGTGTTGCCCATTTACCGTACCAAAGCTATTGTGAGGGGCATGTAACATTGATTCTTTTTTCCCGAAATTACTTTACTGAGTTTAATATTGCAAAAAAAAGCTATTGTGGGTTGACAGAGGATATTGTATAGATTTTTTTTGTTTTGGTTTTTTGTTTATTTTTCTTTCTTACAGTCTCTGTTAGGGGATCCGAATCCCAACAGTCCTGCCAATAGTCTGGCTGCCCAACTATATAAAGAGAATTCCAGGGAGTACCATAAAAAAGTTATGGCCACAGTAGAACAGAGTTGGATAGATTAATATCAAAGTTTTCAAAATAAAAAAAAAATTAATCGCCATCACAAGATACACTTCATTTCACCGTCACTTTAGTTTTGTTCTGGATCTTTATAGTAATTAAACAACCCAAAAAATTAAATGTTGAAAATCCATTTAAATTTGTTCTTGGGATTGAAAAATTAAAATGACGAAAACGAGAAAATGAAAAGCGTCTGTTTAGAAATAATTTAAGTAAACTATCCCCATTCATGGTGTGTCTGCTTTGGTTTTAGGCAGTTTTCCCCCCGTGAATTATCAGATTGATTTCTTTTAAAAAGAAAATGTAGGCGATATGTTTTCATCGATAGTTTTTGAACTGGTTTTCTCATTTCCTTATGTTTTCCTCCTCTTTCTTCAATTTTCACCGTAAATATTTTTTGTTTTTAATTTTGAGTTATTTTGCCTGTGATTATATTTGTGAACTTCATTTTCTTGCACTGTCGTACGTTAAATTGACTTCCGTGAACATTTTGAAAACAGAAATAATTGGTTAAATTCAATGATATAACCAAACCAAAAAAAAAAATATTAAATATTGTAAAAACAACTTTTTATGTATACATTGACAAGCAATTATGTGGTTTATTAATTTTGTGTGTTTGTGTGAATGTGAATTTCATTTTATTTGTTTTTATTAAAAAAAAAAACTTCACAAACTTTCCATGATGTTTTTTTTTCTTTTCTTGCTAAACTGTAATATATCATTGTTTGGGAAATTATTTTTTGTTATATTTTGAATTGACAACTGATGACGACTTTTTTCCTGTTATCTCTTTTCTTTGCAGTCTTTGTTGGATGAGCCTAATCCTAATAGTCCAGCCAACAGTTTGGCCGCTCAACTTTACCAGGTTAAAAAAAAACTAGATTTTTTATATTGTCAGTTGGTTAATTTGACTACAAATGCAACTACAATCATTCATTACTAAATATTGTTGACATTTGGTGTTACAAATAGTGAGATTGTTAAACGAGTCACTAATTTGAGTTCTGTTTTCAAAATTTAAGAAGGGCATACAAGAATATCAATTTTTTTGTTTTTAAACGTAATTCAAACAAACAATTGCTGTGTCTTGTGAATCAATGAAACTTAAAGCGACCAGTATAATCAAAATAGATATTCTTAGTACCTTATGTATATGAAAAGTGACCTTTTTAGTTGCCACTAAATTACGTCACTTAAACATTACAAAAAGGCTCTGAAAGACTAAAGAAAACTACATCAAGCTTCTTTAAGATGGCGTAGATACAGAATCAAGTCATTTGAACGCTACTAATTTAAACCTAAAAAATACTGTGAAAGCTGGATTTCATAACCAATAGAACTCAATTTTTAAAATACATAAGTCATGAATCATAATAGGTGTCTCATACAAAAATTGGCACTTGAGTCAAAGTAAAATCTTGTACATCAAAAGATTCGTAAATAAACTACACAATGTCATGTTAAACGAATGCACATTGCCAAAAGTTACCTAAACACTGAAAATAGTTCAATTCTTAAAGGGATTTGAAGATAATGTCAAATGAATTGTTAGTAACTTATTCTGCAAAAGTACAGTAGTTGCATCTGCCGTTATTTAGCCAAGTTGAAATTGCAATCTAAATCATTGTAAAGACTAATGTGCGAATGATTATTAACAGGAAAATCGTCGAGAATATTGTAAACGTGTTGCTGCCGTAGTTGAGAATAGTTGGCTAAATTTTTCTGAAAATGACAAGCCTTCAGATCTTAAAAAGGAATCATAACCGTCTATACAGTAACGTTCAAAAACCCCAAAAATATGTTTTCCCCTGGGCAGATTTCTATTCTGTTAAATTTACGTAGAACAAAATTATCACACAAAAATGCATTTTTTCCGTTAAGCACCAAAAGTTATTATCTTATAAAACAAACACCTAATTAAATATAATTTATTTTAAAAAAAACACCATCCACCATGTCCTGAAATTAAGAAAATATTCGAATCGGCACAACCTCGTGTTTCCTAACATGTTTTTAATTTAAAGAAATTGACAGTTTTAAACGAAAGTAAGAAAAATGTGAAAGCATAAAGCGTTAATAACCTTAGGTATAAATATTTTAACTTTAATTATATTTATGTGAAGGACCTTTTAAAGGTGCCCTATAATAGCTAAAATTACTAAATGTTTATCTATAGATTTTACTTCCCAACCGACAAAGATTAATATGATAGACACTATATTATTACGGCATTTTCTTTAGTTTTTAAGTCAAATATACTGCAGTATAGATAATAAGTTTAGGCTTTCTATATCTGTCTTTATCTCAGTTTTATTATGAATTCTCGTTTTTAAAATATACGTGTGAATGTTTATAATATTATTGACAACCAAATAAAAGCTGGTCATCAAAATAATGTTTACCATGTGTCCTCTTAGAACCATATTAATAATTCCGAATTAAGTGGTAAGTATTAAATACCTGGCGGTTTTTGGGGGCAGCATAAATTATAGTAAGCGGTTTTATTCCAGAATCCAATGCCTTTCCAGCCACACCATCCCTAAAATGAAGTCATACGTTAACTCACAGTGATAAACATTCAAATCCTTTTAGCCAGCTACGTATTAAGAGAACTGATGCCAAAATGACAGTACCCCTAGCTACGCTACTGGTTTTAAATTTCTTAGCAGCTTTAAAACCTTTTTATGGATAACTTTGATGTCTTCAGCGCCTGTATAATGCGGATCAAGCACCAAAAATTTAATATCCCCGGTGTTTAAGTTGTAATCGACTCCAATAATTGTGTGAGCTAACACACCACCACCTGGAGAAATCAGCATTTATAATTATTACGGATATCGCATTTTGCCATTTTAAATTAGTACAACTGACCGATCATAATTGGCGTTCCCTGTGTGTTAAAATGATTAACCAATTCACGTCCTTTTGATGCCAATTCATTTCCAGAACTAACGGACATAATCTTCGATGTTATCTGAATTGTGAAAGTAACGTTCAGTTTGATGTTATATACTAAATAAACTTAATACTTTTACCCCTAGGAGTTTTTCCAAACAAAAACTAACTTCCATTGAACCGATCCATTGTCTAGAATTAACGAAAGAGCTCGGCTTATCTCCAATGTCGACTAAAGCTTGCTGAATCTCAGCATGCGTCGGTACGGGTGCTGTAGTGTAACCTTGATGCCGAAACCATGAAATTAATGTCTGCAGTGATCGGTAAGCGCAGCCCCAACCGTCATCGTTCATATGATCTTGCATATAGTGATGATAAGTGTAAGTTCCGTAAACAAGTGCTCTTAAGCCTCCTTCAACTGTTATAAATAAAAACATATCGACTTAAACGATTATTTAATATTCATAAATATTCTAAACATGTATTGGACAACCAACGCAATTATCTCCAGATCTAGTATCTCCCGATGTCCAAATAACAAAAAGATGACAAACTCGTAGTATTAAAGTTAAAGAGCTAAGAATTTGTAAATTTACTTACTCCCTGAAGGTGGTAATCCTTCATGAACATTCTGTAAATGGCTATCTCCTTTAGTCTTTATTCCTGGAAGATTTTTCATCGATCTTCTAATACAAGGTTTATCCATTGGTAGAAAAAATAAATGGTGCACATCTTTCCTGAACGACTCTTTAAAATGTTAAATAAAAAAGTGTATTAAGACGTGTTGGATGTTAAGCAGTGGAATTTCTTACTGCACCTAATTCATTTTCAGGAACATTTTTCGGATACACAACCGTCAATGAATGATTCAAGTTTGGCAATGAAAAATGATAAATCTCAGGATAATACACAATTTGATGCTTCTATAAAAATATAAAAACAAAATTTATACCGGTAGAATGTTTATAGATTTAAAATGTTACCTCGTAAAATGTGTTAATGGAATGGCCAATTGAATCCAAGTAACAACCAATTCCTTGACACAAAACTAATGGAAGTTTCGCCAGTGGCAAAGAAACAGAAACGTTAGCCATCATATCAATGCTAACAGTAACCGTAACACCTTCAAATGTTCCTGAAGTTTAAGATTTCAAATTAATTCACAGGGTAGTATGTAACTTAACAATATGTTTTCTCAAACTTCTTTCATAGCGAATCACTGGAACACACGAAATTGTTTGGTCAATTGCTTGTTTGCTAGTTGTTAAAAACAACAGTTTCATGTCTAATATCTACCAAAATAAATGAAATTAAAGGTATAAAAAATGGAGTAACCACATAAATCCAAATCATTCATTCACCTGTGTGTTTGCTTTCTTTTTGTCTTCATTATCATCGCTGTTCTTCATATACAATTTCAAGTCACCGCAAACACTTTCAGCATAAATTTCTGCTTCATTAAACGGCTTATCAGTAGAGTTTTTTAAAAGCAGAGGTGTTGATGTTAAATGAAATGTACAGCAAGACGATGATACTTTCTTCTTTGCGTTTTCAATTGCTGTTAACACGCTTGATTTTGTCGTTTCTATATTTTAACGTTACCGGTAATACATCAATTTGTCTTCGACATTCAATTGATCAAGTAATATGCTTTACCAACATCATTATCCACATCAAAATAAATAGTTAAATGTCCTGTAACATGTATGGGCACTGTTAATGTCTGCAAATCTATAGAGTTGATGGAAACCATGGCATCAGTTATCATTTCATACTCGGTGTCATATAAAAATGTTTTTGAATCTTCAAACTGTTTCCAAACAAAAATTAACAGCGGATCGCTGACCAGGTCCTTCAATAAAAAAATTATATTTTAAAAATAAATTATACATTAATATATTTCTAATAAATGTTGCAAGTAAACGGATAATAAAACTTTAAAAAATTCAAACTGTCGACTAAGTTTGTTCTTGCAAACACTGTGGAATAAAATAATGTAATGACGTTTTTACTTCTAAAGATGCTGGAGCTGTTAAAGTATCCAAATAAACCTTACAATCATTGCGAACTGCTTCTTCATTAGAAAACTTATATAATCCAATCACTTTCATGCCTATAAGCATTTAAATTTTATTAGTTGATAAAAAGTTATAAATGTTCTTAACAACAAACCGCAAGGGACATGGCTCAAAACTTGGCGAACCATAACATCCAAATCAGTCAACGACTGCCAATTCTGCGGAATTTTAGCACATCCTATGCAATATAACGATTGTTCCAGCTCAAATCCCAGCAAAAGAGCCACATTGTCAATTGGAATGCTATCCAATCTCTATCATAATAATGAAATACGTTTAGATCATGTTTTGCCAATGGCCATTATTTTGTAGAAGTATGAAGCGCTTCTTAATTCTAATGCGTTTTTACAATCAAAATTTAATATTAATCAAAGTTTACTTGACCTAGACATACCTTCCAAATTTTTTCTGAGAAAACCAGCTCGGATTTCATTTCCAATTACAGTATTTAATTTGACACGTATTTTGACCTTTTCACACTGCCAATCTAGTCAGCTGTTTTTACAGCAGACCAATTTTATTAACTTCCTTTTCCTGCAACAACCATTCGAGGTCATTTAAATTGACACTAAAATCAGCTGGTTTTAAACTTAAGTTAAAATTTTAAATTTCATAAGAAATATCTTAAATGAATGAATGTTCATCAAATTTCCGATAATACTACTGCAATTATTATATTATTGTCTTAACTTATCAGCATACCGCAGTTAATTGAACTGAAACATTTAACTAGACACCTTCCTTACTGCCTAATCTACAAGGCAGCTTGAGTGTAGATCCTAACAAAATACACAGAAGTTAACTAGGGAACCCTGCATATTAGGAAATCACTACAAAAATTCAGTGAACTACTTAAGCAGGAGTCAACAACCTCCATAGCCATAGAAACCAAAGCAGACGATGTAAATGGAATTCATCTAGGCAAATAAGATCACCAAATAGCAATCAGCATTCAGCAATTGGAATCGCGGAATGAGTTTGCTTCGCGTTTTCGTCCCTGTAATAATAATAAAAATGAGTTTTTATATTCTAGCATGGCATAATTGGTATTAAAGTTAACTGAACTGAAAATGTCACGTAAAGTAGGTTTAGGTGACACTCATTTCGACGCGGACATTGACGGCGACGTCGATTTCGACTTTTTCGGCGGCGAAGATTCATACGATGAAGTAAACAAATCTGAAAATTATAACTGTGATAATGTAAATGTTTCTGATGATGTTAGTAAAATCGTGATAAATAACCGTGATAATTCATCTAACGAGCTTAATGTAGATGATAAAACGCAGTATTCAACATCTGTTACTACAAACTCCATTGCAGCGACGGATCAATCAACTACTCAAAACATTGGTATGAAACATAGTTTTTTTTTTAAAAATAAAATACCTACAGTATAATATTAACTTATTCTAATGTGAATGCAACGGGGTTACTTGTGTTTCCGGAGTTTTTGAACTGTTAAAACTAAGTGTTACGTAAACGATTACGGGTACTGACAATTGTTTAAATATTTTTTAAGTACCGGTATATCGGAATGTAATCACACTATATTTTTATTTTTAAGAATACAACGTAATGGTAGTTAAAGAGAATATGAGGTCTACATGCCTATGTAAAGCTGTATTAAACTTGTAAAACTTTATAAACCACTTTAAATTGAAAATATATATGCCATCCATTTAGTATCCAATAGGTGAATTTTTTTTCCTGATAAATTAACAGACGTTTCTTTAAGTTATCTTTTAGTTAAAACTATTTCAGGAGTCGTTTAAAGCTTCACCGAAATTAACAAAAAATGATTACTTTTAAATGTTTAAAGTAAGTCAATGAAGCATGTTAATGTTTTGGGTTTTTTTTTTTTTTTTTTTTGCATTTTTAAAAATTGAAGTCCGAGACGTCAATAAAATGACATTTCCAAATTTATTGCTGTATATAAATTTATGATTATAAATCATAAAAATCTATACAACTTTGAAAATTTTAACATAAATACCTAAACTATTGGTAGTTTTCTTAGTAATTTATTATTCATTATGTTTTTGGGAAAGACAGATGATAAAAGAAACGTATCTGTTTTTTCTGATGATGATTATTGGATCATAAAGCAATTCCTATGACCTCTAGAATGACTCTGACAATGTCAGCAATTATTTTTTTACACAAAACTATTCTATAATTAGAATTCTTTTTAAATATAATTTCCCAAAGAAATAAAACTAGACACTGAATGACAGTAAATGGTTCAATTACGATTTGAAATTTGTTGTATACTGAATATCTTTTAATTTATATTTCATGTCACTGTTTTTTTTTTAAATAGCTTTAGATTTAGATGCAGTGAATTTAAGCGTAAAGTTGGGTGAAGCGGAGAAATTGTTTCAACAAGAGCAGCAAAAACAAGTAGTAGAATTACAAGAAAAAACACAAGATGATGAGAACTTTACAGCTTTTGAATTAGAAGCAAAGGTGACGAAGAATAATGATGATACGGTTAAAAGACATTGTGATTCTCAGTTCAAAACAGGCCAGCAAATGTCTAAGAGTAACAGTTCAGCTTCTTTTTCTTCATCGTCAGTCGTCTCAACGACAACAGCAAGAACAACCACTACAAACAGCATAAATGAAGATAACGACGAGATGTCAACTATCGATATAAAATTACTGTCAAAAGCGGTGAGTGATTTGCAGCTACAAGGCAGAAAACAACGCTTGATTGAGTCAGGATCAAGTGGAAGACAGTATACCAGGCTTTCAACACCTTTGCTGGTGTCACGACCTCGAAAAAATATGACTTTTAGCAATGATGAAGTCCGAAGAATTGACATGGAGAATAAATTGTTGTTAAGGAAAATTATTGAGGCTCAAAAGCCTAGGATTCCAGTTAGAAAAAGTCCAACCAAGACGCCGTTAGTTGCCAGTTCGACGATCAACCGAATGAGAGAGTTTAAGAAGATTGAAGCTGGAAATTTGGTAAACTTTATTTATTTTTCCTTTTGTTTGTGTGTGGTTTTATGAAGTTTAAACGGCATGAAAGTTTTTAGCAATTACGTTTGACAGTACGTTGGCCATACCGTCAAACGTAATTGACGTTGACCAGAAATCTAAAATGCACTGACCACAACGCCATAATCATATGTCAAATGTGAATAGCAATCACTTGTAAAATGTATTCTGAAACTACGGTCGCATTGTTATTACGCAAAACAAAGAGTTATAGGTTATTATCATATGCTCAAACAAGCTAAATGGATAAATTATTTCACGATTTTAAAGATTTAGGTATCTAATCGATTTTAAGGGTACGCTAATAGTCAAATGAAAGATATTAATTATAGTCTCGCATCTTTATTAACATTAATTAAAGAATACCCTGTATAACGTGTATCTATGGTCTTATCAAATGATTCAGTGTTACCCAAGTCATAATTTTGTTTTATACAAAAACATTTTATCATAACCGTAGAAACCGCACCAAGTACAATTACACCTTTAACCGCAAATCGAAAACAAAACGATAGCCATTAACAGTACCAAACCAAATTTTAACTTTAAAATATGGAATGATTAATAACATAATCAAAGTTATTTTAAACCTCTTGACTAATGAACAAAAACTCTAAATTTATCATTTGAACTTCAATGATTATTGATAACCACTGAAGCATCAAATATACTTATTGGATCATCAAACATTATTAAAATTATAAGTCGTTTATAGCTAATTAATAAGAATCTAAAAATATATTTCTAAATGTTTGCAGATGTTATTAAAAAAGCTTCAAGCTGTTAAACCAACTAAATCATTAAGCCGTGACTATTTAGTTGGTCCCAGCAATAGCAGTGGCAGAAGTACAACAGAGCAAAGTAGAACTCCCAATAGCAGCAATAGTTTCGACAATCGAAGCAGAAGTAATAGTCTACTTAGTAATACTAATCAAAGTCAACTAATAAGTAGTAATAGCAGTTCGAGACTGAGAAGCAGAGTCAACAGTAATTCTAGTTTACCAAGTTGGGGTACTCAAACTGGAAACGGATCATATCGCAGCTCTGAAACTTTATCTAGTGTGGGGAGACTTCCTAAGCTAATTAAGGGACAGAATTAGAGTTATTTACTATGTGGAATTATGATTTGTACTGTGATTACCGTTATTTAATGACATTTTTGAGCAATTAATTTTTTTGAACTTGTAAAACCGATTGAGAAGCAATTTCTACATGCACGACAAAAAAACTTGAATGTTCATTTCACAAGCACTTTTATTATCCCTCTCTCACCCCACAAAATAAGTTACCTTCAGCTTATTAAACAAGATACTTGTAGAGTTTATATTATTTTTATATATAGAAGTCTATTTATTACAATTATTTATTTGAATTTCGGCTTGATTTTTGAGAAATAAGGGACAAATATCCTCAACATCACATTCCAGTTAGTTCTTTAAAATTACAGTATACAATGCCTGTAATTTTATTTAATAATTTATTAACTTTAGTCGGAATTGTATTTAAAATATTGTATTTGGTGATTTATAGCGATTGGCGCTTATTGGGTTTGATACACATGGCTTTGGATCCTTGTGACAAATGCACTATTTACACGAGGGACCCTAATAATTGTATTGGTATTTGAAATACTCAACTTGGTTCCGAGTTATGAAAGTTAATGTTTTAACTTTTTAAGATATAAAACTAAGTTCCAGTTGACCGATCTTAGCGTTTTTAAACGTATATTATATTTTTATTAATTAAATAAGTTGAATAAGATATTTCGTGTTTTAAGGAGCTCGATAAAGCATGATTTACTATTGTCTATTATGATGTCATTGTCAAGTCGTTATGATGCCTAGCACAAAGTACCAGATAATCTGGTTCATGGTATCTTTATGCCTTGTTTATCTACGATAAATTCAGTCTCAGTTATACATGTTGCTCTATTGGCATCCAACTTATCAATTAAACAATGATGATTGATAATACAAACTGCCTTAAAGGTTTCTGCCTTATTCTATTTGAGATGTTTTGTGTTAATATTTTGAAATCTGAAAACATTTGTTTTTACTATACAACTTAATATAGTATTCCTAATATTAAATGTAAGGTATGTAAAAAGATCGGTGTTTTATCAATAAATTGAGAGATTCTCGTATGGTAATATGCGTCTGATGAACTTATTACACTTCTTCACTCATCTTCAGTATTGAATTATTCGAATAAATTAAAAATCCTCACAAACTGAATATTCTGAACCGAAAATTAACATTTTCTTAAATGTTTTAATACCGGGTTTGTTTTGAATTAAAGCTCTGATTTTATTGTAAAACCAGACAAAAACAAAGTAGGCAGTATATACGGGTACAGTATTCCTTGGAAAACTTTAAATAAAACAATCATTATGCAATAAGTTACAATATCAAGTCCTCAAAATGAGATTTTTAACTTAAAAAAGACACATTTATAAACACAATTAAGTTATTATCCTACAATCTTTTATCGCCATCGGAAATAAAATGACAAATCCGAATTTTTTCGACAGTGAATACACATAAGGAGCCTAATGACTTTTGGCGATTTCAATGTATAATGCATGATTATTAAATGCGATTCCTTTTTTAAAATATGATAGCTGTGAAGTGTCGCAGGCACACACAAATGCAAATTCGGTATGTAAAAATTAAACAATTATCATATAGTGCACTGCTGATTAATAGAACTTTTGTGTTACAATATAATTCATTTAATTTTATTATTGTCAGATGTAGAGAGCTTGAAAATGTATAATCTGACAAATAGAAATTTGACTGTTTTCAGAAAATTTCAAACTTTTTTGTTACAGTAGTTTTAAATGAACCATTTTTTCGTTTGCGTCACGGATTTCACCTTACATTTAGAGCTTAAGTCTTAATGCTATAGGGTTGTATAGTATGTATAAAGAAGATGATAATGATTTAAAATGTTACCTGCGGCTTTAAGTGGAACCGATAGAAGCTCCATCAGCAGCCTGTTCCTCTACATCGATGCTGTCTACATCTTCGTTATCGCTATTGTTTGGAGTGTCTGGCTCTGGACCCGAATCAACCATGGCCACTCGGGCGTAATCGTCAGTGTCGATAGACTTGCAGAAATGAATGGCGTATTTTAATTTCTCTCGCAAAACCTCTTTGCAGGAATACCGTGGCATTTTTAACAAGAAAAAACATGTATAACTTTCTGGTAAAAAGTGATCCGCTGGATTATATTTATCCAAAACCTTTTTTTTTTTTAAAAAAAAAAAATAAAATTAAATAAAAAAAATGACTATTAAAAACTATACTAACCTGTAGCACAAAATCTCTGCCCCTAAAATCAGCAGTTGTACGAGGTAAACGTGTCCTTCCCCAAACAAAGCGCAAAAATAAAGATCTCTCCGTGCTTGAAAATTCTTCCATAACTTCCCAAAACCACTGAACTAATGGGTCGTTGCTTTCAACGCCTTTGTACGTAGCTACCGACTTCAGAAGGCCAAGTGGAATGTCTGGACTTCCACAAACCTTATAGATACAAACAATTACATAACCAATTTAGATACAAACAAATAAAAAATTACCATCGTTTCTAGTTCATATCCAGTGAATAGACTGAGAAGTGGAACTGGAATCACCAGTGCCATTCCTTCTCGAACCGCAGTAACTGCATCATCGAATTCATGCAACCGATAATTGAGAGCCAACCTAAAAAATTCATGCCGATTTTCCAATGTTATAGTCTTGTATTTGGTGCTCAATGGTACGTCTTGGCCTGTGCAGCTGGGAGTGCTAAATGGAAGGTCCATATTTTGAAATGCCTTTTCATCCATGTCCCTTATACACATTAGCCCTTTAAAATATTAAAATAAGCAAAATTAAAATAATAAAAAAATTAAAGAGATAATTTAGAAAACCTGGAACATAGTCTCTGTCGACTTCAGTTAAGTCAGCAGGTATCAAGACCATTCCTGCCAGTTGCTTCCAAACGGGTTCAGCTAAATTTAAACTTAATGGACTTCCGGTTCGAATTGCAATCCCCATTAGCATACCTTTGAAAGTATACCAATTAAAAAACTTGTAATATTTTAATTACTTTATAGATTTAATTCTTGAAATTGAAAAACAATTTCTCACTTAAAAAGTATATTAAATTACCTAAGAACCGAAACATGTTCATATGTGTAGCGGATTTCGCCGCGGAATTCAACAAAAAGCAATCTCGGTTTGTTCCAGCTTCATCTCGACCGTTTGGAGTAGGAATTAAAATTCTTACAGATCCATTGTGAAGTTCTTCGCACATTTCTGCTATCGAATCACTGTATCCTCCACCACAATCATCAACACTCTCCCCTAATATTAAGAATTTATTTTAGCTACAGGAACTTTAGTTTCTAAACGTTCGAGACTGCACTTACCAACAAATTTAACTTTCCATACTCGATTTGGCAATAAACAATTATCATGACCAAGCATACTCATTTTAGATACCATTTGACCAAAAACTGATTTACTTCCATCCGATCCAGCTAATCCTCCTTTACTTCGGGATCGACGGAGCTAAAATATAACAAACAATTTTAAACACATACACATAACTAATGAAGTAACTTTACAGTACAATTTGACCAGCATTGAGTATACTGCAGTATTAAATCAATTACTGCCTCTTGCACTCATTTGTGTAGGTTTTTTTTTATTAAATTACTAAAATTTTGTAACAATAAGCTAATTTCCGATCATTTTTAAAATATTCTTGAAGATTAAACCGATTTTGTCAAATTTCTATTTTCAAATGTCAAATTTCATTTGGAATTGTAGCAAAAATGTGAAATTCTTTTAAAAACTACATGCTAGAACTTACTTGCATTCGATTCAGTTCAATTAAAGGCCCATGTGGTCGATCTCTAATCATTGTAGCTTGCACAACCTTTTTGAAACATGCCTCCTGTTTGTTACACACGTTTTAAATAATTTTTTTCTTCCAAAATTTACAAAATTTGTTACCTTTGCTGTTGATACTAAAACAGAGTGAAGTTTATCAACACTAATACTTAAATTACCACGATTGCCATCATCATGTCTACTGTTAAACGTTGATAATGTTGTTGGTGCCGTTGAATGACCAAGATCAAACATGGCAATTGAAGGACAGAACAAATAAGAGAAATGATGAAGCAAAACGAGTCGATTTCTCAGGGTTAAAACTGGAATGTCTCGTAAATGATCAAACTCTACTGGAACTCTAGATGGTAATGTGGTAGCGTTTACTGGCTTGGCCGTTGACCAGCAAAATGTGTGGGCTGAACCGCATGCAACCCGATTTATTTTCTTCCCTTGCATGGCCGACACCAAACGAGGCTTTTGAATGGCAATGGTAGTTCCATCTCCCAGCTGACCTTCGTCGTTGTCACCCCAAGTGTAAACTTCACCTTGTTCTGTGCAGACGACACAATGCAATGATCCTGTAGCAATTGCAGTAACTTTTTTGCCTTGAAGACTGACAACTTTTCGTGGCCTACGAATGTGATCATCAGTGCCGTGACCGCAACGATGATAGTCGCCTTTCCCCCTAATTACAGTTTATTTTATAGAATCCACAATATAATTTAAACTAACTAACCATGTATATACACTTCCATTTCGTGCAAGAGCTAACGAGAACTGGGAACCACATTCAACTTTAATAATACCACAACCAGCTAATGAATCAATTATCACAGGAACTTTGCACCCATCACTACCACCTCGTCCCCTAAATGTCAAAATATTTTAATTATACTAAATAAACGATTTTAAAACAGTTTTTATACAATTTTCCGTAATCTCCATCTCCCCATGACCAAACATTATCACCATCTGAAATGCACAAAGTCTGGGCATCCCCACTTCCACAAGCGACATCGACTACTCTATATTCTCGTAATGCTTCAACCTAAAATAGTAAAAAAAAATTCCATTTAATACATTAATTTTGCAATTTAATATCGAACTTAAAAAACTACGTTTGAATAAAAAGCTTTTATATTTAATTAAAAAAAACATTTATCATTAATATTTATTAACTGGTCAGATAAAAAGATCCAAAACTGCAATATTTAGTTAACTAAACATTATGACAAAACACTTTATCGGCACTTACTAATTTTGGTTTGCACTGGTCTTCACTATCCCCATGCCCTAATCTTCCATATCTTCCTTTGCCCCAACTGTAAAGTTCCCCTAAAAATTAAGAATTGGTTACTGAGAAATTAGCAGTTGTAGCAAGCCTCCATTAATCGAGATAGTTATTAAAAAAAATTAAACTCACCGTTTGCAGTTATACAAGCACTGTGAGCTCCACCACATGCAATATCAATCACATTTTTCCCTCGAAGGCTCTCGATTATCTTTGGTCTTTCATACGATGTCCGATTGTTATGTCCTAATTTACCATCATCACCTTCTCCCCACGAGTAAACATCACCCTGGATTGAAAGGGCCAGGCAGTGTTTGCCTCCTGAATTCACAGCTACTTTACGAATAACCACATGTTGAATACTTTCCAGCAGAGTTGGTGTTGCTACTGATTCACATCCACCAATTCCCAAACGACCGCCAGCTCCATATCCCGTGGCATATATCTTCAAACATTTCATGAATTAAATGTTGAGTCTAAAATTAAACTTTTAATAAGCTAAAATAACGAACTTTTCCTTCTGCTGTGACTGCAAATAATGTTTGCTCTCCTCCAATCAGTTGAATGGGTTTTAAAGCTGCCAGAGCCTCACACGGTGTCGGAATTTTAACTTTAGCCCCTTCAACACCACCCAATTGACCTCGATGGTTATGTCCCCAACCGTATATCGTACTGGTACCTCCCCAGCAGATACTCCAATCGTCAGGACGTCTAACAAAAACCATTTTAGCCACATTCAAAACCAATATAGTTTTTCATATACCTAGTAATCCATTGAATAAGCTGAGCATCATGTTCATGATGGAAAAGCAAATTATTTTCATGGTCAGACGTAATAGTCTGTGAGTCCGGGCCCATTTCCTTGATCTGCTGCTTTACTTCATCGCAAAATGCAGGGGGAAAAGCATGGCGGTTGATAAGAGCTGAAGCAACACGAGAAGCCATGCAAAAACGATTAAACCATGACCAACGATGAGAATCAGCACAACAAGGCAAACAGTCCAGCCCCAAATCACAAGCCAATGCTACCAACTCCTATAAAACACCAAATAAAAATAAACAAATACGTATAATTGATAAATGGTTGCCGTTGCTAGCCATAAATTATTGACGACTCGTAAAATGTTTAAAATATAAGTAAAATTTCAAAATGTAATTTAGTGGTTCTCAGCTTAAGATGAAAACCACGGGTTTACATAGATTAGTCGAGATGATTCTTACTCTAAAAAATGGACTATGTAGCAGATGTTTCCCACCACGAACAATTGGATCTTCATATTCGTACTGTCGCAAAAGTGTCTTAGGAAGATCTTTGACCAAGGATGATAAAGCAGTATTGCTTAAAACCTATAAAACAATATCATCAATAAGTCAACAGATAGTAATATTCGACTGCTGCCTTTATTACTGGCGCTGGCTGATCTGGTGACATATCCGGTGTTGAAGTAGCCGAAATCCATGCTCCAACATTAACATTTGGTCCAAAACCAGTTAGTAGTAATTTTCTCAGTTTTTGTAGAGCCCACATACGTTGGGAAGCAACTAAATACAAGACGGCAATTATTAAATTAAAATGGAAAAATGTTTTGAAATTCAGTATTACCTAAAGTATTAAGTTGTGCACAAGAAGCTAAAGCAGCAGCAAGCCTCAAAACAACACGGTGATCTAAAGATACCGCTAAACAAGAGTCAAGCAAACAAGTGACCAGTTCAATCGATGGTCGTGACAGCAGTGATCGGTCTGCCATTGACTCAACTGACGTTGATGAAGGCATTATAGGATGAACTGTAAATCGCCATCCCCAACCATTGACTGAGCCATCACTGTTAAATTTCCACCTTAAATCTTCGCCAGGAATCCTTAAATCAGTAGACCAATCTCCCCAGTCACGCCCCGATCGAATAGCAACTACTCTTCCACAACCATCCATAATAGTTAATGGATCATGACGTCGCTCGGTTGAACATTGTCTATCAAACTCTACTCGAAGGCCTTCAACACCACCGATATGAACATGACCAGATTGGGCAGAGTCATCAATGTATGGATGACTACTTTCCTGAACTACTGAGGCTGGAACTTGCTGTCTACGGCCCATATCCGAGGCCACATCTTCCAGTTCAGTCACACAAAGTTCAATTAACATGTGACCAACCTTTAATCAGATATTTATTAAAAAAGTTAAATTAATTTTGAAATAAATTTAAAATTTTACACTGGCGTGAACACGGCCTAAACCAATTAGAACATTTGTAATTGCTTCTTGGGCAGAATTACCAACTCGACCGGCAACGCTTAATTTTAGTAAATCAATGAGAACTCGAGCGTCATCAACCGTCAAATGGGATGTGAAATCATCAAGACCTCGATTAACAGCCTAATAATAAACGCTCAATTAGTTATTCATTATGTCTGATAGACTTGTAAAGTTATTTTGACTGCTTACATTTAGCGCCGAGTGTCCAGTGCTAGCCATCATAATACTGTTAGCGATAGAAGAGCATTGAGATTCTTTTGATTCCACACTTGGACTGCTAGTTAACGAAGGTAAAGTTTTCGGAAATTTTGGTGAATTATCTTTGTCGGACGATGGTGATGGAGATGACGGTGCACTCTGATTTGATTAGAAAATCGTATTATTACAAAATACCGTTTGATTAAGTAGTTTTAATTTAATAAAATTACTCACTAAACATGAAACATGCTGATCATCGCTATTTGCAACGTCAGTGACACAACTTAAAGCTTCGCCACCACCTGTGGCAACTTCATTATGTGGAATCTGCTAAAAAAATAGCATTTCTAACTAGACAAACATCATGCTATTAATTAAGTTTGTTACGATCAGAGATTCGCCAATTGCAGTGGATGGTCCAAGATTTTCACTGTAATGACCAAAATCTGTAGTGAAGTGATGAGTTGACACATCTAAACGACAATTTTGAGTCCTCAAGTCCACCGCACTTTGATAGTTGGAAACCGAAGGTGCAGCATCACTAACTGGTGAGATTTTAACGGAAGGATGAGTTACTGATGATGTAATTTCACTATGCGACAGCAATGCAGCAACAACAGCACTTCTGCTTAACAGAAATTGAGATATATTGTATAAACTCCTTCATACTACCAAAAACTGTCAATCAATCCCAATTCAGACCTTGCAAAAGATATTTGTAAAGCCGTCAAAATGTGTTGCAAAGCTTGCTGTTGTATGGCTCTTGACTGGAGTGAGAGTACAATTTTGGTCAATGACCTGCTAGGTTGCTTAAGCTTTTGTGACGAATTAGAATTCTTTGATATATCAGTGGTGTCGTCAGCAATGCCTTTTATGAATTTCAGTAAACATAAATGCGTCCGACATAAATTTAAAATGTCAATTACCTAATCCAGCAGCTCCAAGTGGATCTTTAACAGTAGTAAACAGTACAGGCTCAACATTAGTTATATATGGAATTTCAGTTGTGTTCCAAGCAATGCTATGCGAAGAACCACAAGCAACGCGAGTAATCTTTACTCCTTCAAGACCATGAACTATCATTGGCTTCCGGTTAACGGTTAAAGCACTGTTGCCTTGTTGACCATGGTCGTTATCTCCCCAAGCATAAACCTAAAAAATTAAATGAAATTTATTACTAACTGGGGATGCTATTATTTATAAACAGAGTAATGAAGCCAAACATTTTGCCATAAAAACCCGTTATAAACTAAGCAAAAAATCGCATAAAATGGATCAAAGTACGATTGAAATAAGAATCTATTCGTTCATACTATGCCGCAATTGAACGTGCTAAAATAACACCTACTTGTCCGGAATCTGTTACAACCAAACAGTGAAGAGCTCCAACTGACACATGAACAATCTTTTTGCCTCTTAAACCTTCTACTAACTGTGGTTTTCGTACATGTTGATCACTTCCATGACCTAAACGGAAGTAATCTCCTTTTCCCCTAAAAATGTAACAATCGTATAAACAAAAATTGAAATAAATTTCCAGTCTTAATTTACCATGTCCACACTTGACCAGATTTTGTAAGTGCTAATGAAAACTGAGCCCCACATTCAATCTGACAAACTCCAAGTCCATTCAGACGTTCCACATTGTGAGGGATATTGCAGCCTTCACTGCCACCTCGTCCCAATTTACCAAAATCTCCATCCCCCCAAGAAAATACCATTTCTTCATCTGTCAGTGCTAAAGTTTGAGCATCTCGACTACCACACGCCACTTGAATAACTCGATGTCCCATCAGAGATTTCACCTATAAAATGTATACATTTTAATATGCATTCGCACAACGTCAAAGTAATCTTTATGTGCAAAATTATAATTCTCAATTTGTTTTCAATTCTCTGATTGGTTTATATTAGCCTCAAATTCATCATGTCAAGAGTAAAAGATGTCAAAAGTAATTATTTACCACATGTGGCTTAAGTTGAGAAGAGTTATCCCCATGCCCAAGTCGACCATATTCTCCTAAACCCCACGTATACAGTTCGCCATTTGAACTTATCGCCGCACTGTGCGCGCTTCCACAAGCTATATCACGAATTCTTTTCGACCTTAATGACTCTATCATCTTGGGTATTTCACAACCACTAAAGAAACGACAAAAGAATAACTCGCAAGTTTTACGCAAAGCGTGATTTACAAAAACTTACAATCGGTTTCCATGTCCAAGTTTTCCGTCGTCACCTTCGCCCCATGAAAATACTTTGCCATCTACAGTCAACGCTAATGCATGTCGACCGCCTGAATGCACTGCCACTTTTTTAATCACGTAATTACTAAGCGAAGTGACTTGTCTTGGTAAATTGACGTTGTTACTATTACCAAGACCAAGACGACCATTTGCACCTTCGCCACAAGTGTATAAACGACCTTCTTGAGTCACTATTGCATTTAGAACAATTAAAACGTCATACAATCTGCTGCAGCTATAACGGGTTACCAATAAACATGCTTTTGGATCCTCCAGCTATGTGAACAGGCTTCAAAACAGAAATTGTGTCGTTCAAGACTGGCATTTTAATCTGTAAACAGTAATTTACAGTATTTAAAAATTACAGTTTTATAACGTTGGAGTTTACTAAACTTTACCTTTGAACCTTTTAAACCACACAGTTGATCCTTATCGTTTAAGCCCCACACGTAAACGCGAGTTGTAATATCTCGTTTTGGCTCCATTTTTGTCTTTTTACTTGCTGAATTGATGTCGTCGTCTACAAACTCGCAATCAGAAGCTAGAAAAACGCTTGGTACACAAATTTCTTCTCCATCTGTCATCCTTTTACCCACAATAACTAAACCATGGATTTTGCAATCAATTCCGCAATTTCGACATTGCCGAATGGCAATTTCAATAAAACGATAATACTAGAAAATCAATAAACAAAAGTTTAACTTTGATTATTCATTACTACATCCCTATTTTTGCTTTACCTCAGTAACGTCAGTCAATAATACAACCACTGTGTCATTTTGTAATATATTAACGACCGCTAATTCTCTTAAACTACTCAGAGTGTCACCACCACTCACAACAACGATTGATGGCATGTAACTTGTGTCAGAAGGATTTACCAGCATTTTTAACCGATGAACCAAAACGTCTTCGTGCATTTCCAGTCGAATCCAGTGCTATAAACAAAATAAACATTTTCCAAACCACATAAATAAACTTTTAAAATATTCAACTTACTTTTCCTTGTGAACCACAACTTTGCCAATAAGAACCGGTTCCGTCAATCAGACGATGGGCCCAACTTTCTCGTGATGATACCGTTAAAACTTTCACACATTGGAACCAGTCATCAATAAAAGGGCTATTTTCTTCTTCTTCCATTAATACTCGTCGACCAGGTCGGCCAGCATTTACAGCAGGAGTTCCTGAAGAGATTCAAATTACAAATATCACGCCAATTATTTTTTTAAAATTAAGAGAGCTAAAAATTAATTTCAATCGCAACCGATATTCCAAAAATGTTCTTGAATTCTAGGTTAAACTGACCTGGCTCTTGTATGCGATTAAAAGCATGACGATGATCAGTTTTCGAGTGGAAACAAGTTTCACAAAAATCAAAATCTTCACAAACACGACATTTATATCTAGGTCCACAAACTGGATAAGCCTTGCAACCGTCACAACTAATAAAAAATAAAAATGTAATATTCTCATGTTGCACCATCCGAGTCTTATTTAAATAAACGTGATCAAATGTAAAACAATCCAATATATTTTAGCTACTTAGTTAATAGTCATGCAAGATTATTTTGTACTCACGTCACATTAGGATGAGTACTCGGAACCAGTTCCATCTCTGACAATAATCCAGACCAATTAGACTGTTGAGGAAAGTCGACGGTAACATCTCTTCCACTTGGACTAATACCTAACATTAGACAATTAAAAAGTTTTAAAAACGTGAAATACTAAATAAAAAAATTAAATGTACTTGTGACAATTCCCACACTTCTATGAGAAATAGATCCCCATTTATATTTTGGAGTCGACACAGTGGCCTTTACACGCACTCTATCTCCTACTTTAATCTGTCCAGCACCACCAGTAGCAAAAGTGACAGACGTTGGAAATCCAATGATAACAACATGAATGTAACGAACCCAGTATGTCTCTCCAATTCTTTGCCAATCAACTTGAACGTTCAAATCGTGCAAACCATCTCTGTCCAACTAAATACAAAATAATTCACAAGATCAATTTATACTTTGAAGTCTAAACCATGATCATACGACCAAGCCTAACCTTTACGACAGTTCCTGTATCACCTTCATAAACTTCCTCATAAGTTCTACAGCATCTTACAGTCATTCCAACTTGAATATTTTCTCTCACATACAAAGCATACTCATCATCACTCGAAAAATCCTTCGGTTGACAATAAATAATGCTAGTATCATGTGCCATCTTAAATGAGGATTAAATTTTAATTCGTTAAATATTTCAGTCGACAAAAGAAAAATGACTTACAGCAGGAAACGTTACGGCCCTTGCTATTTCATCGACGTCATCGGATACCGAATCCGAATCTCCATGAATTTCACCAGACGATGAACTTTCATCTTCAGAAACATCGACATCCAGGTGATCTAACATCCAGCCTACAACCGTTTCAGGACTGGGCATAACTTCAGAAATGCCTCCAATCACTTTAATAGCGTATTCCACACTATGTCTGTGAAAACCCATGTCTATCAACTGCTGCACAAGAGGTGTAGGTGGAATACCAATAGTCGCTTTTGATTTTCGAATCTTAAGTGGCTTTGCTGATGTTACAGGTAATACGGATGTTTTAGATGTTCCTGGTAAATTGTTCGACGATTGAGTCACCGTTTTACCATTATCAGCTGACGACTGAACTGTTTCTCCTACAACAGCACCACCATCTATTGCCAATCCAATTGAAGGATGAGATGCTTCTACAGTCAAATATTGACATAAAACTAACGCAGCACACTAACATAAAATAATTGTATAATATGACAATCAAAAACAGTATAATATAGTGTACCTCTAAATCTTCTTTCGAAAATACTGCTTTAATTGGCGACGGTTGGATGGCTTTAGACATCATAAACTGAATGAGCAAACATGTACAAGAATGGGAGTCCAAACTTATCGAGTCAGAAACGCTGCTCTCTTCAAACATTTCATCACTTGTAAATGTTGATCTTTCTACTCCACTGCCGCTCATAATTGTATTATAAAAGCTGCTTTGCGTATCGTCTAATACCGGTTGAAGCAAAATCTGACGTAGAAGATCCTGATGTTTAAACAAGACTTGACAGGCTTTAATTATGCCCAAAAGACGTTTCTGATGATGGAGAAGTTTAACATCAACAGTATTTACTATTAAAAAATAAATTGAGTTAAGAAGTATTTATAGGAATAATAGAATTTATAGCAAAAACCTTGACAAGCGTCACTATTAGCACAAACACCAGCTTGTAGAGTAAGCATCCCATCTGGGCGTTTTGCACTTGAAATCATCATAAGAAGTGACGTCCAAACTTGCAAAAGCGACTCAGTCAGTAGCATTTTGTTCACCGAAAAATCAGGTAAAGTTGCCTAAAATAACATGCAAAATGATTTTCTCAATTTACTCAACAAACGATTTCCATTAAAACGTACCATTTTAAGAGACTGTAAAGAGTTCTTAGATTGCACTGAAGTGCCATGTGTTTGTACTGTAATTTTTCCTCTGTTTGATATCTTTGCTATGGTTCCTAAACCCGATCCATCAACAAAAACAATGCCGCCCAATCGTGGACGACTGTCAACGCCACCAAGTATGGCGAGGCAAGCCAAAGTGGCAGCGAAATTCGCCGCTTGAATAGACGATGTCATGTCTGCTCGATCAACGTCTGGAACCACACCGAGCAGAGAGTTTCCATCACTAATACACGGATGATCAGGATGAATTGTACTTAAACGTAAAGTTAAATAATCATTTATAACGCGATTCCAGCCGTTTATTATGTGCAATTTTCTTAAGAGAGAGATACACTCTTCAACTATAGTGCTGGTATAGGAAGCGGATAAACATTCTCGAGCTCGATGGATGCGTTTCCCATTCCATCTAGCTTCTGTATAAACAATAAAATAAAATAAATTAAGGATATTATCTAATAATTACTAGTTAGTTATCTTTACCAATTGTCTGAATAGTAGGATCATTTTTACACAGTACTAAATAATTTCCGATAAGCAAAACAATCCTCTCAATAAAATTTACACGGTCCAACGCATATTTTTCAGTATTCCACGAATAAAGGCACACTTTCAGTAAACGCAAAGCTAAAATCTATGTTATTAAAAAAAAAACCATTTAACCATAAAATCGATTATAAATTTTGTCATACTGCTTTACTTTTTTATAAAGACTAGAATTTGAATGCTCAGCAATATTTAACAAAAGTTTAATCCAAGCTGGAGTTGACAGAGCTCGATGCATTGCAGGAGAAATTGCAATAGATCGGATAAAGCCCAGAGTAGCCCATTCTTCATGTTGCTCTTCCGCAACCACATTTCGCGTATTATTTATGCCAACTTCTTCCGCACCTTTAATTTTTAAAGAAAATTATAAAAACAAGAAAATAATAGTCGTTTAAATCGTTTTACTCGCCATTGTGTTTGGAGTATGACTGGTATTCTTGCTGAACTAATGATCTTAACAAGCTGCTCATTTTGCATAGAGCATTGCTTTGTACATTATCAGCATATATTCCAGTGCATAACGCTATACATCGTAAAATGTGATGACAGATCTGTCTAAGAGTAGTTGTGACATCCCTGGGTTCGCCATATGCTGATTTTGAGGTAACAATATGACTATCTTTTGCTTTTTCTTCGTCTACTGAATCAGAGTCAGTTTCACTTTCAGGAGGCAAAGGAGGTTCGCACAATCTCAGATCGTATTTTCCTTCTTTCCCCATTCGATAGGAGTTGGTACTTCCATTATCCCACTGAACGCGAATCCATCCATCGTCTCCCAATTCTCCTATAATTCGTCCTTCACCTGGTGGTGGTCCGTCCTAAAGAAAACCCCAAAAACAAATCCAGTTGCAAAATCTGACACAAATATTAAAAATAGTACTTGATCGCCCCATTTCCAATCAGCTCCTCTAGCTACTCTAGTGCCAACTTTCATCATCTCTGCCAAATCTGGGCCAGTTAATGGAACTGAAGTTGGCTTTCGCTTTCTTAAAACTTCTTCAAATACAGCACAAACATTACTTCCTTGTTCAAAATGAAGTTTGTTATCTTCTGGTCCTTTGAATTCATGAAATATTTATTATTAAATTAATTATAGACAAAATAATAATAATACATGCCTATAATTCGTAGTAAGGTCTGAATTAAAGATAAAATTCCTGAGTTAAGTGCCAAACTGATTTCATTAGCATGGTGCTCCAGCGTAAGCATTCCCAAAACTGTAAAAACAAAACGGCTGGTTTGCTGCAGCCCAAAGTGCCATCTATCTCGAAAATTTTGAGAATCTTTCAATTTTGTGCTGTTACTTAGATGATGCTTCAGCAAAGACGTGTTGTGAGCTCTATGCTGATAGTCAACTTCTAAAATCAAGCGACGCAATTCGTCAATTGTCCATGAAGTTAGCTGGGCAAATGTGAGCTCTAACATGGCTCGATCATAAGGTGGAATTAATTTTACGTCTTCCAAACAGTGTGGAAGCGATCTAAGAATTAAGTAATAACGTAAAATCGTTGATATTAAAAAAATCTATATAAAAACTTACTTATTTTTAGATCCATTATAAAGTAATCTTTGCCAACCATTCATTAGCGCATATCTAACAGATCCAATGAGATAATCTTTTTTAACAAGATTTAACATGAATTCCAGACCTTTACGACGCAGATTAGCTCTTGCCAACTATAAAACAATTTAAAATTCCAATTATCAACATAGCAACTTACTCGGCTTAATTAAACTATTATTTAACACGTTTTCATTTAAAATGTATTGAATGTGATAAAAGTTAGTAGTTCACACTTACGTGACAATACATAGCTTTTCTAATCGAATCAATGGCAACTACATCTTCTTGAGTAACGAAATCAATTATCTGACTAGTTAAAAGTGGATTAAAATCCACGTTGGGACAACTTTTCTTTAATTTGATATCTTTTATCATCGGAGGTTGACACGAAATTGATTCACTGGTTTCAGCAGCGTCACTTTTCTTTCCCTCTAAACAAGATGACTGACTAGTATTAGGCAATTTTGATTCATCTGAATTTTTCTCTAAAGTTTGAAACATATGATTAACAATTAACCAATTTTAAATAAATTGAAATGTACGTTTTGACAGGCGAGATTTGTGAATGACTTGACGAGTCAAATTCTTCCACCTTGAGTCAGCACTAAGCAACTTTAGATGTTGAAGTGCATTTACTTCGCTACAAGTTGCACTTCGAACTTCATAGAATAGGAAACGACAACGTTCAATTACAGGAACGCAAACTTCTTTGTAAGAGCCAATCAAATCTTGTCTAGCCTGTAAAAATAAAACGACTTTAAAAACACAATAAAATAATTTAAACCAAAAATATGACCTTTATAAGAGACCACTTTGTTTGATGAACAACTTTTACAAGCTCAGCTATTTGTCTAGGTAATTTGACTGGCATATTCTCGGATCCTAAACTCTGTTCAACAATCGAAACAGCTAAAGAACTAAGGCTATGATGCTTTATCAAGACAGCTAAAAGCAACCTAGATGTTCAAAACCATAAATCTCAACATGAGCGTCAAATATTTAACTAATAAGAAACTAACCGCCCAACTTCTTCAACTGGATGATCTAGAGGAAATTCCATGTGTACAACAAGATGCATTTCACGGCAATGCTGTCCAATAGCAGATAGAAATGTCTTGACCAATACATCATTTAAGCGACTTTCAGCTAGCCCTTGCAGCAATGTTTCTGCATTAACTTCATATCCACTACGTGTCATTGTGCTACCTTGATCAACAGACGGCATCTTAGGCTCAGTAGGAGATGTCCCTGAAGCTAAAAATTTGATGAATATAAAAATTTACAAGCTGTTTAAACAAAATACCAGGCGTTCCAGCACTTGAGCTTGTGTTTCTAACTTCTCCTTTTTCTTCTTCAAATGGATTAACTGGTTGTAATCCCAGAATTCCGCCGTTGAAAACAACCGAATTGAGCCAGTGAGCGCATTCTTCTTCCACTGGTTGACGCTGCAAACATCTGGTTTGAGAATTGGCATTTAAACCCAACAAAAACCCCAGGTTTCGTTCCAAATCCATAAATGGTGAAGATAATGTTCCGACTTCTGGCATTCCAACTAATTCCTGCTCAACCTAAAGACCGCAAAATTCAATTAAAACTTGAATTAAAACTCTAATAAAAACAAGGTAAAATTTAGTTACATCAACGTAATTTCCAACCACATATTTTGACATCATTTCTCTGGCTTCCCTCGAATGTTTAACAGCCTCAAAAGCTTGAGTGGCATCTCGTCCTAAAATTACAACAGTTTATTTGACTACATGTAATCTCAAAAATCATGACCATAAGCTTTAGTTTAAATTTTACTTACCAGAATATTTCAAAAGCATTTCTGAACTGCATAACCCCAGATTGCGAAATTCTTGTACATCATAAACTTTACCATGAATTACAACCCAATGTCCATTGCTTCGTTTATGATTCTCCAAATCAGCTTTACGAATCATAATTAACTGCTCTTCCTGAACTTTTCTGACGGAAGTCGATTCTGAACAAAAATTTAATGTTATTATGATCTCCATTTAAACATACTGTACCAGCTCATACGAGTTAAACCGGGCCATTGTAACACTTCACTTTCATCTAAATTAAGACCTGGCGCCAGCTGGTTAAATCTGTCCAGATGATCAAGCAATAATGTCATGTGGCTTTCCAGTGCAATATATGGCAAACGTAGTTGCAGTAAAGTTAAACTTATTATAATTTCAGGAAGTAAAGCACCTTCAATATGTTAATTAAAATGATAAACATGATTTAAGAAGTTGTTAAATGTTAAATGATTTACCAACAATGTCCACTTCAAGAATTGATGAAGCTAAAGCGAAATGCTTAGGACTGTTGGATGCAATACTAGTAGCCACAGAAATCGAGTCAATTGCATGAGTGCAAATCAGATTTAAGTATCGCTTTAATAAAGCCGCAGTTCCTTGAACTTCGGGTTCTATTATATATATATAAAAAAAAATATTTAAAAGCTTATTTACATTGCTATTTAATCCTAAAGTAATGTATGTAAGAATATGAATTATCTTCGCAATAACTCTTAATATATTAACAATTTCTCAAAAAAAAAAAAATGTTTCTAATGTTTCCACATTCAAACTTACCACAAAATGTTGGTGGTAAATCAATGACGCTTTTCGTTTCATTTTTTCCATACAACTGAGCAAATAAGAGTCGCTGAAAACTCAACAGCAAGCGAATCGCAGCTGATTTCTCAGTATTTTCGTGTTCGTGGTCGGATATTCTTTTGTAATTGGAAACTTGAAATCCCATCATTGAACACGTCGAAGCTGCTAAACCTGTTGGCGACATTGACGCAGCGGTGCTGCTGGGCACCAACTGATGTAGTTTAGCCAACGATTGCGCGGAAATATTTCTGAGTACCATAAATAATATTAGTCAAAGGTACTTTATCGAAAGTTACGATGGTTGGTCAACCTTAAAAGTTGTTTTACAAGATATAATAAAGGAATAGTAGCTCCTTTATCCTGTAAAGTTGCTTCCTGTGCTCTTTTCACTTCACTCTCCAACTGTGCTTGCTCAGTCATTAATCCATGAGCGACACTTGTAACATCTTCATCTTTATCACTTTCGTTGTCCAGTTCTTTTTCCTACATCCAATCACAACCATTGACCAATAAACTCTTTTAATTATTTCTAATATTTGTGTACCTCCTTGTCATCCATTGCTTGTATTTCAGCTTTAATAGCTGCTTGCAAAGCGGTTTCCAAACCTCCATCAGCCATCAAACTACCAACAAGTAGGTCGGTCATAAAGTATCGTCCAGGATTTGGATAATGAGATTCTCCAATAACGTTGTTATTAGGCAAAAGAGAAGAAAGAGCTCGAGCTCTTTCATCAGCCGTTGGCAGCAATATACACCAACCAATCTGTAATACTGACTGAGCTGCTTGCTGAACAGTTGAGACAACTCCAGCATTGCTCGCCAATTCCACTACTCTTTGCTTTAAGCTAGTCAGAAGTCGATTTCCAGGTGAAAGACCAATCGGTTCAACATCAATACCATGAATTATAGCTGCATGCAACTATAAAAGAGTATATAACATAAGAATAACAAAAAGTTTCAATATTTGCCATCCATTAAGATTTCTAAAATCTAAATCTGGAATATTATAAAAAAAATTTATTTATAAAATATTATCTGCAAAAATCAAAATGTATTTATATAAAGTAGTTTAATTCGTTAAAAACCTAAAACTTTTGTATGCAAAACTTAAATATTGCTATTATAACACATTTGTATAAAATTAAAAAATCTTTTTAAATTATATTTCTTTAATAAAAGTTTTTAGCCTTTTAATACCTGAAGTCGTAGTAAATTAAGACCAGCAACAGCCATGCATTCTTTATCCTGAGGAGGTGGCCACTCATTTTGTCCACCCATTCCCTCACAAACTTGAGTCAACAAATCGTCAAGTTGTTCAAAAGAGCTTTTGGAAACATCGACAACAAACGGTACTTTTAAACCAACCATCCATTGCCTTGTTGAAGACCAAACAAAACTCTATTTTTTATAGATAAAAACGTTAAAAGTTGTCAAACAGTGACTGTTAGTAACTCACCAGAGAACTTCCACATGCTAAACCAATAATATTTTTCCCTTCGACCACATTTAAAACCGTAGGCTCCGTTATAGAAGTGGCAATTACATCTCCTAGTTGACCCTGATCATTTCTACCCCATCCGTACACTTTCCCATCTTCAGTCAATACGAGGGCGTGCACTGTCCCCACAGCAACGTCAACTACTTTTTTACCAACTAAAGCTTCAACCTGTTTAGGAAAACGTGCATGTTCCTCACTGCCATGACCACATCTAAAGTTGTCACCTTTACCCCTTTTAAATATAAACCCAAAAAGCATTACAACCAAATGACATAATGATAATTCATTTATGGAGCATACCAAGTATATAAAGCACCGTTTCTCGTTAAAGCCAAACTAAATTGAGATCCAGTGAACACTCGGTAGACGTCAACACCTTGTAATTTATCTACAAGCTTTGGAGTTTTACATCCATCACTTCCACCTCTCCCTCTAAATAAATTAAGTCATATTTAATAAACTAAAAAAAAACTAAAATGAAATGCCTACTCACAGTTTTCCATAATCCCCATCACCCCAGGAAAACACCGAACCTGCATTTACAAGGTAAAGACAAGACTTGAACTTTATTTTAAACCATTCCAATTGCGTATGCGAGTACAATACCAGCGTCAGTGACAGCCAAAGTTTGGGCATCCCCACTACCACATGCCACGTCGATAACTCGATGGCCACGCAAAGCAGCAACTAATGTTGGTCTAGAATGATCTTCGCTTCCACCTTAAAAAAAAACATTTTAATTTATTTATACAGATAAATTTTAAGCTTTTAATTTCAGTTTCTTTTTGAAAATTTTGAACCAGGTCACGCTTTTGTACCTTAATAGCTCTAAGAGTAAATTTAAACGGCATTAATTACCTAAACCCAAACGTCCATAATTTCCTCTTCCCCAAGTAAAAAGTTCTCCGGCTGAAGTAATGGCCGCACTATAAATGCTGCCACAAGATATTTGGCAAACAAATTTTCCTGATAATGCTTGAATTAAAGTTGGTTCATCCCTTGAACTAGATATTTATCTGTTATTACAACGATTCTGCTATATAATAAATAGTGTAATCAAAATACTTATTATCGCCATGACCCAACCGTCCACCATCACCATTTCCCCAAGAAAATACTTCCCCATCGACGTTTAATGCCATAAAATGCTTTCCTTCAGAGTGAGCAGCAATTTTAATGATTTCTTTCTCACCAAATCCGTCTACTAGTTCAGGAACCTTTTAAATCATGATATTTATGCTTAAAATACAAAATGAAACTCTGAATTTATTGAGTGCATTTACCGACGATTCTGACGCGTATGGTACCATGTAAACTTTTCCACCAACAGAAAGTAATAGTAAAATTCGTTCCCCACAAACAATTTGCTTCACCCCACGATCTGCTATTGTTTCATTCAGCTGCAATCCAGTTGATGCAATCCATCCCCAGCATATAACTTCTTGAGAAACAGATGGCAAGCAATTCTAACATCATCAATGTACAATTAGTCATTTTATAATGCCATTGTATCGACTTTTCAGACTAATACTTACTTTCATATTATGTGAAGGAGGTGTATATGGCAAAGCTAAACGATTTAAATGAGACATTATAAATACAGCCGTTTGTCTAAGATCAACTGAGAGGCTCAAATCTTCTGGAAGTGAAAGTAACGACAAAAAACACTCAGTCGGATTAACGGTTGGCAGCTGAAAACAAAAACAATAATGTTGTTTATACGGTTTCTTGCAAAATTTATTAAGCTTACTTCATCTGAAAATTCAACTTCAAAAGGTTTCACAGCCGAACATGATATACTACTCATCCTCTTCAAAAACGAAACAAGCGGAGCACTTGTTCCCAAAGAATATACACGATTATCAATCTCTCCCTTGCCCCGTTCCCATAAATGCAATAAAAGCAGAACAATCGACAGCATATGGCTCAAAGTTCCCTGCTGTAAAGCTAGTTCTAAAAGCAGAGCTAACGCAGTATGCTGGTCGCTAACGGGAACTTCGCTTCCAGAACGAAAACCAGCACCAGCAGTTACCTCACTTAATAAACAAAATTCAATAAAAAACAAGTTATATTCGATAAAAAAAATTAAATCTTACCCAAGAACTACAGATCGTAGAAATTTCGAAGCTCTATCAACAACTTCCAGCCAGATTGATGAAACTTCACCGTCATTAAACAATGTAGCTTCTGGCAATGATCTTAATGCGTCCAAAGATTCCTGAAGAAGTTCCATACACAAATCGGCGTCTTCACCAGAACGCCATGCTCTTCTCAAAAATGCAAATGCAAAACTTAAAGCGGCTCTACACCCAATTCTAGCTAAACCCACCGAAGCTTTCTCGGTTGGCAGAACATTAGTATTACTGTAATAAAAACCGTGTTATGTTGACTAATATAACAGTGTTTTTATTATAAATGAAATTGCAGTGATTAACCTCTTAACGCTCTGCACAGAAACTGTATCAACTGATTCTTTCTTGTGAAGTGGGTTACATGTATCAACTGGAACTTGTCTGGCTAAAGCTACAAAATATCTTTCTGAAACAATTAAACGTTGCCAGAGACGGATCATGAAATGACTGGATCCAGCAGCTTGAGTGCATAGTTTCGTTTGCTCTTGAAATAATGTTTGAAGACATTGTCGAAGTTGATCTCCACCTAAACAAAATATACACAAACAATTACAAATCCAAATAAGACTAAACAACTAAAAAAATTAAAAATTATTGAATTTTAAAATTAAAAACAATAATATTCAATTAAAGGTAAACTTAATTAAAAAAATTAAAAAAGTTATCTAAATATTATTTCGATAAATTTACTTGGCTTTGTTCCCCAAGTCCAAAACTCAATTTGATTCTTAGACTGAGGCAATACATTTCCCTGGCTATTGCTTTTCTGTTTCGCCACTTTCTGAGTTGGTGTTGCATTTGTTGGAGTTACAACTGTATTTGCACACGTACATCGAGACATATTTTGATGGCACTGATCGCATGTTGCATTTTCTAAATGATTTTAAAAACTTATAGTTGCAGTTTAATGTCATTTTAAAATTCTAGTGTCACATTACCTCCTCGTTTTCCATTCTGCGAATTGGTAGAAGCTGGTATAACTCCAGCAGTGTCAGTAGAAGATGAATTTGTGAGAAAAACTTCTCCATCTTTAACCAAATCATTCCACTGATCACTTAAGTTTTCCGACTTGAACATATCTTGCAAATCTACTTTGATCCATTTTGAATCCAGACGTTTGTGCGGTTTAAAAACAAAATCGCTGCAGATGGACATTGCGTAACTGCAAATCCAGATCTCACTGGTTTAACGTCACACTAATAAAAAGGAACCGTTTAACAACTTAAGACCGTTATTATCGTTAATTATTACTTACATAGTAATGAATGTATTTAATTTATAACTGGAACATTTTTGTATACGCACATAATGAAGGAGTTTTATAAGTGAGAAAAGGCTGTTCTCCTTGAACCAAACAGACAGCTGATTAAAAATATTATTAATCATTTGCAAAGAAAATAAATAAACGCATCTAAAAAAACTGAAATGTACACATAAAATCTTTACTAACCTTCAACATTTTAAATGCATTTCTTATCCTAGTTATTAAATAAATAAATCAATTGATGAATGAAATGAGCGATGAGAACCGTGTAATTTCCTTGATACTGTATTAATATTTTTGGTGAAAAGTAATTTCCTGTAATGGCATGAGAGGGCGGTAGTTCCTCAGCTTCACCGTACCCTACATTAAACTTCAGTCGCCTTCTCATTACGAATTTAAGTAAAATCAAATACTATAGAAGTACTTCTATAGTATTTGATTTTACAATAAATACATTTCGAATAGCTTTGGAACTAAATTGAGCTCCTATACTATCATTCACTTCAAAACTTAAAAGCAACTTTTCATGAGCTTGTTCGGTATACTTACCTCATAAATAGATACTCTCGAATATAAAATAAAATTTTAAGCAAATTACACCGTTTTATTATTAGTTGTGTATGCTATTTGCGAATAAATCGTTTCGCTTGTCATAATAAGTACTTAATTGTAAAACGTTTCAATGGTTTAATTTTGAAATAACCATTTTAATGATTTGTCATTTTTGTCACTTTTAAAAGAAATTTAACTGAAAACACCTGAAAGCCACATTTTCATAAAAAGACTTTTAATAAAAAAAAATTAGTAATACTTTTTGATTATAGACTCGATATATTTTGAACAAATCGTAATTAAAGTTTCTTAACAAACTACTAATCGTAAAATGATTTTAAAAGTAAGGCACATTATGCTAAATACAGTTTACGATTTTTGTACTTGGAAAAAAAAATCCTGAAAAGCAATTTTATAACCTAATCACTATTTCAAGATACTGTATTGCTACTGTTTGCCATGCTGCAAGAAGCTTTTGCTAAAAATTTCCCAAGTTATTACTTGCTTTAATTACGGTATCACAATGGCACGTTTTGATAATAGCGTTTTGTAAAAAAGTACAAAATGAAATTAAGTAGCTGATAATGAATATTAAGCAAAAAGAGTTCAGTTTACTGGGGCTTTTGTTCCTCTCGTTTCAATGAAGTAACCCGTTTGAAACTAACTCTCGATATACGAATGCACCCACCCTGATTTGAAACAGAAGTTTGGGTTTCCTAAAACACAAATTTCATGAGCATTAATGTAAAGCTAATTACATTCTCACAAAAAAATATTTACCTGACTTGAACCCTGATTATTAGAGACTGAAGACTGTGAATTAGTAAGTGCAGAACATATTTGATTCATTTGAAAATCGCTAATATTCAAGGCCTTCAACTCATCTTCATTAGGACCATCAAAATTCATCAGCTGAGGAAAACTATGCTCAAGCAAAGTTTGACTACTTGAATTGCCAGTCGATTCTAGCCACCTTAAATATCAAAATAGTAAGTTTATTAAACAAATAAGAAAATCCAAATTAAAAAATTAACTTGCCTGCTAATGCTGTCTTGTGAATCAGTTCTTGGGAAACCTTGAGAAGTAGATGCTATTTCAGGTCTAAATAAGATGTTTTATTTAAATATTGAATACCATTTCTCAAACTTCTATTTTGACTAAAGAAATGTGACAGTACTATTTAAATTGTAAAATCGAAAAAATTATAATATGAATTTCAAAAATATTTCAATAATTAAAACAATTTCCTATTAAAAGCGACGCAATTGTAAATAACATTTCATACAAGTAAATTTAATATAGCCAATAGTCATGCACCATTATTTTAATAGAAACCAATACCTGTGACCAGTAGTCGAAGTCGTCGTCACTGCAACAGATGATAAATTACTGTGATGTGATAACGTCATGAGTGAAGAAATTTCATTATTGGCAATCACAGTCTCGGAAGACGTTTGTCTATAAAATAACGTATACCAGTTATTGCAAAAAAAAACCGTTTATTGAAAAAACATACACCCCACGTCAACGCTTGATCATACAAAAAAAGATTAAATAATATAAAAATATGTTAAAAATAGTATGTGGAATTATCAATAGGAATAATATTAAAAGTGGCAATAAAAATTGATTTCAAAAAGTCGATTAACAAACAAAATAATCAATTCATTGCCGTAGTTTTATTTTATTGCTTGTTAGATGATTTTCGTGGCTTTTGAGCCTTGACTTTGGTGCCCGTCTTTAACCTGAAATAGACCAAAGCAAATAAAAATAAAGTTAGAGATTAAATCAATGACCGCCGATTATTACATTGGTCGATTTCAGGAAATGACAGGAATAGAGTTTTTGCGATTTAATATTGAAAAAAATAAGACTTACGGAGCTTGAGATTGCTTTTGATGAAATGCTTTAACAACATCTGGAGGTAGAAATTCTTTCAACTGAATCATTTCCTTCATCTTTAACAACATTTCATAAGTCTCTCTTTCCCTAACCTGTTCAAGAAATTGTAAGTCATATGAAATGCTCAACAAAATAAAGAGAGTTGTGGTTCTATAATATACGCGAAACACTGATCAAATTTATCATTATACCCGAAAAATAACTTCATATGGACCGTCTTCATCTTCTTTTAACTTTTTAAAAGGCGGCTCAATAGATAGGATTTCCGTGGTTGTTGTTCGTTTGGCCACTAAATAAAATACATAATTATCACTGTTAATCTAAAATTAAACTTATGGCTTAAATCCCCAATTTTAATATCACAAAGTACTTAATTACCTTTTTTACTGTCACTTTTAGAAGCGTTATGCATCCTTCCTTCGTCAGTTTTCAAATCTCTAGTTGGACAAGCACAAATTCGCAAATGTATAGCACGCCTACCCAATATTTCTCCACTAGACATGTCAGTACAAGAAAACAATCAATAAACCAATTAAACTACAGATATAATAATAAAAACAATACTTGTTCTCCAAAGTAAAAATAAGATTAACTGGTCGACGATCAATTCCCCCATTACAGGAACTTAGGCACATAAATTTGTACAGTAAACGATAATGCTCAGTTCCAGCTAATAAAACACAATTAAAAATATAATACAAACAATAAAATGAAATCGCTAAATTACTGTATAAATAGTTAAAAGTGGAAAAATTTCGTCAACTATGGAGCAAAATAAAAATATATGTTTATAACAACAGCGGTGCTCAGCAAAACTTACCTGCTGGAGCTTCATATGGCACAAGAACGCTGTGTCTTCCTGAAACTGAATCTGTTAAATACTGTGCACCGCCTGAGTCGCACCGAATCAAGTGTTCTGGATATTCGAAATCTATAAAAATAAATGACCAAAAATTCCTTAAAGAAATACCACAGTTAGATAAAAGCTGTTACGCTGAAATTATTGATTAAACAATCGCTAATATTTTTCACCTAAATAACCCAAGACCATGACAGCACTAAAAACAGTAAACGTGAGTGGAGTTTTACCAATGTTATGTTGATTTTCAGGTGCAACATGATTTCGACATCTTTGAACGACCGATTTTAAATCTTCTGGCTTTTCATAAACGGCTAAGGCTCTAATACTGCTGAATGCTGGAAGCTCTCCATTCACTTTAAACTCCACTATGCAAGGAGAGTTTATGTTGATGTATAATTTATCCAAGGAAGCTGAATACTATTCAAAAACAAAGTTTTTTTTTCTTCAATATAAAACTTATAAAATTACATACCCCATAATTGGCAGTTTTGGAATTCGTAGAACTTAATGGTGGAAATGCTATGTCAAAATCGTACTGTCCAGGCCAATTATTTCTATTAGAAAAATTTACGATTACTTTACTTGTAATAAATTAAAAAAACGGCCAAGTTACGCTGCTGGTAATATTCCAGTGGCTTCGCTCGGGTCTGCTGGGAGAATCGCTGGAAGTTGATTTATATTAAGCTATTTAAAATAAATTTTATTGAAGTTAGAACATCCCAATCGCCTCACAACAATGTTTAACACTAACGTTAAATTCAGCCGGTAAAGGATAGCGCCCGCCGACAAAATTTCTAGTATAAGTTTCAACCTAGAATACCCGCAAAAAATCAAAATCTTAACGTCCTAAAAATTTTACAAATACTTACAAACTGATGTGGCTGTGGTGTTTCAATGATCACATTTTCTCCATAAACTTCCAAGCGATCTTCATCTTCACTTCCATACTCAAGCTTGACGTTATTCGTCTGTCTTACGGAACTGCTACCTCCATTAGTATTAATGCAACTGCAATCAATAGGAAAATAATGTCTATAATACGGTAATCCAGTTTTAATTATCAAGCGTTAAATTAATGAATGAAAACAACTAACGATTGCATATTTCAAATAAAAAAAAAACTACTAGAACGTACGACATGATTTCATTCCACAACGAACTCTGGCTTCCAGGCAATTGTATTTCATCTTCCAATGAAGCTGGCAAACCAAGGGAGACTGCCAAGTCTTGATGAGTCTGTTCATCAGACATAACTGTTTTAAGTTATAAAGTACCAAATAAACCCGTCGATCCTTGATAGTTTACGACTGCTAGATCAAAATATACCAGAAATCATAATGAAACTACATCAAATTTTTTTATTTTAAATCAACAATTACAAAAGTGTTTTTGTCACAATTCCTGATTTGGGGCGCATAGGTACGTGAACTACCAGCATCCGATTCCTGAAAATTAATAAGAAAAACTCATAATTAAAACCAATGTAAAATTTCAATTCTTTTTAAGTAGATATAAAAAAGTAATTACTGCAGCGATTAAACAATGTTCATCAGTTGCATCATCTTACAAACCGACTGCATAACAGTCAATGTCAAGAACAGTATTAGTAACTCTCTTAAGAAAACCTTGACAAAACAAAAGCTATTCAACATATTTCATAGGGCTAATAATTGAAATACGGTACTCAGCAACAGGTTTCTACCCTCAAATCTCAAAAAGCACCTGAAAATGACTTATGGAAACAGATTGGCCCAATAAAAATGCTTAAATTGTTGAATATTTTAACAAGATTTTACAAAGAGATTTACCAATTGTATACCATTACTTAAATTACGTTCACTATTCTTAGCTAAAATACTTAATAAAATAAAAAGCACTAAAGTTATAAACAGTTTCAAATAGACATATTCAATCCCTCAAAATAAATATTAAAAAAGAAATTGTTTAATTGTTTAGTACAGTATAAAACTTGAACTTTTAAGAAAAGACCTGCACTAAGTCTCTTTGGCAAAGAAAAGGAGCATGTTTGACGTCAGTGGTCAGTATAAATAACCACTGACGTCAAACTACCCCTTTGACTCATTCCTCGTTCCAAAAAATAAAAAAAAAAAACAATAATGGACCTTAAAGTTGTTTGAAACTTGAACTTTTAAGGAAAGGCATGCACTAGGTGTCCTTTGAAAAGGGACACGTTTGACGTCAGTATAAATAGCCACTGACGTCAAAACTACCCTTATGACTCATTTCTAAAAAAAACACAATGGGCTTTAAAGTCTCTAAGGCCCCCCTCAACACATGGTTTTGAAAATACAAGTAACTTAATACTGTACATGTAAATGAAACTGAATTTCTTTGGTTGAACAACTAAACATCGATTAACATGATTGATTCTATAAATTACTGACTACTTAAACTAATATGCTAATTTTAATTCGTGGATTAGCATGTTAAAAACATGATTTGTCTAAACTTGCAGTTTAGCTGTTCCATATTCCTAAATTTATCAACTTTGTGCAAAAAATGAATGGTGCTTTTTAAATGAAGTACATAGAGTAAATAACTATACGGCACTATTTTGAATTTGTTAAAGATCGGTTGTATTTTAATATTGTGTATTGTTGTATAAATAACTCAATAATTACTTTGCCAAAATAGCATTAGACAATTACCGATACTTCCTTCTGTAATTCAAGCAAAATTCAAACGATAACAGTTTTAAAAGCATTGAAATCAGAAGCTAAAACATCGAAATTTGTTTAAAAATGCATACAGTACTTATGAATTTCTTCAGTAAACAGTTAAAATTTTATAATCATGAAATCTGACTTTTTGGATTTGTAAAACTTATAATTTAAGGTTTGCAAATTATTTTTTCATTAGTTTCATATAAAAAGCACTTAAATGTGTGAATTAAGACCACCTCAGAAGACAAAAGGCACCTGTTTGAAAAACAAGTAAAAACAGGTCCCATAACGTTTTTATAACGACATGTCGAATAAAATTCCGACGGTCTTTGCGTAGGAATTTAAACATAACTCAAACTTCAGTTCATATGTACACCTTTGTTTTAGAATAAAATACTAAGCAACAAATATGACCAATAGCAAAATTATTTTTCTTATCAACAAATGCATATTAATCCTGCACGCATGACAACCTTTACGAGGCAATGCATAGTGCACATTTTAACAGCCTCTGAGATTAATTTTTTAGTTGCATGATTTATCCGATTAATTAATCATCTATATAAATGATAACCCATAACATGGAGAAAGCTACATGAATCAGTTATAAATGATAACGAAAAACATACCGTATTTGCTGAAACAAATAAACAGTTTTAAATAGATGAGTCACACGATACTTCCACACAAACCACTCAACATTTAACAAATGAACACATGCGAGTTGCAACACGTTGCGACAAGGTATTTATACGTATTCAAAACAGTAGTGCCAGATCAGAGATGTTAAAAGCAAAACGTAGCGTATGGAAAATAAGAATATCCTTACATACACTATACCTACAGTTCCAGGGTGTCCGGATAGAATCTCGTCAAAAAAATCTCGTCAATGTATCGATTATCGTATTGTATTATTAAGAAAATATCGCAAAGACATTTTCATAATTATTTCGGTTTAATTAGGTTAAATTATGTCAGGTTAACTTAATCATTTTTCTAGATTAGGTTAGTTAAAAGTAGGTAAAGTCGTTTTACCTGTTAAAAGTTTTTTAAGTTTTTCTGGTCGTTACAGGCGTATCACGATATTTTCTTAGCGATACTATGCGATAATCGATACATCGGCAAGATTTTTTTTGACGAGATTCTATCCGTGAACCCAGTTCCAGTGTTCAATCGTGATTGGATTTTATTAAAATCTGCAGTTGTATATAATATAAACAAAATTATGAAAAACAAAAATTTTAAAACGAATTAAAATTAGCATTAAACGATATCGTCACAATTATCAGCAGTTATAAATTAAGGTAATATTATTATCATCTTATTGTCTAAAATGTTTGCATACCAGAAATAAATTTACCGGTAATATAAAAGCGATCAACTTTAATTTAGCATACTAATCAAGAAATTTTAAATAAAACCGTACCTTATTATTTTAAAGAAATTGTTTTTATTACTGTACAGCACTACGGGGACCCTATAAAACAAGTTCCTGCATCATCCATTCCAACATCATCAATTTTTATTCGTCAGTTTTTCAATACCGGTACTAAATTTTTTTAAAAATATTACTAAAAACTTGGCTGTAGCGACAGAAAACTTTGCTACATCAAAATAATTATGCGTTTTGCGTAAAACAAAATTTATTTTAAAAAATTGATACAACTTTGGTGCATAAATTTGGCATACCAAATAACATTTAAATATAATGCTTTTATTTTAAGTATAAATTAATGGCACCATACTGAGTTATCCATTCGGTAAAACCTTACGTTTTAACGTATCCACTCTTGCTCATGCATTAACTTGTAGAAAAAAGAGTTTGGATCTGAAAGTAACTTCTGAGGGACATCAAACTCAACCACACAACCAGAATCCATTACTAAAATTCGGTCACTGTCGACAATTGTTTCAAGACGATGCGCGATTGTTAAAACGGTCGAATCTTTAAATACTGTACGAATTGTTTTCTGTATCATCCGATCAGTTTCATGATCAATATTTGCAGTGGCTTCGTCGATACAAAGAATCTATTTAAAATTATTAAAAAGATAATCATCATTTCAGATAGTTTTACAGAACATACAGTGATAAGATTACCCAGCCGACTATTAAATAAATGCTAAAACTACAAACTACATGTACATTTCTAAAATAAAAGACTATAATATAAATTTATAGCCATGGGGTGTTTAAATTGTGCTTTCATTTTCGATTAATGCTTAATATTTTAGTTAAGAGTTTAATTAAACGCGAATTATAGATTGGTTAAATAGCAGCTTCAACCTTGAACTTACTTTAGTTTTGGATAAAACAGCACGAGCTAGACAAAGTAATTGACGCTGACCACAAGATAAATCAGAACCTCGTTCAGCTAAAACTGAATTAAGTCCTCCTAAACGATTGACCACATCAGACATATGGCACCTTCTTAAAGCATCCCACAACGCTTCATCGCTATACCTGTTAATAAAAATAAATATAAAATAATTACCATAAACTTCCAAATATGACTTACTTGTCAGATGGATCCAAATTATTGCGAATTAATCCGCTAAAAAGAAATGGGTCTTGGGGAATAACAGCTACGTTTCTCCTATAATCGAGTTTAGCCATTTTAGTTACAGTACCTTAATCACACTTTGCAAAATTAAAAACCTCAAATCTTGAAGATCCAGATAAGCCAGAGTAATACCGTCGACAATAATATTTCCACTTTCAAGTTCAACGAGTCTTAAAAAGGCAGTAAATAAGCTGGACTTTCCAGATCCTGTTCGTCCGGCTATGCCAATCTTCTCGTGAGGTGACGTAGAAAAGCTCAGATTGCGTAAAGCTGGCAGCTGATGTTGTCTGTACTTTAAAGTTACGTTTTGAAAGACCACCACACCTTCATCAGGCCAGTTAATATGAGGCTAAACAAATATTCTCAAATTAAAAATTGTTCATCAAGCTTTTTAATAATTTACCTTCATAAAACCACTCCATTTCTCAGATTCCACTTCTTCGATGTACTGCAATGTCCTTTCAACACCCACCATTTCCTTTTCCGTTTCAGTAAAAAACTGAACTACATTGCTAAGAGTTATCGTTATTGATAATCCATAAGACAACGCTAAGCCGACTAAGCCTGTTAAATTTTTAGATAAAATAGTCTACGGACAAATAAACACTAATTTTCACTTATTAACCAGGATTAATTCCATGAATGTGATGCTCGGCAACAGCAAGAATAGCAATTCCAGAAATTATAGTAGTTCCAATTAGTTGCAATCGAAGACTTAGCCATTTACTAGTTGCTGTCAATGAAAATTTGACCCTCTGGTTTTTTTCTAATCTTGCTTCGTTTTCTTTCTTAAATCTATCAATTCAGATAATATTTAAGAGCGAGCTTCCACAAAATATAATTTCAAATCAAAGCTATACTTAGATTCGTATCGAAATGATCTTATAGTAACCAATCCCAAAACCGATTCAGCAAAATGAGCGTAGATTGGTGAAAGAGTAACTGCATCAATTCGTCTAAGTTCCCTTGATGTATGACGATAATAGTGCTGCACATACAAGTACAATCCAGCCAATGGTATAAGTAATAGCAACAACCATGGGACACTTAAAGAAATGATGAACAAAACTCCAGCCAAACCAAACAATTGCGCAAGAAGAATGTTTAAAACGAAGGGCAGATTTTCATCAATAGTATATGTATCAGATGAAATCCGGTTAATAATACGACCCACGGGCGTCACATCAAAAAATGTCATCGTAGCCTACAAAAAATAATAAATGTAAAATAAAACGTCAATGAAACTTTACAGTCAAATTTTGATCTTATAATCATTAAACTACAAAAAACAATAAATGTAAAATAAAACGTCAATGAAACTTTACAGTAAAATTTTGATCTTATAATCATTAAACTACAAAACAATTAAATAACTTCAAAAATCAAAATTTTACTGCAATAATTAAATACTTAAATTACTTTCATAATTGTTTGCAAGATATCACAATGTAGCTGGACAGCAGCTCGAATTCCGCCATAAGCAAAACTAAATGATCTGACTATTGTGAAAACACCAGTTGCACCAGCAACAATCAGATACACCATCAAATAAAATGTATAATTGTCCTCCTTCATTTCCCTAGAAACAGTACTAGTTAGCATGATTTTTAAATTAAATTTTATGATTAATATCTACTTGAATGTTCTGTAGGAATGTGCAACACCAAACGAGTTACTAGAATTCGTTGAATGTGCCATCCAGTAAGAAAGCCACCAATCGTTAAAATTTCTAGAAGCTAAAAAGATCAATTATTAAAAATCAAAAAGTTCAAGAAGCAACAACATAACTGTGTTAAATTACCTTGCATTAAGAAAAGTGACATTAAAATGACTGGCGTGACAATCAGTCCAATTTTCTCACAGTACAACTTGTAAACCTTCCCTTTTAAATATCCGTGCTCCATTGATTCTTCAACAGCTGAACTGACAGTTGCTGAATAAGGCTCAACGGCTGTATTGTCCATCGATTTCTCTGGTTCAATGGTATCTAAATGTCCTGACTGGACAGTTCTTGAATGTGCTGTTTCGTCATGTAAAACCGAACTTGGCTTACCTAGATATCAATTTTTTCAGTCATAACAACTTAAAAACAACAAAAGTTTTACCTTGATTAGTTATTTCACCATCTTTCATTAAAATAACGTGATTAGCGTTTTTGAGATATTTCCAATGATGAGTACATAAAATTCGGGTCTTTTCACCAAGAAGGCCATTTATGACGTGTGTCATTACATGTTGAGAAACGTGTGAATCGAGAGATGACAAGACATCATCAATCAGATACACATCTTTATCCTAAAAATAGATACAGAAGTTTCATAAATATTTTATTAGAATTATGATATAAAAATTTAAAAAAAAACCTGATAGATAGCTCTTGCTAATCCAATTCTTGCCTTCTGTCCACCACTCAAAGTGATACCTCGATCACCAACCAAAGTATCGTCACCATTGGGAAATACCTAATTTAAAAAAACCACATCTAGTAATTTAATTATGTTCATATACACATTTTATAAATAATCAAGAGTTTAGGTTTTTATTCTAAAAATTAACACTTCAATTAATGTGTTAGATTTTTAAGATATCATTTCAACTAATTCCGTTTCATAATTTAAATTTTCTAAAAAAGATTAGAATTCAGTATTTACTTTGAAATCTTCTTCCAAAGCACATGCTTGAACAACCCGTCGGTAAAGTTCTAAATGAGCTGGACGTCCAAACATAATGTTATCTTTAACACTACAATTTTGAATCCATGGATCTTGCGAAACGTAAGCAAAACCATCAGCCACACACGTAGTTCCAATTTCTCCACTGGTACAGTTCACTTCGGATAAAATGGCCAACAAAAGAGTCGTTTTTCCACATCCTGCTGGTCCACATATCCCAACCAGTTCACTCTAAAGTTTTAATAAATCCATAAACGGTTCGTTATCGACTCTGTCTCTGTCATTTATTATACAGCATCATATAGTTTACGTTTTTCACTTCAAAGCTGATATTTTTCAGAGTAAAAGCAGTTGACAACGTATCGTTAGAGGAAGACCATGAAAAATGGCCATTACGAATGTACAGAGCAGTTTGAGTTGTTTCTATTGTTAACACATGTTAAACTATTAATTTAATTCGAAATGTAAATATACCCGACTAATTTACCATCTAAATTAATGTAACTTTTATCCAGTTTTACTTCTTCCACCTTGAATATTTTCTGCAGACGTTTCACCGAGACCCAACCTTGTACAACTCCTCCAAGAACCCATGGAAAAGCGTTCAAGGGACCCATCAGCATGTTAAACAATGCCAAACAAGTGAATACCTTAATTGTAAACAAAAAAACCGTACTTTAAAGCTTAAATCAACTTAAGTATCTCAATAAACGTCAAGTAAATAGCATATCAGATTTTAAGTTACAAGATTCAATTACCTTTGAAACGGTCAACAAATTGCCAAGCAAAATGAATACGGTAAAAGTAAGCACTGCAATAAATAGAGGAGTCATAGCCCAGAAAAATACACAAAATGCATCCAAGTATTTAATTTTCTATAATTAAATTATATAATTTAAACAAAATAATATTTCTCTTAAATTGATTATATATAGATACCTTAAGTGAAAGAACTTCCAAGTTACGTAAATATACAATATTTTTCATTAAATATTCTTCCCATGAATACAGTTTAATGGCACGAATACCAAACAAGATCTCGGTCATTAACTTTCAATCAAAAGATAAAAATTAAATGATTAGTGATTTACGACAACTTTGACGAGTGAAATTCATTATGCTGTTACCTTCACACGTTTATCTTTGGTGTCCATCATCGATTTGTTGAATCGAACGATCGCGTTTGCAATTAAATGATTTATAGGAATTAATAAAACAGCAAAGCCAACGCCAGCTAAATAAGCGACTCCTACTTGTTGATGGAGAAGAAACAAGCAAATGGCAATCTGAAATTCAAAAATTAAATAAATCATATCAAAAAATATTGTACTGAAAAAATAAAATAACTCAAAAATAATATAACACTCATTTTCAACATTTTAAATTGTCATTTTAGTCAAATGTCAATTGTCATTTTAGACAAAATGTCATTTTAGTCATTATCTTTTGTTTTTCTAATCAAAAAGTTGTATTTTAACTCTGTTGATTATCAATTATAAATGATCAATTTCCATTATTTACTAATCTATTTTTATTTATCAGATAAAAAGATTTACATTTGGAAGTTAGACTTAGTACCTTAATTGGCATGCTCCAAAATTCATGAAAACTGGTAAAGATGTTGACAACTCTGTCTGTGTCTGTGCTCATAAAATTGACTACTTCTCCAATACTAAAATCTGCCATTGCAGAGCTTCTCAAATGCAAAGTCTTTCTATAAATCGTTGAAATAAGAGCCGTTCTAATTTTCAGGCCAACATTATTTAGCATGTACGAATAATGTACGTTAACAAATGCTGACACCAAACTGGCCCCGCACAAGCCAGCAGCCAAATAATATCCCTGGTACACATTCTCTGTTTTAGATTCACCATCCACAAAATTAACCAATAAATTTAGTAGCAAAGGACCAGCAAAATCGGCGGCATCGTTAAGTAATTTGAGAAGCCCCAAAGAAAAGTATTCTAAACCAAAAGTAGCAATAATAACGCGTAAAACAGAAATGTTGGCGGCTGTTATGGTTCCAAATCTCTGTAGAGAAGCGATCGAATGTTTCATCTGAAGATTTCTGAATACGATCCAAAACTTCGTGTCAATAAACGTAGTTTTTAGCTGGTCTGGCAACTCGAAAACGTCGTCAATTGAATTCACATTTTGTTGAGCTCCTCGAGAAAGCAGAGGATTAACCCAAGATAATATTAGCTTTGAAAAGCAATGAGGTTCGACTGGTTCTGCCAACGGTGGAGCAGCTGGAAGAGACGCGAGACTGTTGGTTAAACTTTCGGCCACAATTGGTCGAACGTCCGACCCATCGATCAAGTTACTCAACCTAGTCTGGGTCATCCAAGTAGCTTCTCTCGAACTCCCTTTCGGAATTAAAGTAACCAAATACAAAGCCTGAATAGTAGCCTGTATAAAACATAAATAAACGTCCACATTCTTGAGATATATATGCTGAATTAAACCAGTTCTGACAGAAATTGCGGTTGGTACTACGGTTAAAACCCATCCGAATACCAAAACCGGTGGTCCTCGACAACTGTAACATATCCTTGTCCTTAAGATAAACAAGAAAATCAGATGTAAAGTCCATGATAAAACCTGAGTTCCCAGCCAAATAATGTCGGACAAATTTAGCTCTTCCAAATGGACGAAGTGCCTATCTATGTTTACAATGACTGGAAAAAGTAATAGTAAGATTGTTAGGAATGTTCTTAAACCTATTGCACGATGTTGGCCTGTTGACCGAGCAAATGTTGAGCCAAGATTTCCCAAGTAATACGCGTTAATAGCTGCAAATAAAGCGTAGATTGGAACCTCCAGGCACAGTAATCGAAAGCAGTGGCCGAAATCGTTGTTAATCCATACGTCCAGACGCGGAACTCCACAAACGAGCGACCAATTTAAAATTTTAGAGTCATTCATTTTTATAAATTGATAATAATTGTCCTATACTATGGCACATAAAAGTATAACAAAGTACCTTCTAAATGAAATATTTATCACAGACAAAGCATTTCGAAGTTCACTCAGCAGCTCAACAGTTTTTTAAACACATGTTTCAATGCGCTGAAAATTTCATTCCCATTTCAACGACGCACACTACGTCAAGTGGTGACCACTCTGTGCAAGGTTACAGAAACTAATGATTGCCACTTGCCAACTTCCTATCTATCTCTGTTTACTATCTTCATTCTTCAGTATACCGTACTGTAGTATCTCTATACCACTTTCCATGATTGTCACGATATGACTGATTTTTTCACCAAAGTCGACCTTTCTAACTGTGCCATTCTTTCAGACTTTGTCACCTTGGAGAAATCAAACACTGGCAGTTTGGAACCAATCTAACTTACCAATGAAAAGATTGGATGGAATAGCTACTCGTACTACTGCATAATTATATACAGTATACTGTACTGTATTACAAAAAAGCTATGGTTGTTGATACAGTTCCGATGTCATTGGTTATCTAAACTACAGTATAATACAATAATTAATTTAAAACAATAGTCATAAATATGTTTTAGAAAGCAAAATAAAACTTTTTATTTGGCAACGGTATAGCGTGCAATCTAGGCACTTAAGAGAAAAAAAGCGTCGTTTACTATTTTGGCAGTGTGATTGATGCTACAAATATAATAAACTACTTTTGACATAATTTATAATCTTGTTTAACCTTTGCGATTTTATCGATGTTGTTTTAATTTTGCGAGTTTAATATTTTTATTTTATATACAACAGTTAAGTAGGTAATAAATTAGAATTTGAATAATAAAAACTGCCATAATAATTATAATCTTTAGTTAGTTTAACCATAACCTTAATATAGTCAACTTTCGGATTTAAATTTTTGTAACCCTTAACAAAAAAAATATACGTTAAACAGTCGTCTATAAAAAAAAAAATAAAAAAAGGAAATATGGCATATAAATAATTACAATCGGTGTTAATTATTCGGCGCTGACAACGAGATATTGCACACAAATTAATTATAAAATACACAAAAAATTATGCTTTTTTTTTTGCTTTCAACTTTACTTTTTTGCTAAATCTAAAAAAGTCAAATGTTGCGCATACTGAGATGAAAATCACATGTTAATAAACTAACTTGTGATTTTTAAGTTTAATACCGTAAAAGTAATTTATCATTATTATTCGATTCAGTGTTGTTGAATCGAGTAATCCTTTTAAAGTACTTTTAATGTTTACAGTTTGATACAATATTATATCATACAACATTTCATGAGTCATTAGCTAACGTGCTAACTATTCTCAGAAAATGTTAAGAAAAACGACGACTTACTAAATTATCTATCAATCATCATTCATCTCAAAGTATGCCTTACATTGAAAGCAAAAGTTGAGTGTTTCAAATCAACAACACCGAGTTAATTAGATTCCAAAAAAAAAAAAAAAAACGATTCTAGCTAAAAACAAAACTTTAAAAAATAACAAATTTTTAAGTTTAAAAATTACAATCTGGCAAGTGATCATCTTTATAATAAGAAAGGGTAAACACTGTGACTCAACTTTTGAGATTCGTCAATTTAAAACAATTCTATCACAGCCAGTGCAACTTTTCTTAAGAAATTCTTTGTGCATTTGCATTTTCAACATTTGACTTTTGCTTTTGCTTAAGTACTGAAACAAACATAATACAACGAGGTAGTAGCCTTTGTGTTGGCTGTGTTGTTCATTTCTCACGAGGCGATTATACTCCTACGTACAGCTGCTGAAAGATAAGGGTTCGGGTCATTCTCTTCAGTCTGTAATTTGACTTTAACCCACTCCAGATTCTGACTGGAAGTGCGAATGGCATCGATCACAGCCTGGATGTACTGACCATCTTCAAAAGTAGCTGCTAAAAGCACAGGTTCCTTGACCCACGTCTGATTATCTTCCACCGGAACAAACGCCTCTTTAAGAGCGCTGACCAGCTTGACTAATCCTTTCGTGTACAACTTTGGAAGTATGTACTGCTGCCTTAAAATTGATTGGGTACATGGATATCCCTGATTTACAACTGATGCTGTAAATGATGCCTGATGCTTCAGGTCTTCCACGTCTAAATAAATTATCTCCTCTTTTAAACTATCCAACTTTTGGCCATATAAATCGCCTCCTTTTACCAAAACATGACCCTTGGTACCGCAGACTAAAACCTCCTGAATAAAATGACCCGGTAAATTGTTGTTCAGAGTCACGGTCGCCCAAGCTCCTTTGTTCATTTCCATCTGGAATGTGCAAAAATCGTCGCTAGTAATTGCTCGAATACCGTTGATTTTCTCCGTAGTTTTACGAAATGTCCTTAACATACCATGAACTTTTATCGCTCTTTGACCAGTTACGTATGCAATTATGTCAATGATATGACTGCCAACCGCTGACACGATACCTCCACCCATCACTTGGTCACAGGTCCAGTTATACTGACTATCAATCACGTCTCCACATTGCACTTTACATTCAATAACTGTTACGTCTCCAATATAACCCTCCTTCACCGATTTCTTCATTTGAACAAAAGCTGGTAAGAAACGCAGGCCGTGAGCAATTATAGAGATGAGAGACGGATAATACTGAGCTGCTCGAACCATTTTTAATACTTCAGACTGCGTCAAACCCGCTGGCCTGTCACATAAGACGTGTTTACCAATTCCAAGAGCCTTCACAGCAATTTGTGAGTGAAGATTCGGCGGGCATATGATGCAAACTAAGTGAACGTCGTGCCTTAATAAAACTTCATCCACTCTGTTAGTGTAGTATGGAATACTCAGTTCTTTAGCAGCACTCTCAGCCGCTTCTAAACAATGATCCCATATTGCCTCTACCTTAAAACCTTTGGATCTTAAGAGTGGAACCAAAATTCGAGCTGTATTTCCAGTTCCAAACACTCCAATTCCTGGCAACAACATGACTTGTGAACTGTGCTGAACGAATGACTTACAATCAAATAAATCTTTAGCTGCTGTTAATCACATTTACGTTGTTCCTGCACGTAAACAAATAATAATGAGTCAGTCGTTTATAAAAACGGGATGTACTTCGACAGATTTAAAGCTTAAAAGCAAAGAAACTTACACATCACACCAGTGTTGACGCAATGCACTGTCCGGATATTTTTTTCCTACATTTCTTTGTAATTTCTTCCTTAACCAAGGCGGACATCCAATTAAAAATATTAACACAATACGTATAATGTAATTAGTTGAAAATTAATCAATTTAGAAGTTATAATTCGGCGTATTACAGTTTAGAATGTGAAAAATGTATATGAGCTGCGTTCAGTATTGTAGGCCATTATAGTTCACTTTATAATGTAGGGCTTTACGCATTGACCATGACATCATTTACCACATATGGTGTTGGAATAAACGTTACAGGGTATGTCATATAGCTTGATTACTTCGCATCTTTTCTGCGCATAACGTCATATGGTTTTGGGTGTGTTCTATTTCAAAGCTATGCCATAATACAAAAATAATAACAATATAAAATTACGGTATAAATCATTCAATCTTTGAATTAATGAACATCTTTAAAATTAAATAATATTTTTTCTAACATATAGTTTCTACAATATTAGAATGCGTTATGCTTACTTTAAAGCAATCATCCATCATTTTAAAGTAGCGGTGATTCAATTATTTCATTAAAGATTTCATATTTGGTCAATTTTGTTGACAAAAACTTCCAATTAAAATTTCAGAAACCACTTAAGTCGATATTTGCAACAATAAATTCAAATTTAATATATTGTATAAACGTTAAAGTCAATAAAAAACTTGGATAGAATCTATATTTTGTATTTCCACCCATTTATACCTCCTTGTAAAATATACGACACGTACTGTATGCGTATGGATGCACCTTTTCTAGGCCACTAGATGCGTTTCATTAATTTTTAAAATTAATTGCAACATCAATTACATGTCTTAAAAATAACAAGTGAAAGTCCAGAACTAAATCTGCCAAGTTAAGAGTGATTGTGATAGATGAATGATAATTATTCAAAGTGTTTTCAAATTTAAAATTGAACTCCAGTTCCACTTTAGAGTTTTTATATATTTTTATCAAAAAAAAAAAAAAAAACCTTTTTAATGACTTGGACAATAATTTTCAATATAACTGTTGTATAATTATTAGTACAAAATGTCAGAAATTATACAGACAAACCCCTCTTAACGATAACAATCAGCTATTAACTTTTACAAAATATAATCTTTTTGTTTTTTTTTTCTCCAAGTAAAAATTGCACATTCGCAAACAATTAAAAAAGACAGCAAATAAAGGAGAAAACAAATCGCTAATCAACACTGTACTCGACTGTTAATAATAATTTATCAAAAATATTTTACAATATAATTATTATTGTGGATAAAAATACTTGTTGGAATGTATAAACTTAAAAAAATTAAAAGAAAATAGCTGCAGCAAAAAAATATGCAATACAAAACCAAAATATTAGTTTGTGACAACTAAAACATAAAAAACGAGAGAAAGAGTTTGATTAAGTAACAATTAAGTAGAATCTCATATTTTAAATGAGTTAAAGTAGAAATCATTAAATTTTGTTTCATTTTTGCCTTTAAAACAAAATGCATCCTTATAAATCCAACGTTGTAGCCAATATTTGAAACGTAAAGGGGTTTGGCACACACGTAATTATCTAATAATTATAATCCTTTAAATGTGATTGCTATTTCTTAAAAGCTTCAACATTTGATTTGACATTTTTAAGTAAATAATAGAGGAAATGTGACATTTCTTTCATTCTTCAGTTTTTTTTGGGGGGATTTATAAATATTTCTTGTAAAATATAACTTTATATACATTTCACAAAAATTGGTATTAATACTAATAGTATTATGGCCTACATATTATCGTGCAACGGGATTTTCGGTTCCTTCTAAAGACACAAGACCTCGATTTCTCTGTTCAATTGTTATGTACTGACGAATAAGTCGCGATATTTCATGAGCCTGAAAATAAAAATATTTAGTGAAATTTTAATCTTTACGAAACTTCGTTCAAAACTTAAGTACAGATAAATTCAATTTAACTATGATTAACAAATCGACATTCAAACATTATTTTTTAAGTTTTCTTTCAATATTTTATACATGACTCAATTAAATTAACAATTGCTTACTTGATCAGTTTGAATTCTGGTAATTTTTTGCACCATTAAGTTTCCACATTTCATATCTAAAAATAAAGTGCCATCTTCAGCTCTAACTTTACGAGTTGAGATGACTTCTGAAAATGGATAACACTGCAAAGTTTCCTATGAATATTTAAACATTAATACGTTTATGCTAAATTTTAAAGAATATCATCAAAAATTTACGTGGGTTATAACGTCCAAAAAATGAACTCCATTCCGATTAAGCGCCATAATCACATCGCCAGTTTCCTTATCACCGATTCTCTGAATTGATGAATAATTCAATTTTATAAAAACTGGATATTTCTAAATAAACGTTTACAAACCTTAACAGCAAAGAAACTCGAACCAAACAACGGCCAATTTTGTAATATTTCTACAATGGCATTAATTAATTAAAAAAAAAACTTTTAAATTGAATAATAAGAATTTTTGTACCTAAAACTTGAGCTTTAGCCTCGGTAGATGTTAATCTTTCGGCATCTTTCCAGCTGTCTTGTACCATATTCACCCATTGTGGAGGTTTGATTTCTCTAATGGTCAAAACTGGTTTTGGAAGAAGATATTTCGTTTCTTTAAGCGTAGGCACTGACTCCATCTGAGCAGCTCTATGCAATAGACCAGCCACGCGAGCCAAGTCAAACTTCATAAAAATAATAATTATCAATATGTCGTTGATTACCTTAAGCTAAATATTAGTGACTAAAAAATAAACTCACAACATGCTCCTGTTTCAACTGACCGCCTTCCATAACGAGTAAAAGCCCTTCTAAATAGTCTGGTGCAATTTGATTGAACACAACCTCGATGTACAGCTGGTTATCCAGCCTCATGGGGTAATACCACACAGATCGACAGAAAATAAGATAGAAAACTTGTTGGTTCCTTTGAAGCTCAGTTGTTACGTCTAATATGTATTCTTCTCTAGCTAAAGGCATTGTAAATGTGTCTCCTTCGACAATACAATACAATGAAAATTCTTCCATTTCATGCTGGTTACTTCGGACATTTAGCATGCAGCAAATTTCCTCAATTATGTCCTGCACCACACTCGTTGATTTAGTATTGATAACTCGTTCGGTTCCACCAGGAAGACGATATATTTGACGTTTAGAATTTCGTCCAGCCTATAGAAATTGTTTAATATAATGTAATTGTTTAAAATTTCAAGAAAATATTTACGGAAATAGCGGCCACTTCCTCAATGCTTGGAACGTTTTTACGCCCTCCGTACTTGAATGTTTTTCTTAAGTTTTGCAAACATACCATTGCAGTTCCTGCAAAATAAACAACAAATAATAAACAATCAACATTTTACTTATTAATCAACTAAAATATATACCATGGTACGCTCTTCTTTTGTCGTAAGCAGCAGTTTCTAAATATTTGACTAAATACGGTTTGAGAAGATCAGAGCATTGAAAATAAGCAGCCAAGATGGAAAAAAGTCTCCAGCCTCTTTGACAACTATCTGACTTGCTGCTCTTGTTGTTGGTTGTTTGTTTCATTATCTGGCAGTAAATTTCATCCCTTAAAGGAGGATGCCGATGACAGTTCTGTTAAACAACCACGGAAAACATTAAATTATAATCTACTTTAGCCATTTTTTTACAACTTACAATCAACACAGCATAAACACATTCTACTTCAGTCTGATCATTAGCCATTGGATAATCACCCATAAATCTCATAATTGCTAAATAAATAAATACATTTAAAATAATGAATATAACAAAATAATAAAATAATGATAAAACCTATAAAGCACTCTAGAGCTAGTTTGTTAAGCTCAGGCATGTCCAACTTTAATAAAGAAGCTTGAATAGGCGACTGAAACACAACTTTTAATTAATTCGATCTGTTTAATAACAAATCAAAGCATAGTTTATTTACCTTAGTGTATTTGACCATGTCAACCTGCTCTCTCCATGTCCATTCAATGTCTGACAAATTTTAAATAATATTAATTAAACATGAATTAAAATGCTTTATCTGTTAAATTAACCTTTTCCTTTCTTCCCTTTTTTCTTGGCTTTCATACTTTCAATCATCTTCAAAGAACCACGAATAGAACCGTCTGCAGTTCGTAACATTTCGTATCTACACATTTTAGAATATAATATCAGTTATTAAATATTTAACACTGGCTTCTTATACAGCTAAAATATGTGATTGTGATTAAAAAATCATATTGCAAAGTAAAGAAATAGCATTCTTACTTATCCAGTGACTGTCTAAAATGAACCAATGCAAACTGTAGCAGTGAATGTTTTCCATCGTTAGCAGGTGGTGAAGTCATTTGACTAATTTCACTCTTATCATCCATAAAATCCTAATAGAAAACAATTTAAAATCGCTAACAAAAACATTAAAAAAAGAATACTTACTCTATTTTGTTCCGTCCAATGCGATTGCTCTCTGTTGACATCCTTTTTCACATCAACCGCTGAAGTTCTAAGAGGAACTACAGGGGAGGAAACTCTGGTGGGAGAATGATGCGAGAGGCGGTTGCTGATATGATTTACGTTATTTTGGACATTAATTCGAGACTCTTGCTGTAAATGTTGCTGTTGGGTATGGTGATGATGTTGGTGAAGATGCTGAGAAGTCTGATGAGTAGAAATTTTATGAGACTGAGACACATTCTGCTCAGAATTGACGTCTCCGGGAGGTGGTGAAGGACTGCGATAGTGTGATCGACGATAAGGTTTCTAATTATTCAACAACAAAATTACATTTCAAAAAATAATACAAACATAAAACCTAAGCGATATAACTAATGACATAAAATTATAAATAATTAAACCAAAATAAGTTTCAAATAAATCAAAAAAAAAAGTTTTTTTTAGGTTTACAATGAAATATTACACAAGCAATAAGTTACATGCATAACTACAGTGGTAGAAAGTAACGGCCTACCAATTAAAAGATTCGATTGAAAGAAAATTAAATGTATAAACCTGTTTTGTCAATTCGGCTAATTCATTTCGACTTAGTGGAACCACATATTCGCAAGGAAATATACCAGTTCGACCACCAACTTCGCCGTAAAGCCATCCTGTAAAAACAAAAAAAATTTAAATTAAATGTTATAACTTATAATTTTCAATTAAAAAAACCACATAACCTCAATTTCTAGTAAATTATTAATCAGTGAAGCATAAATATGAGCTCGTGAATGAAGTTAACTTAAACGCTTTTATTATTTAAATTAATTCAGCAAAACACATTCATAAAAGTTCACAATGCATTGAACAATAGTCGTGATCAATCAAGCATCAATACCGCTACAAAAAAATATTTTCTATATTGAAAAATGTATACGAGTACATTACGTAACCTGCGTAGAATTTATAACTCGATTTCTCAGTGATTTTATGAAGTCAATATGTAGTTTTAAGTTTCTTTATTTAATGTTGCGATCACAATACTGAAAATCTATGTCACTTAAAAGACAAAATGCCATTTTAATGAGTACTACACTAATAATTGTTTTAATAAACAAATGATCGTTTAAATAATACCTACAGTATGTAACTATTATGATGTCTAATTTTCCATTTTATAATGGTATAATATGATTAATACTATGTCCGAATCCGAAACGTTTGCCACTATAACAACTTTATGTCATTTTTTTTTAAACATTTCATGCACTAAGCAACATAAAATTCCTGATATAAAAGTCATTTAAAAAAATGTGCTTGTCATATTTGTATTTACAAAACAACAATACCTAATGTTTAGAAACTTGTAGGATATACTGTATCACTCAATCTGACTTAGTTGACCGTAATAATTTATCATTTTAAATTCTGTGGCTAATATACCACTATTTTAGCAATGGTAAAATGTTATACAGCCCCATGACAACCGCAAAAGTTGCCATTCAACTGTAAAGCTACAATATTATTACCCAACTTAAAGTTTTGGTAGAAGATTGGCCTCAATTTTAGACGACTTTTTTTGTTGAAACCCGAAAAACAAGACGAAAAAAAAAATAATTTATTGCGATCATAACGCAGTTAATGTCATCATACAAAAACTGTACAACATTGTACCTGAATCATTAAATTGGTTTGCAATTGACTGAATTGACGATTGCTTAAACAATTTAATGTAATTACGGGAAAGTTGCAATCATTTACCTGATCATTTAATTGACGTTCTGTAATTAACTTAATAGAACATTTAAAGCAAATATGAGGTTATAAATTTAAAGCTGGCAATTTAGTCTAATGTTGAGCAATTTTAATCTTAAAAATAATTAACATTTACAGTAGCTAGAATGAATTTATAATATTCTACACTTTTTTCCACGAAACGTCTTTTAATAATTCAACATTTTCATTCCATATATACTACACTAAATAAACAAACTCTACTGATCTCATTTCATACATTTAAAAAAGCAAATTAATGGTCATGTTTTGTTGGTCAATTAATGGCCGACTGACCACTGTGTCATTGACCACAAAACATACTGCATTTTTTCCCCTTCAAATAAAATTGTAATACAGTAGTATTTATCAATAATAACAAATCGTTACAAAGCGTATCAAAGGTTAATTTTAACTACTGTATTTCGTTACAATGTTTTTACCAAACTATATATTCTGTGACGTCTCATTTTGAGGCTGTTGACATTTCAGAATATTTTAGAAATATATTAAAATGCAAACAGCTTAATACTCATTTCTTTTCATTTAAAAGTCATTATAAAGTAACCTATTCACCCAAATATGCTAATTTCTTTTTTTTTATCAAGCGTTGCATATCATAGCCATAGTAAATTACGCGGTTTCTCCTTTAGTTTATCTAAAGAAAAATTCTAAAGAGAGTGGGATTAACATAGTAGTTTAAATAGTATAATTTGATTAATTGTTGAAGCAATTAATGTCAGTTGAGGTGATGCATTGATGAAACTAGAGCACACACCTGCCACTCTTATTCAACTACAATATAAACTGCTAATAAAAGTAAAAATCTACATCTTTTTTTTTTTTTTTTAAAAAAAAAAAACAACATTTTTCATGCTAGATTTATAAGGCAGATGAAAAGCATAAGAAAAATAAAATAGCCACAATTCAACAAATGTTTTACAATTTAGAGACATGCCAAATGGAAAAAATTTCAAAACAAATATCAAACGTCAATGGCCAAATATCTACCGTAAACATTTCAAAATTTTTTTAGTTTAAAGTAACAACCCCAATATACTACATTACATAAAATTCTAAATGTACAGTATGCCAAAACAAACATACTGTATAATCATGGTCTCCAACATCTCTAATTTAAGAAATAGAATTTTAAATCTAAGTCTTACTAAACTTAAGTATTATACCCTGTTCAATTGTTTCTGACGATGGAAGTTGTTTCTCAATAGCATAAATATCAATGTGATCATTATTAACCGAATTAGCACAGTTTTCAGCCTTGACGCACTGAATGGAAATGTCCATCCGGTTCTTAGACATTCTCAATACGGCCAAATCCAAATGACCATCCGGTCGAAATTCGAATCCACCATCACCACATGTAGTACCACTGGTACATCCATTGGGTATCACCCGCGCCTCACTCCCGGAAGACGGCGATTTCATATCATTCTCTTCATCTTCCTCGAGAATTCCACATAAAATAATAGGAGAACTATTGCTGGGGGCTGTGTATAATTCAGTCATATTGCATTTCAAATTGTTAATTGGCATATTATAATTGAACTTAGATTAAATAATACAAATAAATATTTTTTAAAAATTTTATGCTTGGAAAACGGTCAGTAAGCTACCGGTGTCTTCTTCTCAAATTAAAATTTGATAACTTAAAAAATCGTCGACAATGTTGCACGAAATATGTGAGAAGGAATGTTAAGTCCATGCCGAGCCCGTCCCTGCCTCTTTCGGCAGCGCAAGATACTTTCCATAAATAAGCCATCTGAAATGTAGTATTGGCTGCGTACATTGTTTCAAAACCGAAAATAATACAAATTAATCCTCAAATATTAAAAAACCGGATTATCCAAATACATAAATGCTAAAAAGATGCTCCTATCTACTGTAGATACAGTATTTGTCTTGTTCCTTCTCCGAATAAATCAAAATATCCGTTCAATTCACGTTCAACCAGTACTTAAAACAATTTTAGCTTCAATATAAGGGTCAACGTCATCAATTTCATGTTTCCAAGAAAATGAAGAACCAACATGATAATAAGCACGTCTCGGACATTATTAACGTTCACGAGTTCAACGTTACATATTACATAACAAGAACTTGTATTTTTTATGTAGTGTTTGAAGATGATGTTGATGGGAGGGTCTAGTGGTTAAATAAGGGCAAAGACCCAATAAAATAAAGAAGGTAAATTCTCCATGCATGCAGACAATCGGCACGTAATGCAATTACAATACTTTTATCGGGGCTGACATGCGGTGTTTGGCAAAACTTAAGCGATTTTAAGTGAAAAATCAGCGGCGTTCATGGTGAAATATGCGGTTTTGAAATGCTGGTGTGTAACATAAGTTTCTACTAGTTACAACATCTTTTTCAGTGATAACTGGGCAGTATTTCCGTTGAATGTTCCGATTTTAATACTAATGCTGGTATTGTTTTTAATGCGTTTATCCAACATTTTACACCACAAAAACTATGCACAGTCAAAAAATAATCCACACGGTATATTATAATAACTGTAATTGTTCAGACACGATTAGACACTTCCGGCAGATTTGGCTATTGGCAATTTGCGTGTGAAGTTAATTTAAAAATCTTTTTTTTCATTGCAAACACTGCAATTATCATGATTATTAGTTTTTGCTAATGATGTCTACTGTTTGTATTGCAAAGTATTACTGAGACTAGTAAAATATAATTTTGTAAATATACTAAAAACTCTGAATTTTTTTAGTTATTAAAAGTTAAAAACATTTGTTCAAAAAACTAAAACTTCACTCCTCCTATCATTCTCCAATGTTTAATATATAAGTTTATGTGAAACAGTTTTTGCTGTACACTGGTTTAAATGTAGGGCAAAGTAAGACAACAAATAAGTCTTACAATAAATAAAATAAAAGGTGGGGGAGGTGACATGTGTGTTTGAGTGGGTGAATTAAAGAATACAAACACTGGGAGTGGTTGGTTAGTTGGTTGGATGATGAAATATAAAGACCAATTCTCAAAATTTAAAAAAAAAAACTAGTGCACCTCCCACTTTCTAAACAAACTTCAAATATACAAACTATTTTGTTTCATGAGAGCAAAACTTAAAACTTCCAAGTCAAACAAAATAAAATTCATTAAAAAAAATTAAGTAAAAAATAAAACAACTCTAAAGACTAATCCTGAATGCCAGTCATCAGTTAGTAAAATGACAAAAAATTCAAATATTTTTTCTTATTGGACAATTGCGTGACAGATATTTGATTCTCTAACTACAAGTTGCTTTTTATTATTATTACATTGATGGAAATTCATTGCAATAATAAAAAACAATGTAAAATAAAGTTGCCATCTCTGACGTATTTTGCGAAATAAGCTATTATAGTCATTAATTCTTTATGTTATTGTAATGGCCTGTTACGCTGAAATAAGGGATTTTTACGACTTAACTGCTAAATTAGTTTAGGTCATGTAAACAATAACATAAATTAAAAAAGTCCAAATGTCCGGAAAGTTGACGAAAAGAACCCTTGCATAGTATGTGCTAAACATTCAAAAATATTCATGACCAGAAATGTAATGTAAAACATACTGTACACGGTGTAACTTAGTTACAGTACAACTTGTTGCATTTCCTTATCAGTTTTGCACTTCATCAATTTTAACCTCAGTCACGACTTGACTAGAACAAGTTGATTAAAAAAAAACATGAATACAATGTCAAGACATTGAATCGTATGATTATTAATATTCAATGTGCAAACTTGCAATTTCTACCGACATTGTATTCCATTATTTTAATTAACTGTAATTGGATAAGACAAAATTTGGAAATTAACCAAATGAACTTTTCATCTTTTGTACTTTCAGTAGGAGGTCCAAATACTACTGTACATACAAAAAGTAATGCATTAATAACTGAGTTATAAACCACTCCACAATAGTAAACTACAAAAAGCACTTAAAAAGTGCTAAAAAACGTTCCCCTCCAAACGATTAGATGGTAAAACTTAAAACCACAACAAATTCCAAAACACAGATCAAGGAAGACGAGCAAAAAAGTAGGGCATTGAAAAATATTTACATAACATCAAATTTCATTCGTTTACATTAAATTTTATCTATATTTTTCCAGGAAACTATTAGCGATATATTTAAGAAATCATTTCACTACAAATTTTCATCATGTCTATCAAACCGTGTACTAAAATAGTGAAAAGTTGTGAACTTTTAAAAATAGTTACAGTATGTCATGTACAGTATGTACTCAAAATTGAATTTTGATGCAAGGATAAACAACAAATCCATCCTTCATTAATTCATTAATAAATTCATTTGATACTTACTTAACATAATTTCTTGGTACTGTGCTGTTATGTTAAATCAACGTTATGCACGTATTTTGGAAGCAGGTTATGGTTAAACCACGTCTTTCTAGAAACTGCTTTATTATAACTGCGTAAAGTTTTATAATTCCTACCAATGTCTATCAATTTGCAAGCTATCACTAAACATTTTCATTGTATGTAAAGTTTTTGCCAATTTTGTAATTAATTTGGCATTTATTAAAAACTTTTTTCATTTTTTTAAAAAATAGTTTCGTTTCTTTATACTGTATGAAGATTTTTAACATTTAGTTTTAAAATAAAAAAAATCCACAAATACAATATAATGAGAACTCTGGTTGTCAAATACAGGATCTGCCGACACAATATTTGTAAAATAAATTAAAATAACTATTGAAATTATATTTGCAAGATACGTCGAAATAGCAATGCAATAGAGTTTTATAAAGTATCTCTGCAGCATGTAAAACCAACCCTTTAATAGTTACTAGAAATTAAGATGCCAATAAAATATTTAGTACAGGTCGATAAAACATACCGCCAACTTCGCAATTAAACTTGGTTTTTTATATAAAAATTTAAAAAAGCCAATAAAAATTAAAACATAATTAAAACTTTTTTTAACGGAGGGGTTGTTTTTTTTTTTTAAGAAAATAAACTACTAGAACTAATTTTGCTTAATAAAAACACTTGAAATAACTGCATACATTATGTGAAAATAAACGCAGCTCGCCTTAAGATAAAAGCTAAAATTCATGTATTTAGGTTATAATAGGTTTTTCACTCACGTCTCTCACGCAACAAAATAAACAGACGTTGTCTATAGATAATTTATAGCCAGTTAAAAACCGGCCATCAACCTGTCGACAATTACGACAAATGAAATTAGATAGATGAAAAAAAGTGAAATACAATACGGGCTATTATTGTTAAAGTTACTAAGTTATTCGTCCCGAAAACCCTTCACATTAAACGCCTGACTGGCCATAACCCTGTTTCGTTAATTTAAATTAGGTTGACGACGTCTACCGGTTTACTACATTTACAAAAATTATGTAACATAAACGACTTCAAAAGTTCCGATCAAACTTAATCGGTTAAAGACGTTATGTTACTGATAAGACTACAAAACATCTCGAAAAGACTTTATATGCTGTATATATATAGTTTAACTACAAAAAATTAACCAGTTACCATATTTACTTAACTATCAATAATTTAAAACTTTTTCTTACCTTTTTCCAAATATTTATTGCGGTTGATAACTCTAATGATGTCTCCCCGATGAAAACTTAGTAAAGTTAACTCACGAGTTACATAATCGGCCACCGCTCTTACATATTCTTGTCCGCCCTAAAATCATCAATGCAATTAATAAAACATCAAAACAACCAGCAATGAAAAACAGTAATTAAAAAATGTTACCGTTTCCGATTCGATGCAATATTGTTCAATCATTGAGCGAATTTGATTACATTTATGAGAATACAGAGTAATTCTTCCACCGTTACGCATTAAAACTTGAATTGATTGTGCTCTTGGGCAAGAGGCATCCATCACTTCTTCAAATCTACATAATAAAACAAATATTATTACAAGTCCATAACATATGACTAAACAGATAAAATGTAGTACCCAAATGAGCTCAGAACCGATAACGTATCCGTTGGTTCTTCTTCGCGCTGTATTAGATGAATTCCAGAATGTCCTACTCCTAAATATTGAGCATCTGGAAACTGTCGACCACCCTAAAAATTCAAAAATAAACTTTGTAGTTAATCTAACTTCAATCTGTAAGGTATAAGAAATTTACTTGAACAGGAAACAGTCGACAAAAATATGTTGGCCAGTCTCGCGCTATATCTACAATGTTTTTCTTAATTGTAACTTTATGATGAGGAGAGTGAATATTGCTCGTCGTTACACCATAATTGTCTAAAATGTAATTCACATATTTTTTTTAATAATGTCTCGCTAAACTAAAATGATTTTTTACCTAGTAACTGTCTCATTTTCAGTCTTTCAGCTGGTGTAATTCGAATGCAAGCTTTCCAGTAAATATCGTTGACAACTTGGCTGAAAACCATGTGAAGAGTCAAAGGATTCGTCAATTGTTCTGTAGGTGAAAACACCTAAAAATATTTTATTTTAATTATATGAACATGAAAAAAGCAATATTACGTAGACTATCGTATGTTAGCTCACTTGACTATCATACTGTATACACTTTATTAACTTACCTCCTTTCTAATATGTAATGTCCATGGAACTCTAGTGTAAGTGCAAAATGGAGCTGTTGCCATTGGAAAAAGCTGAGTTCTTGCATCTTCCATTAAATGTTTTCTATCTACTTCGTCAATTGTTCTAGTAGTCGTTTCCACTGCTCTGGTAAACTGGATACTCTCATCTGCAATATTGTAATGATATGCATAAATATTATAAACGTATGTGTTTTCCTTATTTATTTAATTCAAATACAAATACCATCAAATCTCTCGCTGACTCTTTGAGACACTTCACGAAAACGGCCAGCTGATGGTGAAATTGGTCTGGGAGGGAGTTTTGGTTCAGGATTAGCTGAAGTAGTTTGGCCATAGTAAGAACTAGCTCCATCACCATATGTAGACGATTGAGGTATTGGAGGTGGAATATTAAAACTTGGCGGTGCCACTGGTGGAGGTGGTGGAAGCGGGCTAGTAGTAAAACTTTGAACATTTCGTACATCATGGATCGACTTCTATAATGATATGGTATACATTTGTACTCAAATAAAATTTTTTAAAAAAATGTTGTATTACTTGTACAGGATATTCGACTGCTCTTCCACCTCCTAATTTCATTTGCAAAGCTTGCTTTCTATTTTCTTCTAATTTCCTCACCATTTTTCCTTCATCTTTATGAGATTTTGATTTGTTCATGGCTGACTGAGCTTTTCTTCCATCTTTTGTAACTCCAGCTCGAGCACTGTGACTCAGAGTCACCGCTTCCAATTTGGCTCGCATTTCTGTACTTATTTTCAGTTTTCCAACACTTCCAGCAGTTTGCCTAAGCTGTAAATCAGTAATCGAGTCTTTTGACACATTTAGACTTCGCTCTCCACTTTTTCCACTGCTATCGCTTTTTCTTCGTGTTTCAAAATCAATTTCATTTACTGCTACAGCAATCGCTCCACCATCAGACTCTGACTCGCGCGGTGGCCATCTCCATTTTCCAATTCTCACTGTTTTTGCTCTACCAAAAACATCGACAAATGGATGAGTCGCTTCTGGTGGGCTTGGTGGCAATGGTGGAGGAGGAGGAGGCGGTCTTCCCCGAGATGTTGATGGTGCCAAATTGTCTGTAGATCGGCTTTGAGCTTTCATTTCGCTGATGACATCATTGTAAGCAGACAACGAATTGGTTGGCATTTTCATGGGCGGTGGCTGTTGAAACCAAGCAGCTGTTGAAGCACCAACATCGTTACCTTGAAGTTGGTGCTGATTATGCGTTGAAAATCTATCTTGTAATGGTGGAATTCGATCTTGGAATGGTTTCTGTTGAGAGCCTGAATGTGGTGATGAACTTCCACTCCAAGAACGATCAATATCTTGACTTCCGTTAAGATTTACGTTGGAATGTCTAGACTTTTGTTGCTGTTGATGATCTGAGCTGTCATGCGAAAAACGAGGAACTTGAAATTTGCTCCCCGAAGTGTTTAGTAGATCGCTATTTCGGTAGCTTGTATTTAAAACTGGTACCGGATCTATAACTTCTGGAGTTAAAGGAGTTGATGTTCTAGCAGCACCACCCATGTTCACCTATTAATTAAAAGATATTAGAATTTCAAGTCATAAACTCATATTAAAAGTAATTAACCACAGGTTGAGATTGCGCCTGTTGCTGCAAAAGCTGTTGTAAAGTCTGATTTTGCTGCATAAGTTGTTGTTGCAATTGAAGATTTTGCTGAACAGCGGATGCTAAGAACGCTCGTTGTTGCATCTGTTGCACTTGTGGCTGTGAAATCATATAAAAAGTGTATAATAAAATATTGTAGCTCCAAATTGTTAAAAATTAAATTTCCATTATTGTTAAAGTTAAACTTACAGGAACAGCATTAAATTGAAATTGTTGTTGAAGTAACTGCTGCTGTAACGCCAGCTGCTGTGACGGGTCCATCAACACTGGAGGAGCATTCAAAAATGGCATATTAAGTCCTATCCCCAATCATAACAATTAAACGCTCAAAATATTAAGACTTCATATTTTCATTACTAACCTCCTAAATTATATAAAGGTAATGTTGAATTGATCGCCATTGGCGACATAACTGACTGCAAGCCACCACCAAACATGGGTTGAATGTTAGCACTTGCTCCTGTCGCTGTGAAATGAGGGGGAGGTGAGACCATACCAGACATTGGTGGAGGAGACATCATTCCACTCATTTGGTAAGGATAATTACCAGAAGGCTGCATTGTCACTGGGTTTTGTTGAGTATCAACACCGCCTCTAATGGCCTGAGTTAATTGAGTCATGTTTTCTAAGTCATCAACAGTGTCATCCATAAAAATAGGCTTAAATAGATTATTAATGTACGAATCAACATTGACGGTGCCGTTATTTAAAACCCCTTGACGCTTCAGATTGTCTCCTCCACCTTTGATTGAAGCCGCTAATGATCTAGCATCACTTAGTTCATCTAAATTTCCCTCGAGAACTGGATTAAATAAGTCATCTAAATACTGATCTAAATCCGAAGCTTGTGAAGGAACCCGTACTCGGCGAACGTGAGATGCAAGTGATGGTGCTTCTGAAGTGTCAGATAAAGCAGAACTGCGAGGTCCAGTGTCCTTACTGTCGTAATTCCTATGGTAATGTGTTTCAATCTGAGCTTTTGTTGTGTGAGAAATGGCAGAGTTTGATGTGGAATGAGCTGCCCGTTTCGATTTTACATAATGGCTACTAGATGAAGCAGTTCCGTGATGATCCAATTCTACTCCGTTTTTATCACTCTTACCACCATTAGATTTATGTGTTTCTTCAAAATCAAATTCAGGGAAATCAATAGCATCATCCGGTAATTTAGACTCCGGGGTCCGTGGGAGATCAGGAGATGACATGGGCGATCTACTACTTTCCCCACCAGAATGTCCATTTGCTCCAAGATCAGAGTTAAACTCATTTCTTAAATTTTTCTTGATTTCGGCTATTCGACCTTCTCGAACTGGAGATTTGTTCAATGAAGCTGAAGACGAGCCGTTGCGAGACTGAGAATGACTACCAGATGAATTCTTTTGCTGGAAATAACGGTCGTTAAGTGAAGAAGATGCTAGGCCGATACCTTTCCATTCATCTTCAACTGCTTCAAACACTTGAATGTGTCGATCGACCAAGTTTTCCATTGAATGGTAACGGTCATTTAGTTTACTTTTCGAAAGCCCAAAATGCTCTAGAGAGTTGGGCACTTTGGCAGAATTTTGCTGTTCTGTTTTTCCTATTGTTTGTCCTCCATTTTTAGATGCATTAATTGGCGGAGGAGACTCTATGGTTGTACGATCACGAGATAGAGATCGAGAACGTCGATCTTCACGACTACGACTGTTTTCAAGAATTCTTTCTCTTGAGACTGATAAAAAGTTTGAAATAATTAAACGTTTATCCAAAGAATTTTCTATATTATAAACTAATTAAAACACGGTCTTCTAAACGTTATTATTTATTAAATCCTTCATTCAAATAAGATCAATTAAAAAGCTACTTACTTCTGTTTAGCGGTCGCGATTCCCTCTGATAATTTTTAGAGTACTCCGGAGATCCAACTCCTCCACTTTCAATGTGGCTATGTACATTTCGTCTGCAACATAATAAAAGGTAAACAAATTACTTTAACTTAATAAATTTAATTCCTACGAGTGTCCAGGTTGATGAGAGACTGCTTCTCCAATGCCATGCCTTCTTCGCTTATCAAATGAAGTGACAAAATAAGACTCGCACAAAGGAAATGCCGGTGGTGCTTCCAGTTCACTAATTAAATCGAGAACATAATCCGTTCCATTTAGTTCTCTCATCGAATCAACTTCATTTAAGGACACTGTCCATCCGTTTAACTCGTTTATTCCACTAAAATAATTAATTTAAAACTTAAATTTCACAAAATAATAACCCATAAATCTATGCAGTTAACTACTTTATTAAACTTACCGTTTCTTAAGAAGTTTTGCAGTAAACTCTTCACCTGTCGTCCAGGAATCAACAACTCCATAAGCTGATTCTCCTGTTGTGGAATTCAAATTGAGTTTTGACATTATTTTTGAGTATTATTTTTAATTTTACCATCCGGATAAAGTGCTTCCAGAGCCATATTCATCCGTTTTGTGTTTGATTTCCACTCCAAAAGACAAGGAGGATAATTTCTCTCTAGCTGTTGTCCAACAGCAACGGTTTCACTTTCCAGCAGTTTCTTTTGACACAAAGCTTTATAGCCGTCATATCCATGATCAGAAACGTATCTAATATTTAATAACAACAAACAATTAAAACATAATTGCGTTTTAAATGTGTTAATTATAGTTTTACTTGAGCAAATATTTATACAACGTTCGATCAGGAGTAAAGCAACTCAAGCAATTCGCCATCATTATCCATCCTCTTTCAGCATTTGCTTCATTGTCATTTTTCCACGTTTGATTGCAAAGTTGACAGAAAATTTCGTTCCGAAGTTTGTCATTCGTAAGAGCCTTTTTTGTAGTAATACATAAGTACACATTTATCGAATTAAAGAATTATATAATAACAAACTTTTTGAACGATGTAATTTCCTAAAACAGTTTCCTTTTTGCCACTTAAATTGTTGTCGTTCATAAAACGTAATATTAACTTAAAAACGGCCAGTGATTCGTGGTAATCGGCGTCTTTAGTTTTGGCTAAAAATGGAGTCTTGATAGGGTCTCTTTTCATACCCCAAACATGATTCTGGCAAAAATTAAAATATAAAAAATATGTAACCCTATCAGAAATAAAAACGAAGAAATTTGACAAATAATTTTACCTTAAAATAAATGTTAGTAAATTTGGTAAATACATGTTGGTCAATATCATTTGGTAAATAGAATGGTTCAGGCTGATCTGAAATATTGCCTGGTACTTTGATTACATTTCTATCGGAATGAGGTGATTGCCAATCTTTAAAGATTTCAAGAACAAAAAAAATTAGCTAATAATAATATCTGAGCTACTTAACTGAATAATTACCATCAAGTTTGCTGTAAATATATGCTAGTTCAGCTGGTATTTCCAAATGGTTAACTCCAGCTACTGATATCAAGTTTCTTTCCTGAAAAGTTGTTAAATATTAACACAAATATGACCAATAAAGTTTGTTCTTCAAATTACAGTTCTCAGTTCTTGTTCCTTCTGAGCTTTCGCCTTAGCTCTTTCTCTCGCAAGCTTTTCAGCTGCCAGGTTTTTTCTGATTTCTTCTTTCATCTAAAATTAGATAAAAATTAATATTGATCTCAAAAATTATTTTCTAAATTGTTTAAAAACATTCTGCATTTATCTAAGATGCATAATTAAATATAGTGTCGCTTTGTTCAAGATTTCAAACAATCCATTAATATTAAAAATCTAAGAATCTAAACCGAACAAACAACTTAGTAAAATTCATAAAACTAAGACTTTGGAAGTTAGGATACCAATTTTCATTTTTAAAACTGTTGACTTTAGATTTAATTATTACCTGAAGGTATCGCTTTCTCTGGTGCTGCATTCTAAAATTAGCTTGAGCTTTGATGACTCCGTTCCTCAGTTTCTGATAGCGTGATTTGGCCAACCAACATCGGACAACGGTTTGAATTATCAACGCACTACGGCGCATAGCCAGATACTGCTTTCTAACCAATCTTCCTCGAACATATTTCTGGATTGTAACCACTGCTTTTAAAACCACTTCAACTCGAAGCCTTTCCAATTTCTGTTCAAGCATTTCGCGTAAAAATACCTGTAATTTAGATTATAAAAATTAAAATCTTAAAACGATCCCGTCGACTAATAATTCCTAAATTACTTTGTTAGATCCCAGTTGGTAGTCCTCCTTAGCAGCTTCCAATTGATCCAAAATAATTCGGCAAATCTCTCTGGCGGAAGCTCCTTTGGAAATTCTTCCTTGGACTAAGCACCGATATCTATAAATATAGATTTATAAAACGATATTAAAATGACTTGATCAAAATTATTGCTGATGAGTTGGAGGCTAACATTTACCTTTGTCCAAACTGAGTAAATTTTAAACGTACTGGATAACCAATTTTTCTAATTCGGATAGTCTCCATCATGCCACTATAGCGCAACTGCTCCAATACCACAGGAATATCAAATTTCATTGGCGTTTTTGTGTTGTTTGGCTTTAAGCAACGAACAAACCATGGATTGCACCTATAATCATGATATAAAAATAATTACTTTAAATAATTAATTACACACAATTTATAAATATAAGGTAACTAACTGAGACATCGAATCTACTAATTGTGATAAGGAATCATTAAATCTGGCAGCAACTGTTGGAGTTCTTGGTTTCATAGTCACAAAACGCCCGTTGGCTTTGTTCACAGTTTTCGCTGCTTCTGATGTTGATCGTAAATCCAAAAACATTTCCGATATTAACTGAGAAAAAAATAAAAGTAGTTATTCCATCATTCAAGTTGTTTTTACTAATTTAGTAAAAGACTTTTACCTCAACTTTACTACCGATGAGTAACTCCACAACATCCCAACGTAGTGTGTCACGATTTTTATCCAAGAATCCATCAACCTATAATAAAAATAGAATTTCAATTATTGCGACCTTCAATATGATTCATTTTAATTAAGTATAATCCAGTTCCGATTGTTAAAAAAAAACAGGATACGCACTTCAAATTAAGAAATAAAATTTATGAATATTACATCATAATTCGTCAATAGTTAATTTTTCACTAAATCGCACCTCTTAGAATAAACAAAATATTTGACTATAATTTCTGCAATCTTGACAACATTCACATAATATAAAGAATTGTATTTAAATTGTCGCTAAAATTAGCTTTCCATTCTTAATTAAAAATCAAAAAAAAAAAGGTGGAAAATTCTTAAGTTATAAACTTATCAACTACTGTAACATAAAAAGTTAATATTTTTCTGCCCAAGAAATGACATTATTTTTTTTTTTTACTTAATTTAATAAAAAGTACGGTTTTTATTACCGAATACCACACTTGGCCTGCATAATGTTTGACGCCAAATTCCATTGAAGACATACGTGGTCGGCTATAAAGGTCATTGAGGGCGTGGTTGTAATGGCATTTTTCCAAAAATGAATGGTCGGTAGCCTTAGAAATTCAGATAGCCCGATTAAATTGGTATACAACTCTTAAGTAACAAAATTTGAGTATGTTGGAGTACCTTTGGAAAATTACTTTCATCGTCTAATACGTGAAGAATTCCAATTGGCTTTTTAGAAATTAAATTTATGACCGGCTGATTATCCTGAAACGTAATAGTCTGCCACTCTATTTTTTCTTTTGCATATTCTTGCTGCTCTAGTTTAAATATGTATTTGTTGAAATGTAACTGCAGCATTTCATTGGCATAATTGATGCATAACTGCTCAAAACTATTTTCTTTGAAATCCTTTTAAAATATGACATTTTGTTACAATTAAAAATCGACATCAAAATGCTGAAAAACAATTACTTCAAATCCGAATATGTCCAAAATTGCAATTGACGTTTTCTTGCTGCCTTTGTAAATGATACTGTTGACCCTTTGGACCAGCCATGTGAATAATCGAGAATAAAGAGCCTTAGCCAACGCATCTCTATCAACAAAAATAAATATTAACTCAACACAAAATTAATTTAAACTTGATCAAACGTGTTATTAATATAGCTCTTCATATTAATTATTTATTATTCTCTTACTAAACTTTAAAAAAATGCTTTTCTTACAAACCTAACATCCAAAGCTTGATCGATATTTAATGAAGTAAAAACTCTTTCATTTCTTGCTTCCTAAAAACGAAAAAATACTGTCAAACCATAATTCTCACCATTACAAATATTATTTTACTGTAATTTTAGTTGTAAGGGCTAAAACAATTCCGTCCACGGAAAGTTGAAGTAAATGAGCTGCCCATCTAATTTCAGCATCGCTGCCAATCTCCACTCCCTCCTGCCCATGTTTTAACTATTTAACATTAAACAAACACTTCAATGCTGCTGTTTTACAATAACAAATAATAAAAATTACATTTTTCTTATGAAAATAAACATTTCCAAGATGCAAAACAGAACTTAAAATCTTCCATATTGTGTCTTGTTCTTCTGAAGTAAATCCTAACACTTGCATTGCCGACAACAAAGACTTGAAATCTTCACTGTCATACTTGCATTGAATTTCAAAACTGCCTCCCTAGATAAAAAAAATCAAAACTCAGTTTTAAAACCCATATAACGAATTGCAACTTTATAACATTAGTTTTGAGTCTCCAAAATGATTTAAACCTGAAGTGTTTGGCGAGTAAACTCAGAGCAAAATTTTGCTAAACTTATTAAGTTCAATTATTTAAATTTGCATGTCAATTATATGTAAATTAAGATATTAAAAATGCTATGCATTAAGAAAAATCATATCAAATGGAAATTTTGTTTACGAGACTCCAAATTAACGTCATCTACAATAGGTATTTAAAATACCTGATTTAAATAAAAATATTTATCTGCCGATTGTAAACCATATTTGTCTTTAGTATCTTTGTTTAAACCAGCTAACATTTCATAAAAAACGTGATAATTTCTTTCATCCTGAGCCTGAGTTACAATCCGAGACTTTTCTAACAAATATTCAGTGGTTTGAGCTCCAGTGATCACTCCACTGAAAGTAAGAAAACATTGTAAATAATATTAAATTAATTGAACGTGAACTTAAAATATATTTAAATTACTCTTTGAAATGCACTTCCAAATATTTGCCAAATCGACTAGAATTATCGTTTCGCACTGTTTTGGCATTACCAAACGATTCGAGCAGAGGGCTGGCCTCTAAAATCTGTTCGGTTATCAAGTTACTTGGCGATTTATTAACAGCTGCCAAATACTGCATGATCAGCTTGGTACTTTCAGTTTTTCCAGCTCCACTTTCTCCACTTCAGTAAAAAAAAACATTAAATAATTATTAATTCTTCTTTTTAAATTCAAAAATATTTTGTGCCTACCTGATTATAACGACCTGATTTTCACCATCTTTACTCATCTTTGAATAGGCAGAGCTTCCGATGGCGAACAAATGCCTGCAAAAATTTAAGACATAAAGTAAATTCCAAAAATGAATTGGAGCAAATCGTATTAAATCTAAATTAATCTACTAAAAACTTCGAATAAAAATACTTAATTAAATGCATTCCGATTATTTAAAATTCAGTTATTAAAACTAGACTTCAATTTTAACCATTTCTAAAAGGGGTACAGTTCAAATGATTAATGCTATTTATTTAGTATGATTAATCATGCATTTACAGAAAAAATATAGTAAAAGCGTTGATCTCATTCATGAATGATCATGAAAGCTGGTGGTTTGGACATGGTCACCATTTTTTCTCTAAGTGAAATACTTTATGTCATACGAAACAACTTACGGAGATAAAACGCCAAGAATTTGTCCTTCATATTTCTTGACCACGTCTAATCCGTACACGTCATACATTTTGTACGGATTAACAGCTACTAAAATGCTTCCAATGTATGTCTAAAAAATTAGAAAAAAATTACAAACTTTTGCTCATCTTTACATTTTCTTTGACCACTTTCAGCTATTATTCTATTTTCTTATAATTATTTGTTGTTGTTGTTTTTCTCTATACCGTGTAATTTACCTACACAAAAATGACTGTAATAAACTGAATTAATTTTTTTCTCGTGAGAGAATTTTAAACACATACTTATTTTCTCACAAAGACATTATTATTACAGTTATTGTCATGCATAAATAATAGTGCTTAAATATTCTTAATTTTTTACTTGTAAATATTATTTTAAATAATAATAAAAAACCGTATAACACTTACATAAATAAATTCCTGGTCGTATCTTATTTTTAAATTCCATAGTAATGAAGCCTCATTTAAGTCACTAAAAAATAAAATAGAAGTTTCAATGACACGTCCTTCGTATTTCAGTAGTAATTACTGTATTAAATAATCCATTAAATTCACACTTGAATAGAAAATTCGATAATTAACTCGTTTCTTTTTTTTTTAAAAAAAAAAAACCTTGTCAACAATAAAAACTAGTTTTTAGACAGTTTCACTAACATTAACTTTTTTTTTTTTTTACATTTTTAGCCAATGCCTCTACTTATCACTAAGAAATGCTACTTTGTTTTGTTTGTATTAAAAATTATTATAAATTAGCTAATTAGAATTACTGTTTAAAAAAACCCACTAAAGTATTACCTAATTATTAAACTGTTTGAATATTTAACTTTTATTTAAATTATTAATTAGCTGAGTCAACTACTGTGTATTAACATATGATTGTATCCATGAATTTGCAATAAAATTTATACAGTGTAGAGATTCATGATTTTAGTCCCCATTTTTACTAAAAACGTATCTATTTTTAAGAAGCTATTTTTAATTAGTTTAACTAAAATAATATTTTCACAATTATTAAATAAATCAACAAAAGTTATATTTCCAATAATTTAATTTTTTAATGTGCTTAGTGAACATTAAAGTGTATCAGTTACAAAACCACTTGCTAGTGATTAACAAATTGCTTCTACGTAAGATTGAACTAATTAACATTAGTAACGGCTAATTACTAAAATATGGAGCTTCGTTCATGCTAACTTAACAAAGTGCACATCTTCACTTTAAATTCTAAAACAAGGTTAATGAATTTTCACTCTAACTACTCGGTCGAGAAAGCAAGAAGTGCAGTCACTTTTCCACTGTAATTTCTTATTAAAATAAACAATTCAATGTAGTTTTTAAAAAAATTAGTCAAATACCATCCAACGTTTATCTCATTTGAATACTCACGTCAGTTGTATCATATCCTCAATTCCATTTTCACCCAAGTCCTGTCTTCTTTTCACAGTTGACAAATTGCTCAGTGTAAACGTCTGAAGCTAAAACAAATAACACAATATAAGTACAGAATATTAAATTTGTCATTCAACCTTTATTGTACTGTTTTTGATCAACGTTTAAATTGATAATTTAATTAGCATATAAAGTTGTTGTTTATTAAAATCAAAGATTTTAATACATGCTGCAAACCCAAGATCGCAACAATTAACTTTTAGTTATCTGATTCAAAATCTGATTACTGTATATGATTTTAAATACTGTACAAAATGATGTAATATTACTTTTAAGGAAAATTCTTAAGTCTTGGAATTAATTTTCTAAATAATACTAAATTTGTGAGAATGCAAAATACTATTTTGAGAAGAATAAACGACTACCAGTAATTTAATTATCAATTTTAGGCTTTAGCAGTAAAACAACTTATAAATACAATATACAGTATTAAAAATGTCTTTAAACGTTAAGTCATTGTATTTGATTTCTAATTATAAAATGTGATAAGAAAAATCGATGCAAACAAAAGTAAATAAAGTTATCAATAGTATATTGATTTTCAGATAAAACCCTTTCTAGCTAACAAAATTGCTAAAATGCCATTGAACTGAATGATGAAAACGAAAACAACGAAAATGAAAACAACGAATTATCTTTAGCAGCTAAAAATATACGCTAACGAAACTATTAGAATTTTAAGATGGAATTTTGTGTTGTTGAATGATTTGCCACTAACACCTATGACAATTCCATTTTCGCTTTAATCGTTAATTTTTTAATAATAGCTGATGTTTTTTCAGATTAATGCCAAACGCTGCGTTGTAAGTTAGTATCCTTTGTCATTTAAATAGAGTTGATGATTTTTACCAGTTACAATGTAATGTTTTGTGATCAAATAAACAAGAAAGTTCGTTTCGCAAAATAAATTGTCGTTTTCTTCTAACAAAAAAAAGTGAAATGTATTGTGGAGCTTTGTTAATCAAAGACGACGAGTGTTTTGTGCAACATTGCCAATTTGCCACCCAACACCCTTCCCACAACCCCTAACATTTTCCCACTTCACAAAACAATTTCAAAATTGCCCTCAAAAGTCAGTTGACTGCGCCCTCAACCAAACTTTCGCGAGTTTCGTCCATTTCAACCTCAAAAGAAAACAAATTAGTCACATTTTAACAAATATTTTCATTAAACTAACAAAACTAGTTTTAACCACAGTAATTTTCTTCTATTTTTAAGTTAATTTTAAATGTTAATAGTCAGCTTTGCGTTGCACAATGAATGCAATAGAATTATATGGTAAAGGTTTGCTTTAAAGTTTTAATTTTACGCACCTTGTAATATTCTGATAAAAAGAGTATTGCGTTGATGTGTCAGTGTTATTATAAAACTTTTTATTAAATTTCTTGAATTTCGTCAATAAAATCAAATTTTGACCTCGAAAATTTGCTAACCATTGTATCAGAGTTTCTAATAATAGCAAAGTTTCCTCAGTGGCTATAATAATTAGTGACGTAATTCATTCAGCAAAATCTTAAAAATCACTTGCAAAATTAATTGCTGCAATTAAATGAATAATATTTGTGTATACGAGAACGCCCTTTGGTCGTTTATTATTAATGTATTTGTATACGACATCAATCCAACAAGGCAATAATGATGTAAAGTCATCCAACCGTCAAGTATACTTATTGTTATTTCTCATTGATGACGTTTATAGCCACGTGAACACTTTCAGCTGGTTAAATGAGTTGAAAATTGCAATAAAACATTTTCTAATAATGCAGGGGAAATTAAACAACATTCGAATAAGGCAACATAGTATTTTTTATGTCATATCGAAAATGTAACGCTCTGTTTATCGAATAATTTTAAAAAATCCGGATATATGAGACCAAAATTCAGTATTTGACAACAAATGTAAACTAGTGTGTGTACAGTATTTTAGTTTAATTTCTTCCTACATACAGTAACTGTAAAACAATATAAAAAATCGTTTTAAAATTTAAGTGATTTCAGCCTGGCAGACTCTGTGTAAAAATTTTAAAATTTAATCGATGAAAAAAAAAGATTGAGACAAAACGTTTCAAGCTAAATTTAACCGTTAATTTTATAAAAAATTAATAATTCCAGACGAGAATTTACAATAAATTCAATAACAATTATTTTATCAACTATCATAGAATTCGCATATTAAAAAGATAGTGCAATGTATGCAATGCCGTTTACCTTGGAATTGATCACAGATTGGACAGTGACCACCTGACCAGCCCTGTGAAACTCGATCACCTCTCCCGGTAGAATGTAACCCACTCCTGAAACCCCTGGGTCAAACCACACAAGGTCGCCCTACAATTTTCAAAAAAAAGTTAGTTTATTAATAAATATTGCAAAAGTTTATTAACTTCATCCACTTGCTCTATAAATCAAAACAAAAGTTTTTTAACATGAAAAAAAAGTTAGTAAGACAGCTACCGAAAACTGTTGAGCCATAAAAATGGCAAAAATTGTTGCTTGCCGTTGGTTTTGATGGAAAATTATGTTATCATGACACATTTTACGCTACAATACATTTATCACAAATATGAATCTCACATCATTTTATGCCATGGATGAAATGTAGTACAAAAAAACAGGAATTCATTTACACCATAAAATAGTTTAGGTATTTAAAGCATTCAGTCATTATCCTACTAAATTATATTCGCAATCATTTTTGACTGACAAAATAGTAAACTAATCGGAAGAGCACCCTAAATCAATATATGGTTAACATTTTAAATACACGTGAGTCGTGACACGTCAAAAACCCTGTAATAAGTTTCATCAATAAACGGTACATCAAATATTCAAATTTAGGGTATCTCTTCTAAACTAATGAGATGGTTTTACAGTAATGGCATTATTGCGTTTTATTACTGAGTCTACTGTACTTTTAACAGCATTAATATCAAATGGCAACGCTACGTTGACACCTGAACTTCATTATAATTCAAAAAATATTTAAAATATTGTATAAATTATCCTTTGGTTAGTTTCCATTGAGAACAAACACGATACTTTACATGGTGCCAAACTCAATGAAAAAAGCAACCGTTGGTCAGTTATAAAACTTCATAATCACTACAATTGAGAATTTTCTATTATTCGTAACATTGACTGAATTTACATTAAAAAAAAATTCTCTTGATTTTTCAAAAAAAGTAAAAAAATTTCCAACTCGTTGGTTATACTTTTAATTTCAAGTTGTAGTGGAAAGGAATGTAAATAAATGCGGAAACTGGAAAGTAGATACATTATTTTGGAAGTTGTTTAACAGCTGATGTTGTTGTGGAGTCGCGATTGTTGTTCAAATGGGTGGTTGAAAGACGGCCATTGTGTTATTTAGCAAAAGAATTTTGGAAAGGAGGGGGTGAATGTAGGTCAAACATTACATTAAATAAAATAAGAGAAGCATATTTAGCACTCCTAAAAAAACTTTTTTTATTATTCTTGATAGACAGGAGTTTTCAAAGTTATGTTCAAGATTACAATTCAGCAAAAAAAAAAAAGTTTCATAATTCTTAATTGTACTTTTTTGGTAAAATAAGAAAAGCGTCAAAAGCATCTGGAGACTATGCCACATAGAAGTTGACCATAGAGTCGATGAGGCCGCCTGTGCATGCATTTATAATGTGCATTTGAATTACATTGCGCTCTGACTTGAATAATTTTAAAGTTAATGTGAATGCAATCGATATTTATCGACACAACAATAAAAGTTATTTCGACCTTTCAAATTTGCTATTTCCGGAATTTTTATTTTTTTCTGGGAGAGGGTATTTGGGTATTGTCTGCGGTAAATCAAACAGGGTCTTTCCGTCATCTTCAACTTTTGTCGCCTTGACCTCTCGCATAAAAATCGGCTTTCTCTATAAACTCCCTAACCCTTTCCTCACTCTTTGCCCTTCACATTCCGGTTTGACAAATAATTAACAAATTATTAAACAAGTGTGTGTGTGCAATCAACCATCACCTTTTTCGAAAATGTGTCTCTCATTCATAAGTACATTAATATTCAATAAAGATTAAGAAACAAATTGTAATACCCTATACAGTATAATAAATTATACATAACTATGCATAGTACAAAAAAATATTTTTCAAATAAAACTTAATTTAAAGTGCTACAAATATAATAAAACCTTCATTAATAAAAATTTTATAATTAACGAGAATTTCAAATCAAATTAAGCTATAAAAACAACAAGTTAATAACAAAAAATTGCTAAATATACTGCACATGTATCATTCAATGTGCATTGCCATACATAAAAGTCGGCTTCAAAGTTTAAACAAACAACAAATATTGCAAATCGTTACTAGTTTCGGTAATAAAAACGAAACAGAAATAAGTTACCAAAGCAACATTAAAATTAACAAGCACAATACAAAAAGTAACCTAACTTAATGCAAATATCATTCTAATTGTTAACTTCCACTAGATAAAGTAAGAAATCGTCAAATAAAATGCTTCAGAAATAATCTCAAATATTGCATGATGTACATTTTAAGCATCAACAGCAAATACAGCCTTTACAGTAACTATCAAAACTAATTTGAACATCTGACAATAACAACATACTGTAGTCAACATTGAACGACCTAAAAACAAAATTTAATAAAACTTCGAAGAATAATTTGGTTAAAAATGATCTACTAAACTAGAAAACTATTGAACAATTAATAAAGTTATTAAATCATAATTTTTATAAAATCATAATTGCAGATTTCTACTAATTTATCACTAATACTAATCGTCTCTAAATAGAAATTGCACTTACCTATAAGCTATTAAGTACTTTGTAGCAAGTTAGGCAGACAATTGAGCAATGAGTACAGCCATTGTCTCATAAGCGTCAATGTCACTGAAACGTTACATTGTTAAGCATAAAAACGACATGAGTGAGTTGTCTCTGCTATTTGTTGTACATTATTAAAAATACGACCTACTAAAAGAAAAGCAAGGATCTGTCGAATAAATTATTTCTGCTCTTTTAACTCTAACGTTGTAGGCTACCAGGGCAAACTTTTCGCAAAAGCTCGCAAATTATATTCATAAAAATATTAAAGCCATAAAATGCTAAAAACAGAGGTTAACTAACTAAAAGAAAATAACTAAAAAAAGAAAGAAAAAATGTCTTGGTCATTGCTACATTTACATTATTACTGAATTGCTAAAAAAAATATGGTATAGTTATTATTTAGTCTCCAATTTTGGCGGTTTTATTTTAGCTAAAAAGTACAACAAAAAAATGTTTAGTAAAACTTGTTTAATAACTTGTCATAATTGTGTGTTTACATAATAACATTATAGGACAAAAGGTGACCAGGATTGTTTGCTACTTGAAGCTTCGTGACACAGTGGGATCAGCACTTACTGTACTCAGCGCTAAATCAGCGCAAAAAAAGTGGCCAGCGTTGCCTAGTTTAACCCTGAATGGAATGCCGAATCAATTAATGACTTGTTTCACCAGTTAATGACGTCAGTTCACTTGCATTTCGCCACCCAAAACAAGAAAAGTAACTTCATTCATAATGGTACCAAGTATCTTGTAACAGTAGGGCAAGTCAAAAAGTAACAATAACCCCCGTTATTGCTTTTTTTTTAGACTCTCAAGATTCAACAACAAATTTCCATTTTTACCCAAAAAGAATCTTTAACCAATCGTTATTAATTATAACTGTATATAAAACAAAACAATACAAATATTTGAAGAAGTAACCATGACTTTTCCATGAATTGAATGACCTGCAACCTTGATTTGATGCTCTACAGTAGCAAAGCGTTTGGGTAATAATCCATCATAATTACCAACCTTCAACTTCCAATAATAAGTTAATCATTGGTGATTATGAGTATCACAATACATCAGCGATAATTTTGAACCGGATGAATGAAGTTGTAAACTGGTAATCATTTTGAAGTCGAAATACCATAACTACAGTACCGGTACTATATTGCCAAAAAATAAATTTGTGAATGCAACACACTTTTCAGATGATGTCTTATATAAATTTTATATTTAGTACCCATATTTTTTTAAGATTTAAAAACATATTCTATTTAGTTTTAAACAACTAATGAAACGACTAAAACATCGAATTACCACGTTAGAAAACTTACAGTTCTTAACTAAGATTTTAACTAACTTGACCAAAACACTAAAATTAAATTTCTATAAACAATTATTAAAGTGCTTAAAAATATTAGAATTGACGTGAAAAATGCTCTGAATTTCAAATAGTTTTTTTAAACAGGAAATAAACGATTGACCTTGTTTATAATACTTAGATCCTTAAAGGCAATTCATAATGTGAAGCAAAAATCACATAGTAAAATATTGCTTGAAAATAGACTAGGAATATGTACATAATATTATATAAACTACATAGCATTATCACAATAAAAAATTAATAAAAGAATTTTCAATTGCAATGTTTTTCTAGCATCAATTTACTCTTTATTCAAAAAAAAAAGCAGACGATGCCAGTTCATTCATAAAATTCTTTTTTTGTCTTTTCATTTTTATTGTTGAAGTTGAAAATGAAAATGTCATTCAAACAGGTTTTCATTAATCTTATGTACAGAATTTCAAGTTTTCGAAATAAAAAAAACATTACAATAGAAGTTCTAAGCTTATTTCAGTGATTTCTGCTTCGCTTAAGTTGATTTTGTATAAGCAGTTTCTTTAATGTATAGCTTGTACGGTATTTTTGCACATTTTATCTAGGTCATAAGTCATAATTTAAAGTTCTTCTTCACTTCGTAATGATCTTAATTATTGTACATATTTAAAAACCAAATTAACATTTTATCCTAACTTCTTAAGTGATTTATTTTAGTCCAAAAATCTTATAATCGATTTTTAACTTTTCAAATTCAGCAAAGCTGTACCTTAGAAACTTGAACAACTGTGTTCATCATTTTAAACGCCTTATGCAATAGTTGAACGACATAACAAATCAGAAAAAAAATAATAAAATACTGTAACTAATAAATTAATAATTATTATCTCGGTAAAATATTACCTTATTAATATATCCTTTCAAAATTAATTTTATAATCATGTGGGTGAGGGCTAATTGAGCTACTAAGTCAATTTCAAGATTATTATTAAAGCAAATAAAATAATTATACTAGAATGCCATATTTTCGTATTTTCCAAAGAAAGATACTGTAAGATATTTACCAATATACTGTATAACTTTAAATACGATATACTGCAACTGAAGATTCCAGCATAAACCATTAATACATTTCCAATTAGAATGCTAAAACTTTATATTGCACTCATAACACCTTAAAATAATTTGTAATAAAAAATTAGTTTACGTTGTATTAACGCTATGTGAACTTTAATAGCAATAAGTTAATGTATTTAATGTGCGTTAAGTGATGCACAGATTGCACGATGTCAGCAGGCATAAATGAACCTGAAAAAGAGAAGCGTCTGCTTGTCTATTAAACTTCCTTTTATTTATGTAAAACATAAAAACTGTTCATCACGTAACAACACAGTCACATCAACTGTGACTTTACAAAAAACACCATCAAAAACCAACAACAACAGAAATGTTAACACTTTCATTTAGTAAAAACTTTAATGACACCAACTTTTTAAAAAAATATATATTTATTTACCTTTGCGAATTCCTCCATATTGTTTTTGTTGTCAGTCGATTAATTCATTTATATCTCATTCACCCATTGTTTAGCTTGGACGACGTCACTGATGACGTTTTAATTGTTGCGTTTTGGAAGACCAGGGGGTGGAAGAAGTGGAGGCGAAGTTTCCAGCTGCGAGCACACAAAAATAAAACAAGAAAATTAATTTCTTTGCACTCATCGTCGATTATTGTTCAAAGTAAAAGTTCGTTGTACTGTACTTGCAATCGCAATAATTGTCTAACCAGTATAGCGTTTCAAAACGTTTTCAATAACTTATCTACAACTTACCGGTAAGTGTATTAACAATTATTATTAGATGCCAAGGGGAAAGTCGTCAGATACAGTAAAAACAATTATTATGTACTGTACATGACTCCAATTCTTAAACTTGAATTTATTTAACTATTGCGTGAACGACAGACACGAAACTTAAGAAAAGAATTTACATTAAATTATTTAAAATTATTAAAAACGATTGTTAGATTAAACTGTGTGGCTTCTGTTATTTATGGCTAAAACTTTATAACATAATTAATAAAAATGAAATAAAATTTAATGGAACTAATGTATTTAAACGATAGCGTGTTTTATTAATAAAAAATTCGCTTTAAGGAATCGATTAATTGATGTGAACATTTTACTGAACTGATGCTCAGTTTAAGTGGCTGTAAGCATATAATTATTTTGTAACTTCACTTAACTCGTTATGTAATATAAAACCAAACATACTATACTATTATAGTTGGAATTCAGGTGATCGAATTCCTATTTTTTTTCTTTTCATGTTCCTTTTATGTTCAGAAATAACGACTTGTTTTAGTACAGTAAAAGCAACTGGCAACAACAAAGCTTACAATCTTGTTTCTCATTCTTCATAAAACATTTAAGCTTTTAACGCTTTAAGCATTATGTAAGATTTTCTTTGCAATTGTTTGCAAAAGTAGCGTTTAGGATGATCCACTTACGAAGGTTGATATTAACATATACAACATATTTAGCTTAAATTCCTTACCTTCGTTCTGTTACTTCATTAATTATCAGTTAAGATTATACAGGCCAAATATTAGCAATTTTATAATGTGGCAATTACGAAAATATAATTATTGTTGCATAATACATAAGATTATTTGAAGTCCATGTTTTAATGTACGAAAGTTTAATTGGCCTTAGTAACTGTTAATAGTTGAATAAAAAAATATTTCCGGCATATTATTATACAATAAGCAGTTTTTCAACAGTGACACCCTGAATTACACACCTGTTTTCAACTCGAGTTTTACAGAGTATCAGACAAATGCATTTTAGTGGTATTCCAGTAAAGTCTTGGGTACAATTGCTTATACAGTACAGTATTATACTGTAGAATGTATAACGTCAATTTTATAGCACCTTACTATCGCTCAATTTGCTTTAATAAAACAACGTTACTTCGATTAAATTATTCAATTTTATGCTTCTTTCAAACTTCCGTATGAAAAAATATGAGTATTTTCTCAGCATGAATTAAATATCAACAAAATGTTATGGAATAGCGATGCTTCGTTTCTGATAAAATCACAGTCAAAACCATAAAATAAAGTTTGCATGCATTAAAAGTTCAAGTTTGAAATCTATGAATTTCTAAATAATTATGCAAATTGCTTTTAATTTTCATGCATTATTTCCGGCTACTGTAAGCACTGTTAGGCACAAATTACGGTTTTATCATGTAATAAATTGTTACTTCATTTCAGAAATTTAACTTGATAAACTAAAAACGACTGCCATGCGTAAACGTCAGTCAAATTAACCATTTACAAAACATACGGAAGTTACAATTACCGTATAACAAAATTTGAAGTTGAGAATTACAATAAAAATTGAAAAATTTAAATAAAAAATATACATTTATAGATCATTTTATCAAAAATCGTAAGTATAGTACCTGTATTCACTTTTGTAATTTTTCTGTTTTAAGTTATAAAATGGTCAATCCACAAAGAAAATCAGAACATTCACAAATAAAACTTTAAAAATACTGAACCAAGTTTTCGTTAAATCACAAACTTATATTTCACAGAAGTTAGAACCATTGAATCTATAAATTGGTTATGGTTTTCAACTTAGTTCAAGCTAAAAACCTAAGGTAAATTGTTTCTGAATTATACTGTATATGTAATACATGAATGTAATCTTACTAAACATCAAAATAGTAACAATATATGAAATAATAACATTATTTGTCGCATTTTCTTTTTTATTGTCTAGTTTGTCTAATGAATAATGATCTAGTCCAATTTTGTATTAGTGCAAATTAAGTTGTCTATTTTTAATTTATACCTGAACTTTTATCTGAAATTCAAATATAGTAATATACAAAGTTATACAGAAGGAAGCAAAATTTAAAAGAAGGAAAAAATGCATTAAACTTCAGTATTTTTTTTACTTTTTTATGTTGTTGTAAATGAGCAAACGTGTGGTTTCGAGCTGTTGACTTTTTCTCAGGTCAAATATTTAAATAAAAATTTATTTTTTATATCGTTTTAGGAAGAGTGTGGTAGAAAGGTAAGTGATGAGACAAGATGGGAAGGGAGTCTTTATCAATTTCACTCAAGGAATTTCGATTGTTTCAATGTCAACTGCTCTTTGTCATTTGTTGGTCCGTACTTTCACCAATTTGAGTAGAGTATAATGTCTATTACTACACTATTTTATTTTCGTTAACTATGATTAATTAGATCAAATGTTATGATCAACTTTTTGCCTGTAAAATGAGATCAAGTGGCCAAATCCACATGATGTCACACGGGAAACAAAATTAAATTAGAAAGCTTATTCACAACCTAAATTTGCTATGTCTAATAGGAATAATACAACAAAAAACTTGTAAAACAATAAATAAAAATCGTGAAGAGTGTAAGAATTTTCACACCGACTTGTAATTATGTCTCACAAAACATTATAAAATAGCTTGGTGACTAATTTGATCAAAAGCAAGGCATTCTCATTTCATACTGTACTAATTATGTCAGTCATATAGTCCAAATATGCTCAAAATATGCTCTGGAAAAATCTCTTAACATGCACGTCAAAAATGGCCTCAAGTCCAGTTTGATTAATTGAACTAAATTTTATAAAAAAAAGTGGTGAATATTTAATTGCAGACTTCAATTAATAACCCAAAAAATATTTTGCCCAAAAAGTGAATAAAAATGTTTGTTTTTGTTTAAATTCCTAAATAGCTAAATGATCAGGTAAAGTAGGGAAGTGCTTTACATTTTGAATGTGCAATATTTCGTATATCTTACTCATATGGTGGTCAATACTTTAAGTAATAGGGTGTGGCTTGGTTTTGTCCTCATCTTTCAAGTTTTTTATAATTTTTGATTTTCTTTACCATTTTCCCTCTTTTTTCCACTCACTTCAACTTCATAACCACACCAAGTGGAAAAATAACATAATATACAAAAAAAAAACATTTTTTACTACAATGAATTGTTGTTCATTTTGTCGGATCATGTGGAACGCTTCATTTTGTAGCAAAATAGCAAAATAAGACAGGTAAAACGTGGCTAAGATTGAACATGTTTTAAATATAGAAATTGTGGTTGAGAGAAATTTCAGGGGAGTGAGAAGGAAGAAGGGAATTTTGTACTTAAGCAATGTCATTGAACGGTCGGCCTGGCCTTTTCTTATATAAAACTATTTTTTTTATAGTAAAAGCTATTATTAGTTATCAATTAAGTTTTGTACTGAAGTAAAAATAAATAATTATTAACAATGAAAATAAAAGTGATGACAACTTTTCATTTTAACATTGAAAATGACCTTTATTTAATTTTTCAAGTGGCTGAATTCATTCATTTTGCTGATTTTCAAGTGAATTTTAATATAAGTTAGCTGGTCCCATTCATAAACGATACACACTTTAATAACCGAATTAAACAGATACTCAAAGTGGTGCATATAATCAAATGACAATTTTATAATTAGTTCATTTCACGTTCGTTTTAATTTAGAGTTTATAATTCAATATCCATTGAATTTTAACTTTGTTCACTTTTAAGATGCTCAATTTGGAACTTGAAACACTTCCACTTTATGATACCAACTTACTGAGTATCACTTTTGGAGTTAAACACATAATAAGATTAAGATATCACAAATAAAATTAAATCGGTAATTAAAATTGAAGCAACTTAACTTGGTGCTTTTGACGCTTATGTTAAATTTATTGAAAGTTTCGTTAATTTTAACACCTTTTGATTGAAATTTCAAGAAAAAATTAATTTTTCTTAAGCCGATTCTTAAGTTACTATTCTCAACTTACTTATTTAATATACTGTATACGCCCAGTAGGACAAATTGCACATCGCCATTATACTGTAGCTGTTACTTAACCAGCATAACATACGGTATATTACCGGTAAATGTGTGGTGTGTAGATATACAGTACTGTATTAAGTTAACTCTGATATTAACTCTGATTTTAACAATCAAAGAAATGCTTAGGAATGTTATCTTAAGAAAAACTTTTGCTACAAAATTTAATACTAATTTACAATGCTTATAAAGCTCTGCATTTCTCATAGTGTCAGCAATAAAGTATTTCAGATATTGGCGATTTTTAATGCCCCAGTCGTTGAACCAATGAACCTACAGTATAGAAATGCCATGTAGAACGACATGGCATAATCAAATTTATTTGAAAATAAAACTTTTGATAATAAAATTCGGTCGATGAACCAACTAAAAACAACTTTTGTCTTCGGTTGTACTTAATATACATATGGATGTACAGTACAAAATGCATTCAATGATTTTTAAAAGTTTAGGATAACTGACCTTTCGACCTTACCACTAACTTATCATCAGGATCACAAAACTTATTATTACGACCTCTCTCTCTCTCTCTCTATGTTTTAAATTTGCCGACGATGACATCAGATTTATCAATAAAGACATATTACCTTTCAATTAGAATAAATATAAAAAATAATCAATTAATATTGGTCATCTTTAACTGTAAAAGTTAGAGACACATACTGTATGTACAAACAGTAATTAAGTACAGTATGAATTACTGTAATTAAATAGCCAAACAAAGTTAACGGTTTTCCAGTCAAATAGTGCACCCTAAAATCCAAATAATTAAATGTGCAATCCAGTATGTCATTTAATTCGATTACACTAATACACGAATTACACAAATTACAAGAAGTAAAATTTTGTATTTTATACGAAAACAATTTACCGTAGCAAACATAATCATTCGTTTAGTAAAAGCCAACTTTATTATCAAAGATGTTCAAATCCAATTTTGTGAAAAGTAAATTTAGCTTATTTATATCCACTGAAACATCATAAGCATTCAATTTGGCCATTAGAAACACTATCTACAAAATTACCAGGTTTTTTCGCTGAAACATTGCCAGAGTTTGAGCAATTACTTAATTATCAAGCTCAAATGTCATTTAGTGTGTTATTATGTTTCTATCAGTTTATTTATTTTATATAAACAAAAAAAAAATAGGAAGAAGTTTGTCTATTTTCATGGCTTCGCCTCTTTTCAGCTATCACTCACCCAAAGCACACTTATCCCACTCAAGACTATTATTTATGTAGTGGACAGAAGAAACGTGTTTAAGAAATGGCCAAACAGACTCTATAACTTAAAGACAAGGTTAATCAAATTCAGCTCAACTTTTTCATACTAAAAAATTCCTCTGTCTTTTTTTTTTCTTATTAATTTATGCCTTCGGTGTCTTCAACCCCCTCTCACCTCAACCCCTTTACGTCGAGGCCACACACAACTAAAATAAAACAAATTTTACGACAAATTCAGCTAAAAATTATTTGACTCTAAGTGACGGTCAAGATGGGTGTCATGGCAACTATAAAGTGATGAAAATCTTAAAATGTGAAAATTAATGCTTATAATTTCATATCAAAAATGAATGTCTGGTTAATAAGAGTTTGGTTTCATAGGTAAACGTATCAATTAATGTATCAAAAATTTACAGTTAGATGTATTTCTGTATATGACATTTACTTAAAATGCCGAAAATATGCTTCTTAATGTCTAAATGAAAGTATCTACTTTATTTAGATTGAATACTCCATATCTAGATTTTCCACAATAATGAAATCAGTCATAACTGCACAAAACGATCTAAATTGTTCAAAATATACCAAACTTTATCAGAAATTCAGATCAAACCTTTTTATACATGCTCTTTAGTGCTGTAACACCATTTTGGTGACTGAATATCATTAAAAAAAAAATAAAGCAAAAAATATATAAAAGTAAAGGAATGTGTAACCTTGCAAAAACAATGATTAGATGTTAATTCTCTATAATAAATGTAAGTTATCTGCCCTTGGGTGATAAAAACATAAAGGAGAATGAAAATCAGCTAAAATAGGCCACTTAACATACAGTATTTCCTAATCGCACACAACATAAGATTCAACGATAATGTCAACGTTTTCTAGTCACTACTCAATAGTCTCAAGTACAGTATTTAGCAAATACTTTAATAAAATATGTTCTAGACAAAACCATATGGTATATAAATATTTTAACTGTACTAAAATATACAGTATTCCAAATAAGACGTTAATATCCGTTTTTGAAGGTTTCACTTTATGATTACATCATCAGAGATTCAGTCAAGCTACAATGACAATACGTTATGGACGGCTGACTATCAAAAACAAACACTACAAAAAACTTGCAAAACCGATATACATTAACTTGAAATGAGAAATGGCATTTTGCTAGATTATCTAATAATTTCTTTTGGAAACGGAACTTCACCAATAGCAAATAGACATAAAATAGCAACAGTTTGTCCTAAAAACATATAAAACAAATAAACATGTAATGATTTTATCAAATTAATGACCTAATGAGCGAATGATGACAACTGTATCCAGGCAAAAACCAGCACTTGTTTGGTGAATTTCTTCAGTTTAAAATTCATGTCAATAAGTGACCATTAGCTAAGTTAAAAAGACAATTTCATCCTTTATAAACTTCGAAATCCTTGTTAAGATTTGCAATCCAAAGTGACACTTTGACTTCAATATACAAACAGTCACTAATTTAGAGCATTATGTCTTATTGAATTATGTTATAGTTAGTTAAAACATAATTAGAATATAATCTCCACATAAAAAGCAAAAAATAAAGAAAACGTTATGGATATTTATAATTGTAATAATTTTTCAGAATCAAATTAGCATCAGAATCGATCTCAAGAATACCATTATAGTCTACTACAGTGACAATTGTCATTTATATGTCTTCGCAACAGAATGGAATTTTGGAATTGGAATTTTTATATTATATTTGGGGGATTTTTAAAGCTTTCTTAAAGTATATTAAAATAACTATCACAATGAATTCATGTAGACTCACTATTATATTTTATAAAGAAATAAAAGTCGATAAAAAAGAAGTTTATAGAAATGCAGCTGACCTTTACGAACCTTTACTAAGTTATGCTGCCATTAATTAAAAAAAAATGATTGAAAATTGTTAATAAGGGAAAAGAGGTCATTTGTGTAGTTGAAAATTTCTCACATGCCTCATTGCATGTCCGCCAGGTGGCGACCCTTTCCTTCCCTGTCCTCAATATCAGAAACATTTAATCAAGTGAATAATAAAAACATTTTTATTATAAATTTTCATGTTAAAAAGGCAAATTTAATAGCATCTTGATTTTAACATGAAAGTTAGTCAACAGGTGGTCGGTGAATGAGCCGGGGAGAAGAAGATAAATCTCCCTTACTCTTAGCGGTGTTTGGTCCAGTAACTTTTTCCAAGAAAAATTCATTCAAACTTACTCATCCACATGCCATACGTCTGATAAAGTTTAAGATACTCAAATTATTTCAAGGATATGAAACTGCATTTTTTATTACTTTGTGCATAATTCGCTATTTTGAAATTTGACTTTAAAAATTGTTTAATGCGTCTCCCAACGTCTAAATCTAAAGCATCACTAACTGTGCAACAGCTGAGTGCAAAAATACCAAACATTGCAACATTTAATTCAATTTAAATATCATCGACGTTAAACGGTGGTTAATTTTAATCTCGAAACTCACTGTAAATTGTAAACTGAACATCAAATTCACTGATAAATATAAAACGTCAAAATTCGTTAAATGCAATAATAACTTACTGCACTTAATTTTTTCAAATTTAAACAATGCAAAAGTAACTTATAACGTGTCACTAAAGTAAAGTGATCAGTAACCAAATTTAACATTATGAGTGACCAAAGCATTCAAATTGATAGTCAAACATAAAGTAACCTAAAAACAAAATGTTGTGGACAGCTTTTAGTAATAACATAGCATTAAAATTTTTTAGATTACATCCTTACGTAACCAAAATGTCAAACAAAATTATTTAAACGTTATTTGACCTTACATTAGAATATGATCAAAAGCACCTACAGTATATACGGTAAATTTACGTTAATCTACAAGAAATATCGCTATACAAACGATTATATGTGGTAAGACCGTTAGAGCCCTAAGTCAAACGTCAAAATAATTAATAAACTGAGCAAAAGATAAACAGCAATCTTAAAACGTGTGACCAATGCACCTCATTCTGAACTCATAACATTTCAAGATTACGTCAACGTGTCCATACAGTTACCTTAAAGCAAAAATAATTGACAAACAGTTGCCATTAAACCTAGACAATTGAAAGTATTGTTGTGACGTCTAATGAGCAAAATGGTGCGCCAGCATAAAGGGCCTTAAATGTTTTAATCCCAACATCAACCAAAATGCAGATTGTATGGATTTTTAATAAAATGAAACAATTTGTGAACATCCTTAAGACAACTGATGAATAGTAGATGATTAAAAAGGAATTTGCTATGCCAGCAGTTTAGTGTAACCTTCAATCAATTCTGAATTTTGTGTTGGCGAGAATTTTAGGTAGAAGAAAAAAACCCGCTTCTTCTATAACTTACAGTACTACGTCTCTGACGACGACGTCTACAAAACTTTTTTAACTCACCTTATAACTTTTAATTTCTTCTTTATCTCTCTGATTGACAGCAAATTACGTTATATTCCACAGTGAACACAAATCTCTGCAAATAATAAATATTGTCGAAACACTATCATACACAAATAAACACGCGATAACTACAACTTTTAACGCCCCGTTTGTTTACGACCACGACAACGCAAAACACCAAACTTTTCTGCCGCCAACACCAGCTCTTTTTCCCTCTGCCACCTGCGCACTCCCCCCCTCGCACTTTCACCCAACAGGTAGCTCGCTTCTCATTGGCTGCTTACCGTAATGGCCGCCGTTAGATCACATCTGGAGCGTTCAAATTAGCAGTTCTTTAAAATGTTGTTTATTATGAGTTCAAAAAGTCAGTTATGGTGTCTTTCAATTTTATAACTTTAGAGTATGCCAATAAAATCAGTGTTTTTCTTATAAATATTTAATCTTATTATTTAAAGTGTATTATTTGTTTAAAATACAAATGCTGAAAGAAACTTTCATAAAGTTATTTACATTTTACAATTTACTTTTTTAATTTCAAACTTCCAATCAAATGCAACGAAACACCGTACCGGGCATTCTAATCTTGCTAACTTTTAAATTTAAAATAAATTAAAACTGCATTTTAAAAATAGCAAGAAAATAACTAACGTAGCCTAGAACAAGTACTATATTAACATGACGTAAGTTAACCTTATTAAAACTAAAGAAATAAATTTTAAATTTTGCAGCAACTCCTAGAAGCAAAAGCAGTTTCCATCGTTAATTCATCGATTACGAAGCAAAAAGTTTATTTGGAAATTATGAAACTAAAAAGTTTTAAATATACACTTAAAACAGTTTTCCGCGCTTAGGTTTCAATAATTATTTAGATGATACGAGTATACTCGTGTATCAATTTTTATCGTAAAAAACATAGATTTTCAGCCACACTCCCGTGTAGAAATAACCTATGATTTCAAATGTTGACAAGCTTTGTAGATTTTAAGAAGTTACTTGATCATTTGAGTTTAATTTGATCAATATACAGATTTATATAAGCAAGTTTTTGTTTGTAATAAATAATAATAAAATTTAATAGTGAAAGTGTCTGTAAAATGTCTAAAACATTAAAACACTGCATACAAGTTGATGCAATGTACTTGTGTGCAACAAATAATTATAAATAATATAACCAATATCCTTTACATAAAAAAAGACATTTTGATAGGTCAAGGCATACTTTTAATTAATTCAAAATTTAAAACATCGATTTTAATTAACCAACTAGCAACATAGACTTCAATTTGACGGCAAAATGAATCGTTACTTCAAAATAAAAATTACAAATATCTTTCACACATAAAACTGATAAATTAACCTTAATAGTTTTTATTCATTTTTTGTTTGCATATTATTATTATGGAGATAGAGAGAAATAGGGCGATTTTTACAAATGTCCGAAAAAAAGAGCACCTTATTACGTAAAATTGGTAAAATCAATAAGGTGTTCTATTTTTCAGGCAAACTGTGATCTTGATTCTGCATAATTATTATTTATACGTGTAGAACTTCAAATTTAATTTTGGCTGGAATCAATTGAAACAAATGCGATACTGTATTAGAATATGTATATACTGTACATGTGTATAAAGTGGGTTGTCTATTGTAAGTTAATTGATGACAGCATTTGTGCCACTGAATGTAAGTTATTTTCGGTTTATTTAAATGAAAGTTGGTTATGCGACCGTATACATAATTTAATTATTACATTTGAATGATTTGCATGTGATAGTAAATCTTTAAGCAAAACTGAATGATAAAATCAATTAAAATAAGTGTTGTTTTTTTATTGTAAGGCACATGATAATCGTTCAATCACTCACTTTTACTTTTCAATATAATGAATGAAATACCGTAATATTTTCTTCAACATTTAACACTACTGTATCGTTTGTTGAAGATTAAATAGACTAAAAAAAAGTCAATGATGGTTGATGATTCACAACAGCGTATTTAGGTAGTAACAAATATTGTTCAGTTCTGAAGTTAGTATTCTATTTATATGTCTGACCAAATTGACATATTAAAAGCCAAACTAATTACAACAAAGAAGAAACTATATCAAAATCCCAATTGTATGTCGCTTTGAGCTAAAATCAAAACTTAAAATTAAGTTATATTTTAGTATCTAAAATTCAACATGTCTTAATGGTCAAATCTAGTAACAAGATAAACTTGCTCTACGCCTTGATACCCAATATACGCCATTGCAAGAGAACGTTTGCTTATGAATAAAAAAAAAATCTTAAAAAAATTAAAATGTTTAATAATTTGGTGTAAAATGTATTAATTTATTTATTTTTGCAGTATACCCCACATTTTTAGTATTGCACCCACAATGATTTTACATAAAAAAAAGTAAAATAAAATGAAAAAAGTTTTTTGAAATGTATATAATACACAATTAAACGGTACGGTATGCTTCAAAACAGTAACCGTCTGCGCTTTTGTTTGTCCCGTATGTAAATATTTTTTATAAAAAAATAAATTGGCGACGACGATTGACGATGAATCAAAAATTGTACGTGCATTTCGTACAATTTCAATTATTTATACAATAAATTTCTATTTACAAACAAGCCATACAACAGAGTATGCATAAGTTTATCATCTATATATAATATTTTATACAAATATTATTATATAATTATGTATACATAATTATGTGTAAATTTTTATTTTTTTTTCCATTTTTTTAAGATTTTTTTTCAATGTATTTACATTTTTTAAAATTCCAACGAAGATTTTCTTATTTTTTTATTAATAAACAATGAAGTAACTGAAAAACTTTAGTTGTTTTAGAGCTTCGCCGCCAAATTATAAATTATTTACACACGAAACAGTCTTTTCAGCTTCAAACTCTAGAGCTCACAGTAAATTTATACAAAATAAAATAAAAATAACTAAAAAACCACGATCAATTTTAATACGTTGAAGTTGTCAACTGAATAGTATTATTACTTTTTTAAAAATAAAATTGTGTCGATTTTAATATGCAAATGAAGCACATGTTTGATAATGTGTTAACAGTATCTGAATGAACATAAAACTTCATAATGGTTGATAAAAGTCATTTTGTTATTAACATAAATATACCGGCACTTTTGCTGTTTTAGTTTTTAGTGTGTTGTGCGACTGCTAATATCAAAGCAGACATCAATAACAGCAATTTTAACACAGATGGAAGGATTGTTAGACATTAACAACGTTTCAACAAGTCACCAATTAACTTGTTGTGTACATTAAAACTACTCCAATTGTGTAAAACATAATTGATATTAAGAAGGATTGTTTTGGCTTCACTGTCAACAAGAAAAGTTTTAAAAGTTCAATTTGGATAATAAATTCTACAAATCTTTTAAAATAAAACACAAATATACTTCAGGTTAACTTAATTAAAAAAATCCAGATTAAAGTAATAGTCCAGTTTAGTAGTTATTAATAAAAAGCACAAACGAGTTGAAAATTTGAAAGTGTTGTTACACATTATGTTTAGATTTCCAAACAAAATTCCTTCTTAATGTCAAAATAGATTTCGTTTAAGATCAAACCGTTAACTGGGTTTGTATTATTAGATCCAACAACAAAAAACACATTCAAACAGAAACAAAATATAAGTAAAATGCATTTATACAGTATTTGAATTTACTGCTTTGTTGTATTTTTGACTATCTTGTTTCAGGATACTCCTTCTTCTAACGTGACAACACCAGCAGTTGGGTCATAAGAGCCTGCCAAGTAATAGACATCGCAGTTATCATAAATGGAACTGCCACTACTTTGATTTGCTTCCTGGTCCTTGTACTTTCGATATTCAGCCCATGATAAAACTTCACATTTGTGAGAAATTGTCTGAACGTCGTTTTCATCTATGTGATAAGACTGGTACAGTGCTCCCTATAAAAAAGAAAATCAAACAAAATTAAAATTTTATTACAATTTAAAGAAAATAACAGTGAGATAAGTTACAAAATTAAGATATTAAGTTTTAAAAACTAAGTATGTCAAAATCAGATTGAAGTAGTTTATGAAAGTAGTGACATTTGACACTAAAGATGTTAAATTTAAGTTCAGAATTGCGTGAATCATTGATTAAATATTTTACCTTGTTAAAAACTAGTTTTTTTCCGCCTTTAGTTTCTTCCGGATGATAAAACCACCGAACCTTCACAATCATATTGCCACCCCAGGACTCCCACATGGTTATTATTCGGCCGATAAATGGCAAATGTGGGCGACCAGTCGATAGAAATACAGCACTGTCTCCAACCTACGCAAGTTAAATTTAGATTATTCTTTTGCAATTACTTGATTTTTGCTGCATTTTATTTACTCGAATTGTTTCCTTTCCACGTGTAATAGCCTTGTAAAAGTCCTTTTTAGCTTTTCCTTTGGCACCAGGACGACGAAAGCACTTACCAGACCAGCGCCACAATTGACGTGCAGGCAGAAAAGCTGCAATTTTGCTTTTACTTTCAACGCTGTTTGATCTTTCTTTCCGTTTGGCTTTTGGTCGAGTTGAGCTAACTACGGAAATATCTTCCTTTTTAGCAATCTTTAAATATCCAAATAAAATCTATATAAAATCTCTATATCAACATTTTTAAGTTCAAATCTATTACCCTAGCTTTTCTAGGAGGTAGTGGCTCATCCAGATATAACAATTTGGTTTCGGTTGATTCTTCCATCGCCGTTATTGGAACAGTGTTCGTCTCTTTAATGCTCGTCTCCTCCTTCCAACAACTTTTGTCATCTCCGTTCACAGGTTTTGTTTCGATTTCGGCTCGGTTGGCTTCAACATTTGTTCTAATTTTCAGCTTCAGCTCCTGTTTTTTCTCTTCGACAACCACTTCATCCATTGCACTTTTAATTTTTACTACTTTGATGGCATTATTTTGGTCTCGACTCGACGAAATAGATTTTTTATCATGTTTATGTTTGTGTCGATGTCTTCGGTGATGATGATGATGCTTTTTACGACTGTCATTTTTGTTAGTTTTATGCTTTTTATGTTTTCTTGTTTTAAATACTGAAGATGAAGCTGGAGATGACGACGATGATGATAAACCAGCGCTGACACTTCGAATTGCTTTACAGCCAGATGAAGAGATTGTGGAACCGGCTGAACTAGTCGGAGTGGAGCTTCGAGATAGTGGAACCACACTAACAGTTGCTGATAATATTTGACTTCCATACAACGCCTTAACTAAAGGAATTCGACTGATATCGTTCAACTTAGACGGCGAACTGGTATTATTATTAACTTCATCGTTCACGTTTTTACCATTCTCGTTCAATTTTTTATCATTTTCAAACAATTTACGTGAATTTAAATTTAAAACGTTGTCTTTACTACCATTTGTCAGTTGCTTATTTGCCTAAAAAACCAAAATAAACATTACATAACCGCTAATTGAAGCAATAAAGCAAATACATAACCGCTAATTGAAGCAATAAAGCAAATACCGTTTCTCGGCTGGATTGTTCCGTAGAACCAACTTTATCAGCACTTCTGGACATTCTTTCTTTCTGGTTAGTATCAATTAAAGCTACAATAGGCGTCCTCTTCTCCTGAGAAATGTCTCCTGTTGATTTTGTTCGACGTTTACTAACATTCAGCGGATCTCGTTCGTATGCTAAATGATGGAACAAGTTACAATTTAAACTAACCAACTAAAAATAATTGTAAATTACAAATTAGAGGAAGATCTGGCGGTAAAAGACGAATGTTATCGACTGAAATTCGTCCAGAGTCGCCGTCGTCAAATTCAACTAAGACATTTCCTTCCGAATCTGGTGAAGAACTTGGACTAGTAGATTTGGAAACTGTTCCTGGATATAAACATCGGTACTGCTGACTCCAATAAGCACACACGCGTGTTCCCTCGGGAAGGTAACGAATTGAACCTGGTTTCACTTCGACAACCTAAAATTTAATCAATTAAAAAAAATTTATAACTTCTACTACTATCAAAATGACGTACTTAAGTTTATTTTAAATTTTACAATTCTATTCAAAACTCTGTTATATGTTTTTCAAATATTTTTACAAAAATAATATAATTTCGTTTATAAAAATTCCTTATTAAAAATGTATTACCGCTTCTTGCAGTATTTCTTCTCTTGAGTATATATGAGGTCTATTTCCTCTTTCACCGTCGACTGTAATGCCGTAAACATCAGGGGGTCTTATTCCCACAACTCTTCCAGAGTAGAAAAGTCGATCAATCATTGTCAGAACTCTCAGACTGTCCTTCAATTCTTCAGCATTCATTACACACGATCTTGGTTCTACAATAAGTATAAAAGTTAAAAATGAACTACAACGTCATTCACGTTACAGAACGACGATGGTACGCGATAAAACCCCAATATTTTCAAAAACCTAATGATATTAATAAATTACTGACACCAATTGGTCAATTTTAAACACTGAATGCCAAATATTGTGTATTAAAATTTATTAAAAAAATTTGCACGTACTATACATATTAATGCATTTTTATTTAAAAAGTTGGTGTCTTTAATAATAATAATCACCATGCCATAATTATTTTCAAATATCAAATTCCTACAAACACCACTATAGTACTACATAATCAACATATTATTACCAGGAGTTACTGGACGTTCAACCAGGTGACTCAATGGCAAATTGTCTCCTTCGCTGTAGCTACTGGTTTCAGCTGGGCTATCCGAATCTGACTCACTAGACGACCGATTTGTATTTATTATATCTACGTCTTCGTTTTGGTTGATTGGTTTAACAGATTGTAATGATTTAACAGTTTGACCACCACAGTTAGACGTACAACTGACAGGTGTTAGCTTGATTTTCTTAATGCAAGGTTCAGTATCTGTTTTCCTACAACTGGTGTTGCTTCGCTTTTTAGATATTTTAGTCGTTTCTTCAGTTCGCACTTTCCAACTGGTTAAACCAGTGACAGCAGAAGCTGCGTTCATCGCAGCTGAGACTGTTATTTCACGTGAAACTCCACTGTTGTGACTATTTGCATAGCTGTTTACATTATTTGAGTGACTGGAAGATGTGTTTCGATGACGAATTTGTTCGTTATGTGATTGGAATGAAGTTTTTGCATTTGATTGCGCTTTGCAACTTGGCTCATTTAAAAATATCCTTTCACTTCGTCGCCTTTGCCAGGCTTCGTCTTCTAAATAGGAGTATTTACATTTGGTTGGTGTGGCTGATGATTGATCCTCAGATTTTATTGTTTCTGGAGATTTTATCTGGTCAACTGATGACGGAAAGTCGTTACTACTTGTATCTGCAAAAATTAAAATCATGACCAAAAGACCCGCATAAATACAATATTGTCATTTATTAATTTAGTAAATTTAACCAAAAATAATTCAGAAACGTTTATCAATAATTATCTACATGATTTATACAAATTTACTTTTAATTTTGTCTTAGCAAATGCAAAATATCTCATTGCTTTTGCATGTTTTATAATTTCATTGACTTATTGCCATTTTACTTGGAGTTCTTTTAATATCTTTTAGAACGAAATTGACTAAACTAATTTAGAAAGAACTCATAATTTTAAAATTTATTAAAATAAATTTTACCGCATTTCGTCTCTACAGTATTGAGAGTATTACTGGATCCATTACAGCTGTCCTTTTCCACATCTTTAATATCGTTTGTCTCTTCAGCTAAATGGCTAACAGTTGGGACGGTCAGTTCAAAAGTGGTAGCTTGAGTGGCTGCACAGGTGGCCAGAAGACCTAACCCAGAATTGTCATCGTCTTCCAAGATGTTGGTGGGGATGATGGAAGCAGCTTCTTCTTTGGCATCGTCAACATGACCTTTAAAAGGTGGCATGGTACAGGACACTGAAAGGGAGCCTGTTTGCACTGCATTATAAGAGCGAGTTTTATGGAGGTGCTTAATTAATTAACTAATTGACTAATCAAAAAAACCAAAACAACAACTGAAAAGTCGGCAAAAACTAAAAATGAGATAAAATTAAAGAACTGAAGCGATGAATATACAGTCAGCCATTTGCATTTTGCAATCAAATATAAATTCAAAATCCTTTAAACAATTGCTGAAATCAAATGAAATTATCATTAACCTCAAACTACGTATAAAGTGCTTGGAACAAAAAATAAGCTGCAGAATTAAAAAAATAAACCAAACAAACATTAAGTGGTGAATTGGCGGCGGATGATGAAAATGAGTTTAAAAGCACTTATAATTGTGGCTTTGTTTAAGTTAGCTATTTTATCAATTCAGTGCTGCAGTAAGCTGAATAAATTGGAAATGATCGCGCAATTTGCTAACAAACCGACCAAAATCTCGATTTTTAAATAAAGGATTTTTAAAACTATTAATGACAATTTAAAATAAAGAAATTCAAACTCGAAAGTAGAAAATGCACTAACAATTAAATAAAATAATACCAATGGAAAATGATGGACATGTTAATACATCATCCACATTTTTTCATTTGTTTATAAAATCAAAATTTTACCAACTAACTTGTATTGTTAAATTAATTATTAGAGCTTCTTCGTGTCGGTTTACGCAATTTAGGTGTAAACTTTAGGCTACAAAACCAAATTCTGCATTCGTTTGTGATTATAGTATTTAAAAATCTACTAACATTTTTCAGATTATAAGATGCCCATTAACTAGAATAAAACACTTCAAGTTTACATAAATTTAGAAACAGCAGAATATGTATTACTGTGCTTATAAATCGCGCATATATTTCAAAAACTCCTAACTTTACTAAATAGCCTGATTAAATTAAGGCACTTTTGGCAAAATTACTTACTGAATGATAGTGAAAGGTGTTCCACTTCCACAACAGATCGACTGTCATCCTTTTGGTCCTCGTATCGACCTTTGCTTCCACTTGCATTTCCACCTTTCGATAATCCATCTTTTCGTTTACCCCGTTGCTGGTCTTTGGTGTGAGATTTTGATGTTGGAGGCTTCGGTTTCACTTTGTTTGACTGACACAAACTCGAGTCATCTATCAAACAAAAAATCTCCAGTTATTAAATATGTAAAGTATTTAAATTTTAGATTGGTTTCATAACATTTCAACAATGAGATCAATGCTTTCAACAGCAAAATGTATACTGCACCTGAATCTGACGTTTCAGTGGTTGTTTCGTCCGGCGTTGATGTCTGACCTTTACTTGGACTACTAACGTTAACAGTCGTTGATTTAGTTATAGTCGACTGACAAGACTTTTCTATTAAAGGTGGTGGTGGCAACTGTTGCTTTAAGTTGGTAAAAATCGCTGACGATGGAGAAGACTTTGTTGTAGTGTTTGTAGATTTCTTTAGTGTTGGCACCAGTTGGAACAGTGAAGGCGGACAAGCTGCTAAAGAAGACGTCCATTTATCCAAAGTTGTCATCGGTTTCGGCGTTGACGTAACAAGGTTAGGTGGATTCAATATGGATTTATTGATAAAAGAATTCGGGTTATGTGTGTTCGACTGCTCGTTTACTTTATTGAAACTTGGCGTTGACAATGATGTAGATAAGACTGAACTGCTGCTGTGATTATTGGTGTCACAAGTGCTTGAATTCTTGTGACATGAAAGTAGACTTAACTTTGCTCGTTGTAACTTATGAAATTTGAACGACTCTTTTGACGATTTTTTACTCTTTTTCGGTCTTCCAAGTCTTTTTTTGGAAGATGAATGAGATTCAGAGTCTTTCTTTGCTAGCTTAGCCAGCTCTTTCTGCTTTTCCTTATACTTCATTTGTATATCTACCAATTTTAATCTCACTTGCATCTCAGATGGGTCCATTTCAGCTGATTTAAATGCAGAACTTTCGCTATCTTTAGTGGAGCTACTGGTGCTAATCGACAGAAACGACGATGAAGATGAAGAAGATGGAGCTGTTGAGTACTGCGACTGTTTCTGCGCTATAAAATGACCATATTCTTTATTTGTCTTTGGTATTTTATAAGAACTGTCAGCTGCTTCTTCAGTTACAGATGTATGATCGCCAATCTCCTCACTAACAAATGAAGAAGTTTCGTTATTTTCTTGAAGAATTCGCTGTGCAGCCAAAGCACATAGAAGCCCCAATCCTCCCAGATCTTCATGATTTTGCTGACAATTTTCAACTTTAATATCCTTTTCAGATACTTCAGCTCCGACATTCGATGTCTCTGTTTTAAGTTCTTCGTTAACAACACCTAGATTTTGTTCAGCTATCGTCGCTGACAGTAATTCTAAACCTTGAACGTTCAAATCTTCGCGTTTTTTATTAAAGCTCGTTTCTATTTCGTCAGACATTTCACATTGGACGCTTATATCTTCAACTTTGACAGTTGAAGTACTGCTGATTGTCATCCCTCCTTTCAAATCAACAGGTAAAGGTGCTTGAATAGCTGGGGCTACGTCTTTCAATTCGTCGTCTTCATCATCGTCTGTTAATGGGGGAGTTTCAGTCTGATTACAAGCATCAGCCATTCTTGCAACTTCTACTTTGACTGATGAAATTTCTATGTCTTGTTGTGACGTATTTTCTGAGCTAGTTGGTTCGACGTGAAGTTTGGGAGAGATGTGAAGACAAGAACATGAAGACACTAAAGATGGAGATGAAGTGCTGGTTAAAGGTTCAGCCATTATTGAAACTGTAGTTGAAGGCTGCAAATCTAAACAACATTGCTGAGAGCTGGTAACAACTACAGAGGATGAAGTTGTTGAGTCGACCACAACTTTATCTTCTTCTTCTTTAATAATTGACGATTTATGTAATATTTCTTTCGATTCGGAGCCATTTTGTGAACTAGAAACAGCAACTAAACTTAAGTTCAAAGTTCTGTCGATGTCAGGATTAAAATTGCAGTCAAAATGTGAACGTTCCTACAATAAAACATCCAAAATTAATAGTGATCGTCGATGTTTTTTTTAAATTGTCATTGATTTTTGTAAAATGCACAGCTCTTAGTTTTAATTTCTTTTTACCTGCGTTATTCTATTATTTGTTAAGACAGGTGAAGAAATTTGCCGTGAAATAGCTGCTGTGGCACTGGTATTAGCTGTAGTGGATAAGGCTGGTGAAAATATACATGATTGGAATGGTTTATGAATAGTAGGAAGCTGAGACACTGTTGGTGCTGTAGGCCACATGGTCGGTGGTCTTTCCATTAAATCTACAAAAAGATCGTTTAAAATCGACATATCAAACTTTCTTTATAACATAATACTGACTGATATTAGCTGTTGGAATTAAAAACAAATGACTTGTTATTGGATCTCTGGCCAATTGATATCCAATGGGTGGAAAAGGAGGTGGCGGATGAGTTGGTAAAGAAGCCGTCAACTGGTCAGCAGAACCCAACTGCATAGAAAGTGACGTTGGTGAATCTGAAAAGGAGTTCTGACCCAACCAGAGTGCAGGATGAGCACCAGGAAACCATCTGGCTTTCTCATCATTTGTCCAACACGAGGTTGTAAGAGAATTTCCACCTATAAACACATTATTTTTAAACTCCGGAACCTTCAAACAAAATTCCAAATGATCTAACCGGCTATTACAAGTCCAGGTGGAAACTCAGCAGATGATGTAACCAGTGGAGGTGCATCATTAGTGGAAGACTTATCACAACATACCATTTTATTTTTCTCCCTATTAAAAATGTGCTCATATATAGAAATTTATAGTTATAATAATACATTTTAATAACATTATTTACATTAATATATCTCCGGAAAGTTGACGAGATTTGGTGCTGGATGAAACATCGCTGGACTTTGATAGACCAGAATGAGTTCCACATTTTGAAATTCCTTGTTTACAATTTATAGAGTCAGATCTCGGTTTACATTGCTGTTGCACTTCTTGACGCTGTTGAGCTACAGCAATTCCGACTGGAATCGATGAAGTGCCTGTCACAATAATTATTACATTAAAACCGGTTTCAGTACATAAATTACAGGTATTTTAAATTCAAAATACAGTCGTTCATCCATGTTCAAAGATTTAAGTCAAGTAAAAATTCGGAATAATTATTTTCCTAACCTGTATTTAATGAATGTGAAAATATAGAAGACGAACTTCCCTCGACAGACGAGTTGGAGCTCGTATCGTTACTCGCTGCCATTTTGGACCTCGGTTTCCTTTCAAACACCGGAACGTCAATTCCATTTCCTTTACTTGAAAAATTTTTGATTTTTTCTTCCATTTGAACATTTGACGACCATTTGGTAACTGACGGTGAACTGTCAATGTCTGTAACGTTAATGGGACTTGAGGGCGACGACGAAGCTAACGAGGACGAAGAAGATGAACGATCAGATAAATTTAACTCGGATGATGAAAGGGGAGTAGCTGTAGTCATGGATTTATGAACATGTTCGGTAAAACATCTTTGGAATGAAGTTCCACAATTAACTTGCTGCAAAGAAGTCATTGTAGTGGTAGTGGGAGTAACTGGAGTAGTAGTTGTCACTGTGAAAGTAATGTTACAACCAGATTGTTTAAGTGTGTAATCATAAGGAGCTGATTGAACCGGTGAATCTCTGCTCGACTCTGCAGCAGGAAAAAGTTGACTGGAATGTTTTTCATTTTGAGCGACAATTTTGTCTACCACAATGCTTTTTCTACGACATTTGTTGTGCGACTGAATTCTTGGTTGAGCAACGACCGATTTGGAGATTGTTGATGCCACCGTTGCTGATGTTGTGGCTGTTTCAGCACTTACACCCAACTGACTTTTGGTGGCTAAAAGTTTATTTGTAATGCTTTCTATATGAGAACCTTTAACTGCAACTTTGTTTGACACTTCGTCTTTTACCGACGTCATGCTTGCTGAAGACCTAATTTCAGCGCTGATTTTGGCTGAACATGTACTTTCCTCTGAGGTTCCAACAGGAGGACCTTTACCACTTTGTAACACCGGTGGAGTTATAGTGGAAACTCTAGATACCTTTTTATCGCTAAAATTTTGTTCATTTGATTCTTCACTAAATTTTCTATGCTTTACGTTTTCGTTTGACTTGATTTGCTTATCGTGATGAGCAATTGAATGACCATTATTTCTCAAAGAGTATGCCTGATCTTCATCTCGTTGGCTATCAAGGCTCTGAGAATAATTTATAAGGTTAAGAACGTCATAATCACCACTTTTACAATCTACATCGTCTCCACCGTTCATTAGATCTAAGATAAAAAAAATTATTATACAAAATTAAAAAGTTCAAAAGTTTCAATTACTTTGTGCCCTTAAGTTGGTTCTTCCTTGTCGATTTGTAGAGCAATCAGGATTTGACCTAACTGTAGTGGATGATTCTGTTTGGTAAGGACACGGAGGCCTCTGTGGTTCAACTTTAACGCGCACATTTTTATTGTTATTATCACAGACATTAGTTGTGGAGGCGTTGTTAGAATAGGGTGGTGATATTGGACTAACATAAATGCTAGAAGAAGAATTGGAAGTAGTAGAAGACAGTCTTAAGGCCAGTGGCATTTGTGACGGATCGAAAGGAAGAAAAGTAGTTCCGTATAATCGATTATAATCCTTCAATAAAACTTTATTGGTACTAGAAGTTGTTGTCGAAGAAGCAGTTGTCGTTGCAGTTGTTATACCTACTGAAGATTTTTTAACATCTTGACAACTTAAATTTAATGCTTGAACTTGAGTCGAGTCGTTCCCGATTGGTGAGCGATCCAGACGAGTGTGGCCACCATTTATACCAACGACAGTCTGCACTGAATCAGGCTCAGTAATAGTCTTCTGTTTCTTTCTACAACTTTCACTTTTAGTAATTTCCCTTTTAATCGCTGTAGTTGCAGTTAGAGATGTTGTTGATGTCAGTAAAGATTCAGAAACACTGCACTTGATATCACTTTCGTTAAATTTTTGATCTTTTGGTGAATTCAGTACAGTAATGGGCCGACAATCTCCCTTGCCATTACCGGTCACGCTTTTACCGTTTAAATTACTTTTTGCCCGAATATCTTTGATTGTTGACGCAGACGATGACTTTTTGCTTTTCTCGTCATCAGCTACGATACCACCAAATGAGTTCCCAGATGTGGTTAAAGATCCTGTTTTGGCTCCACCTATTATTTTCGGTGTACTTGAATTGGCACTGGAACTTTTGCTCATGTAATCGTACGGTGTTGAACTAACAATTCTTTGTGGTAAAAAGTCTGGCAAACTTCCGATGGTTGATGAGCTTCCATTCGCAGCTAGATCTGCTGATTCTAGGCTGCTCAAACTGGGAGAAAACGGCGAGCCGATAGGGAAGCTTGCCGGATGATATAAACCATAATCTAGTTCAACATTTTTATAAAAATCAGTCATACTTTTAGTAAATCCACAATTAAACGATATACAAACCACGTGATCGATCAAACATTGAGTAATATGGACTGTTTCTCTGTAACAATTTTGCTGCAGAAGCTTGAAGGCAAAGATTATTGGCATCGTTTCCAGTCAACATTGGATAGTAAGGAAAAATATTTGCTCCTAAACCATAACGTCCATAACCTAAGCAAATAAACCAACACATTTTTAACTCTGAAAACGTAACATTTTTTTTAAAAAGAAATACAGTAATAAATAAGAAATTTACTGTCAAGTAACGGTGAAGGTGGTGGAGTTTGTGACCAATGGCTATGTACATTGGCCAGTCCTGGTGGTGTTCTGAACGGTGAAGAAGCACTCATTGGTACCGACATTGAAGATGCTGATAAAGTTGGAGCTGTACAGCCATTAAGAAAAGCATAATTCGTACCTGTGATAAACAAAAAAAAACCCAATTGAGTTCCATTACATTTATATTGAATGTAATTACATTAAATGCTTAGATTTTAAAAATCGCGCTAAAACTGATAACAATGCTAAACAGCGGCTGAAAACATCATTAACATTGCTAAATTTTCTTCACTGAACATAATCAGCCTACATTCATTAAATAGTATCATAACAATTTTGAAATCAATTAAGATATTCTGTATATAATTGTGTATGATAGTAATTATTACATTTATTAAATTATTATTGTACTGTATTTCCGATAAGTTGATACGAACGGCTGAAATTAGTTAACAAATGCCAGGCGGCGGCTGAATGTAACATTACATAATATCATAACATAGAGCAGACAGGAACAAGAAAGATGCGAAGACGACAGTGTCAACTGTGTTTTAATCTACAGTATTCTTAAGAGGAATTACATTGATATCATTTTCTCATGGCTCTAATGTTAAACGAATAATTTTCTACAAAGAATAAAATGTAATAAAGAGCTTCAGCGTGAAGATAATTTGTAAGGAAAAAAGAAAAGACCGTGGCGACTCGTAATGGAGGAAGAAAAATTCTATGCGTTGTGCTTCACTTCTGTGCAACTTTCAACCAACAAAACGTGGTCAGTTTCAACATAAACAACAATGGAGGCGAAAAGGACTGTTTTATAAAGTAAGCCTTATAATAAAACGCAAATGTAGTTAGTTTCCAAAAGAAATGGACGAGGGGGGGAGTGAAGAGAAGGCAAATAATAAGTATGATTGTCGGTAATTATCATGACGATAAGTAAAAAAAAACATGCTCGTGTGCTTTGCGAGTTGTTTTGTGCGCGCGCGGGATTCCGAAGCCTTTGATTTTTCGTGGGCTCCAGCCTCCATTGCTGGCGGTAAGCCAATCATCAAAAATAAAAACCAAAAACGACTAAACACCTCGAAATACATCAACAATAAAATAAAAAAAGATGCACATTTTATAACGGTTTTTCGAAAAATGATCGAAAGATTGTTTACAGTGCTGTATTTAATAACCGATTAAATACTGTACATGAACAAGCCATAATACTGAAATGCAAGTGTTAATATAAGTATTTTTTTAAAGCTCAATAAATTTCTGTTATAAAAATAGTCAAACAATTAAGGTATATAAAGTACCGTATAGAAATTTTCAAACACGAGAAAGCTGCGAATATTATGCTAACGACTTCGAACATTTTGGCGTTTTACATGCCGTGATAGACGTTTGATTCACGGCATTGAATCGTTGTCCGATTTCTAGCTTAAAATTCTGCGATTTAGTTTTAAATGAATTAACTAAAAATAAAATTATTTAGCAATTATTTGATCATAATTAATTCTAAACTAGTGATTTAAAGAAAATTATTGGTAATTGTGTTTGTTAGTGTTTTTAGTGGTTATTGCTAGCTCCTATAAAGTGCGCATGTTACCGAATTATTATTACCGTGTCTGGTGCACAATTCACGGCATCGGTATAAAGGGAATCCATGAAGTCAGAAATCTTAATATCTCTCCTGATAAAATTTCTAATACTAAATAACACAATGCCTTTTGTTGATTATAAAATGCCAATTTTATTCGACAAAAATAATATTGTAACACGTAAAAAGGGCGAATTTTACCATTTAATTTCATGCCGTGACGAGTGCATTTTACACGGCATTGAATAAGTTATTTAGGGCATTTTCCGTAATCGAGCGTTAAACGCATAAACGTCCGAGAAGACTTTTTTCTTTGATTGGTGAGTACTTTTAATTTTATAGTTTTAGTAATAAAAATGAGAAAATAATTTATATATTACAGTATGGGTTAACAATAAGGCTTACTAATAGTGTAGTGGATGGTCGTTCTTTTTGGGTGTAAGCTATCAGAAAATTAATAAACTAAATATTTCACGATGCAAGTTATGAAAGTTTAAATAACCTGAACAGGTTTTACATTCGGGAAAAAAACTTTGTTATTTTGCTCTTGTCTGTTATACACTATCATATCCATTTAATTACGAAGGATTTGGGTTCTTCAGCAACATAATTAACCCGAGTTAATTAGTTAATCATAACGCAATTAGTTGCAAGGTTTCATAAAAGTTTGGTGAACTTCTTTTAAACATTTTAGGAGGTTGAAGTCCTCTTTTCTGTTGAAAAAATTAGCATTTTATGTCGTAGTGCTATAAATAGGGGAGCCTTGTTGAACATATTTTGGCCTATTTTGTCCCATTAATTACATTAATCACCATTTCCAATTATAAATTTAAACAAAAACATTTCTCCCATAACTTTAAGGACAAAATAAACAAATAAAGAGGCCCTAATCAGTTACTACAATACACAAATCACGCAAATGTTTCGCGCCACCTGTGAAAATTTTCTCCGTCTCATTTACAGCGTTAATTGACACAAGAAAAAAATAATTTTGAAAAACAAAATTCAGGAGATTTGAACCATGAATTACACTATTACAACTAAAAGCGTTTAGAGCTGTCTGAATTTTTACTATAAAAATTGGCTTAAACGATACACTGTCCTCAATTAAAAATTGTCATTAAATTTCTGTGCCTTTAAAAATAGAAAGGGCATCGTTTTGCCCTCCTGGAAAGCTTTAAAGATAACCCTGAAAATTGATGTGTTTAAACTTTAAATTGTACTTTTGGGGACCACCAACACTTCTCAAGTTACATTGTCTAAAATTAAATGCAGCTGTGTGTACTTTGGGGTTGTTTTCGTTTCGTAAAAATCCTGACAAACTTATTAAATAGGCATATCACTAAAGAATTAAAGTTTTCAAAATTCGAAGCAACCAGTTCCGAAACTTGTTATTTTAACAAACGAGCTCTAAATTCAAAATGTGACTAAATAGTAAAAGAATTTTGGCTAAAAAAATGACGTTTATTTCGAGGTATAGGTACATTTACCAATTACAGTACCTAATTTTAAAAAATCTCATCACGTCTTACTATATTGTAACTTATATGCATTCAGTAATTTTGTTTAACCGATTGTTACAGGATATGCTATCGTACTTGGTGCAATTTTTAAAATTATTTGTTAATCCTTTAATTGGTGTATAATTTTTAATTGAATTACAAAGTTAAGGGCCTGATTTCAACTTTACAATAAGCATACGGTACATATTGTACATCATGATTTAGCATTGTCATATTGTCGGTGGATGTTTAGTAATGTTTTGCCAGTACTCGTATTCGACAATTACAGTATTAAGAAACTTTTTCTGTATTATTTGTCAAATGAAATCTTTTTTTCTAAAAAAAAAAGTTGAATTGATAGTGTTATGTTTTTATTTTGGAAGAATTTTAGATCATTTGTAAATATTCTGCACCTTTTCGACAGGGGATTAGGACAAAAAGAGGAACGTTGTGAGAATAATTTGAAAATTTGTTAAGGAATATTTAAGCCTTATAGTGGATATTGGTATAGGCATAGTCACTAAAATCCCTAACTTAAAAAAATTATCTTAAATTCTGTTAAGAACATAATGAGTAAATACACTTATCAAGTATTATATATAAATATCAGTTAAATGTACAGTAGAATAAGTATCTAATGTAGTTAGAAGTTATTAAGGCTTAAAAACAAGGTCCCTCAAACGGACATTTTTCAAATGATAGTACTGTAAAGGCTTGTTAGCAACTTTTAATCTAATTGGCTTTAAAAATTAGATTTACGTTGTGTGTTTTTGTTTATAACGTTAGTTTAGTAGAACTTATTAAATAATTACCTGTGTTAATTGTGAGCGATGGTAAAAAGCGATCTTGACACTGTAATGGTGGTAAGGGCGACGGAGCGGACACTGACGCAGCCGGCGTTGCATGTGGTGGTCCCGGCCGACCAATCTCATGTGGAACGCCAGTACGTATAGATGCACTATTGCTGCCGGGTGATTGCGCATAATGAGCCGCTGCCGCTTCAGCAGCTGCCGTCGTTGAATCAAGCATTCCGGTGGGGCCCGCCATAAGTAGTCCCGTTGTAGTTGAACTGCCGGAATGGTGATGATGAACGTGATGGGAATGAAGAGAGGAAAGATGATGAGAATGTGGTGGAAGGTGGGGAGGGGGCGGATGAGCGTGACTGGACACAAAACGAGAAGTTGTAGCGGTTGTTATGCTTCCACGACCTGCCGCGTTTCCAACGCCACGCACGGCGAAATCATTACGGGTTTCGGTCGTTGTATCCATTGCCGCTGTTGCTAGTTTACCGACAACAGCCGTACGTTGTTGACTGGTGGGAGTCGTACTATCCGCGGCATCTTCAAGCTTGCGTTTAGGTTCGTCGTATTTATCCAATTGTTGGATTAGACATCTAAAATATAAACGTATGAAAGAAAAATTAACATTGAAAGTCAATCGTAGATATTATATCAAACAAAAAAGTGTTCGAAATAAATATATAAATTTAACAAAACAAAGTTGCAAAATGCATAGAAGTCAGTGTGTGTTGATGTAGTTTTTTTTATCTATGCAAATATGTGATAATAAACGAAATGACCCTGAGTTTTTTATGTATTTTTTAGTCTTGTTTGCCAAACTATAATATTCGTGGTAAAAGTTAGCGATTTCCAAGTACAGCCAGTTTAAAGTGCTTTTTAAAAAAAATATCAGGAAAATGATTAAATTAAAGCAACATAAAAGACCCAAGCTAACTGCGAATACTGTAATAATGAAGTCCAATTTTTAACTTTTTTTAAAATCATAACAATTAATTTTTCAAAGTTGTTTATAACCTGAAGGGATTCTTAGAAAACAGCTTCAAACGTGACAATCCAAAAATATGATTGTTATTATAACAGGGCATAAAAGTCGAAGGGAAAAACAATTTTTTTTAACTCCACTGATTATGTAAAAAGTGTGAAAAGAATTTTGAATATATGGCTAAAAACAACATAGTCATATTACTTGGGCTGTTCAACAACGCTATGTTAACTTAAGCCAAGAAAAAATTTTAAAAGCCCCTGAATTTCTTTCACATGCAAAATTAAGAAACAAATTTCACACGCTTAAAATCTTTAAAAAGGTCGACCAAACATATGAGCATTGAAGCAAACGATTTTATTTAAAAAAAAAAAAAAAGTGTTTTTCCAAGAATTGTTTTTGCATCTGAATTCAATATTACTTCAATAATATTTACTAGGAAATGCTTGATTTTTGGGGATAGGTCAATCGCACAGGTGTTACAGAGTCGAAGTAAAGTGGTTCCAGATGGCTCAATTTAACTACTGAAGCACTTGTATGGTACGGTTGGTACCTAATAGTAGTCGCCATTTCCACAACTAAAATACTTAGCGACATCATGTGGGCCTATTAATTCAAATGAAGTATACTTTAATACTTACAATGACTACTAATCACATTTGTTGGTCAAAATATGAAATCGAAATATTTACAATGAATTTACCAGCAGTGTTTCTATTTAAAATATGCGTTACCACCACTCAAGGGGTCACTAGCTATCTATTCGGTCACATTTAGTAAAAAAAAAACTACGTTTAGACACGAAACATTATTAACTGTCAATAATAGTAAAAGCTTCAAATGCAATAATCGAATATGAACATGCCATTTGTGTGTGAGTACGTTATTGACTAAGTTTAGTACAATCATATCATGAGCAATATTTTATTAGTATATCAACAGAGTAGAAAAGTCTCGCACAAAGAGAAAGTTAAATGGACATCCAAGTGCATTCAGTAAAACGAAAGCAGAAAACTATGTTAGAGGTTAAATTTGAGACAATATAGCTCAATTAGTAAACTCACTTTTACTTTATTAGTTGCAAAAGTTACCTCTTAGTTTTGAATAACGTTTATTTTGCATCTAATATATGTGACCAAAGCATTTACTTTTATGTCTTAATATACTTTAAATTTTGAAGCTTAGCCTACTGTACTTGTAATTTGTACATTACTTGTGTATTTCAAGTTACTAGCACACATGAATGCTTATAGCCAATCTGAACTCAACTCAATTTAGATAGCGTCATTAAAAATCAAATTAAGAATAATATGAGCTACAAAAAAAATCTTAAATGGTAAAATATTTGCATGCTAGAAGCCAAATTCTGTATTTATAACGAAAGACTTCGTTATTATAAAAAGCTTATTTTATTTCTGCAACTTGAATTATGTACATTTAGTTATTTTAACATTCGATCTTTAGTACAAAATTCAATATGGTGCTCCTTATTAGGTGTTTTAATTACATTTGGTTTTCAAGTTACTAGATTCCCGAAATTTGACCACTTTTAATTTACAATATACACGTACTGTACATGACATTATTCAGATACTCTAGATGTGCAGTAACATAAATCTTAAATAATCTAAAAATCTTTACCTATAAAGGTAATACTGGGGTTTGAAAATATAATCTTTGTTTTTATATCATTTCTAAAGGTAAACATTATACTGTCTATATTGTCAAGATATCGACTGATTGATATGTCACATTAGATGTATACTTCAGTTTATTTTAATGTCAGTCACAGGTTTAATGTCGACAGTCAAGCATAATAACATTGACACTTTTTTCCAACGCACACAGGCGCCATAATGGCGTTGCTATCATTTAGTATCTTTTTTTTACCATACTACAGTATAAATACACATACATTACATTTTACAGCCTACACAGATCACTGTATATCAAATCTGTACACTTTTAGAGGACAAATGCATGGTTCTTCCAGACTTCCTGCTATCTAATACTCAGTTGCTGTGAAGTCGTGAACCAATAACAGCCAGTAAATCATTAAAACTTTATACATAATTATATTAGTATAAAAGTGAGACTAGACTTAAATTTCCATGTCAGTTTAACCGAGAGCAGTGAGTCGTTTGCTAATAGTCATCAAAATACTTAAGAAACAAGTCTGTTGGTCTTGCTTATTATAATGTAAGTTTATAGTTAAGAGTGATTTGTGTACTGTAGTGTTTTGGGTAGCTCCTGTTAAGAACACATTATTACAAGACCTTAATATACACCAAAATCACTCCAAATGTATACTAAAAACTTTCATATAAAATTAAAATATAAACATTATTTTATGTAACTTTAAAGTTGACCACTGAAGATGCGAGTCCATCATTTGGTAGATGCAAGTTTGCACTTGAAGACACTTTTGAAATTATTGTTTAATTAGCTAATTTTTTTACAGTTATCACTTTTAATTTAGGCTATGGTCACGGTATTTGTCTAATTTCTATAGTTTCTGTAAAATTATTAACAATAATAATAGTTGAGCATTGTAGAAAAGTTTCAACTACCTTTTTGTCTTGTGATTTGAGCACCATTCGCTAATCAATTGGTCTTTTACTAAAATCAATCGCCATTGTTATTCAAATGCATTACAATTATTATTATAATATTTTTATTCATTACATTATTATATGGTCAATCAATGTGCACATGATGTCAAGTATTATGGTTACCAATTGTCTTTTTAAACAATGAAAAATAATAATAAAAATAGCGAGAGGGCTATAGCTTCATTAAAATGATTATTTCCTGCGATGGTTACAGCTTTATAACCAAACTTTTATGACTGGACTTGCGCATGCGTAGTAGAAACTAATAACAAAGGCCTTTTATGGCTTTTTTAAAAGTGCTTTTGTTGTTGGTGGGAGCTATTCTGTGAATTTGGCCCCAGATATTTGTTTACCACTAAAGCGAGAAAGAAATTTTGTTTGATAAAATTAAAGGAAATTTAACCATTTAAATAAATAAAAAAGGGTGTTAACTTCAACTCCGCACAACTGAAAAACACTTATTTCCGGTTAAATATACATCTCTGTATAAAATAAATATACTGCTCAGTACTGCATTACAAAATTTAAGTCACGTGATCGGAAATGGTCAATGTTTTTCCTGCAAATGTTACAGTATATACGAAACAATTGTACTATAGTTTTAACATGTTTAAATTTTCTACAATTTTTAAATTTAAGTCAGATAAAAAAAAAGAGTTAAATATTCTTGTTTATATAGAAAGAATTGGACACTGGACAGCCAGTTGCTTGATGGTTTTCTGATGTGATGTTATTTTCATTTCCGCTTTTAAGATGTGTTTATGTTGATCGCGTGACTTAACGCTTCTTTGAATACAAAAACATTTCTGAATTTATAGCCGATAGGGGGAGGTGTTGGTTTTTTTTTTGTTTTGTTTTGGATACAAGTTAGACTTTGCTCTGAATGAATAAACACACCTTCCCTTTACTGTACTGTAAGGGACTAATAATTATTGGTGTTTTCTTGTTTGTCTCTTGTTGCCAAATAATACTGTGTGTAATGATTATGACAATAATAAACACAATTTAAACTATAGCTGAAGTTTGAAATGAAAATATCCAAAAATAAGTGCTTCTGAAACTTCTTCCAAAGGCGTCCCGTAATCAGATTTGAAAATCGTTGAAATATTGATAATCGTTCATGTATAAAATTGTCAAATTATACTAGGGGTTAATATAAATTTCCTCAATCACAAGAAGAATCATAAAATTATTGTATGGCCCGGTCCAATTGGTCTATCATGGCCAACAAAGAAGCAACACTAGCGATTGAAATAGATGCAAAGTTTAGCATGTAAGCGATTTTCTCTAAGAAGTCCATCAATGTACCTTAAGATAATTATCGAATATGTTTTTAAAAAAATTCCTTAATCTGCTTTTATATTATTTTATATCTAAATCCTAATTCATAGCTTAAATTAGTGCGGCCTAGTAGTTGTTTGTCACTGTAGTTTTCATTTTTTTATTACTATTAGTAAATTGTAGTAAACTTACTATTAATATTAATTTGATGTATGAAGTTTGTTGGATTCTAGTTTGGCTCCCCCTAGCGGTTGCTCATCCTTCAAAATAAGCATGCACCATGCATTTGGCACAAGCTGTCCTCCTCTCATCATTTTCCCTCCCTACTTTGCCTCTCTTCGTCCCACAACACCCATACTAATTTCCAAACCTCTAAAAATTCTTCATTCTACCTCACCCCACTACCATCATCTTCTTCCACCCCCCTCACAAGCATAGAGGATGAGATGAGGGAGATGGAGAAAACCTGTCACGAAGCCTTTTTCATTAAAAAAAATCAAAGAGTTGCGCCCTCTGGCGACCATGTTCAACCACCCTCAACTCGTTTTCATGTTCCCCCTTCATCTCTCCCTTTGTCTTGGCCCCCTATAAGGCTTGCATGTATTTTTTTCTACTACTTTTTAACGTCACATGACGCGTTTGACGACATAATGGAATGCCATTAAATGCAAAATAATAAGATGTAAAAATAAAATCAAAAGTTTCTTTCTGAAGATTTGAATTTGTGTGCAATATTTTGGTTTAGGGTATGTGTTTCATAAAATTATTATAAAGATTTAATATTTGAAATGTAATATTTTAATAAATAAAAACCAACCTATATAAGTTAACTTAACTAATTTAACTTAATGTATAAAAGCACCGGTGGTGTATACAGTAATTAAACAAAATGTAAAACTCCTGTAATTGAACTGGAATCTACGGATTCGTACATCACTCGACTTTATGCATGGCGTGCCATACTAGGTAGAAAAGTATACAAGCATAACCAAAGGCCTTCCCCTCTCCCATTCATGTGTCACTGTCTCAAACAATCAGCTGACCTACATTTCTACTTAGGCCTATTTTAGACTTGAATTTTTTTTTTAAAATTGAGAGTACGAGAATTTAACAATAGATCTATCATCTATAAAAAACTTTTTAGAAGTCTAAATTAATAGATAATTACTAAAATCAAATTTTAAATGTCGTAGTAAAAGACAATACTATAAATTAACTACGATTTATGGCAAGATTTTGCTTGTCTGCACTAGGGCTGAAAAAATGCAAAACTTTGAAGTTAAAAATTAAAGCAAGATGTTGATTTTAACGACTTTTATAAAAATAGTTTAACTCAGTTACGACTGGGGTTTACTGTAGTAGATACGGTACTAAATGTTATTGTTAGTTCTGATAACTTTTAATTATCTGGAAAAGAATGACTTAAGTGGTCAAAATCAAGTAATGAATAAGCCTACCTTACAGTACATGTAGGGTACCGTAGTTAAAATGACATGATTAGACAACAAATAGGAAAACCTAAGAAATGATGTGCAATACTAGAAATACTGTAAAGTGAATACAAATACTGTACTGTAGTATTATTCACTTTATAGTTTAGAACTTTAGGCAATTTTCAGTGATTTACCATGTACTGTATTTACAAAATAAACATTCTAATAAATAACAACAAATCTCTTTAGAAAACCATGACATTATTATTAAACTACAGTAAATGCTATCTAATACTAAAAACTATTGCGACTATAATAAATGCGTTACAAAATTACTGATTTTACAGTTACTTGTGTTAGACATAGAAACACATGCATGGATGCTGAATGTAATTCATGATTATTAGATCGTATAATTATTATAAATAAAATAACAATGTTATGCATCCATCAGTTACTTACCTAAGTTAACTTACAGAATAACTGTATAAGATATATAGTCTTAAAATGTATGATTTTAATGATACACCAAAACTCTCATGCAATGTTAACAACAATTGAGAGAATGGCGGATATAACGCTGCTGCGAAGTAATTCATCATTATGCAAATCTTAACAATGACTAATTCAAATATGACGTAACTACTAGTATAAATTTGAAAAAAATGAAAAACGAAGTTTTGATAAAGTTTAACAAACTTGCTCGTATTATCAGAAACAAGGATTGCTGGAGCTCGAATTTCAGAGTCTTCACTGTATATTATTAGATTTAATATAGTAACTATGGTTTGAAAATACTGTAATTGGTCCATTTTAAACTTAAGGACAAACTCGGGATCCCTATTTCCAAGGGCTTAATGTTTAGAAGCCAAATAAGTCTTTACATATTTCTTACAAGTCGCTCCTATTGCAGTCATTGTCTGTTGTGAATATATTAAGCCTATTGTAATACAGTGCAATACTTTAAGGTATTCTTTATTATAATTATGCGTTTTATATGAAAACTTTGCCAAATACAAGTGATTAAGGGAAATGTCGCTTAACGATTACAGCTATATAAGTAAACTTGCATAATAAAAACTACACAAAAAGGCTCAATAACATTTAATCAAAACTATTATTAAAACTTGTAAACATTTTGACAAGTACTTATATAATATTATTCAAAGCAATCATTTCTATAATACAGTATTAACTAATTGTTTTCTTAATGAAGGAACTAAATTATAGTGATTCAGTTCTCCATTAAAAGCCATGTAAATAAATTACTCGAAAAACAAAATGTACACAACATACATAGTTTTCAATGACTCAAAATCATTCTAATGCGTTAATTTTCAATAAACTGCAGCTTCCGTGCTTGCAATACAAAAAGACATTAAATTTAAATGAAAAAAAAATTAATGCTTGTAAACATTTTGATACATCAATAACATTAATATTACACTTTAATATCAAATATTTTATCGGTTGTAATATTTTCCTCCCGTTCTACCCCATCTCGATACAAATTTTTAAAGGGTTTTCTTATCTTTCGTGGTGGATTAAGTGGGGAATGAAGAAGAGCTGAAATTTCAAATTTATTTAAAGAGTTGAATGTAGTGTAATACTAATATAGTGTTTGTTGCTCTTCATCTTTTTCTGGTAGTCTGCCAGCCCAGCCAGCCAGCCAAATGACTGGCTGTGTGGAATCAATAACCCGACCTAATTTTATACGCTTCCCTCTCCCTCATTTTTACGACTGCGGCGGCAACGAAAAACTATCTCGCCGCCATTCTCTCACTTCATCCGGCAGAACATTATTCGTCTTATCCATCGTCAAATATGCATTTAGCTTAACCTTGACCTCGCTTAACTTGCGCTATCTTAAGAATAGTAACTGTTGACATCGATTTATTTTCATTTATTGATTGATTTTCAATGTACACAATATTCAATTTTAAAAAAATGCTACTGTAGTACAGTATTTTGGATTTGTAATATTTAAGATAATTTGATGTAGGTTTTGTTAGACAGTTTTGATGTTATTGGCAAGTTGAATTTTAACTTAAGTCACTTTGAGTGGTGCCACAAAAACTCGTTAAGATGTATTGTTGTTTTATTTTAGGTTAATTTATTATAGTGTCGATATAATTTATAAGATCACAAAAATAGTTTAGCTGTAACAACACTATAAATTTTAAGATTTCTAAAATGCAAAAATCGTCCACCCAAAATTAATTAAACAACATTTTTACTTCCTAAAACTTAAAACATGAAATTAGTCATCACCACACACATTTTTTTACACAGTTGAATTAACATTTTTAAAACTTTTAGTGGGCTGATACCTTCATATATCAAAATCTAGAATTAAACATTGAAAGGCTGTAATTTTTTACAGAAGAGAAACGAAGTATTCAGCAAGTGAGAGTCTATTATTAAAATGTTATAAATAAAAATTAGCCCCATTTCGATATACAGTATTATACTGTTTAAAGTCCATCGTGGGAGTCTAACTAAAGTGAATCACGAAGGACCTCATGTGCCTACTACTCATTGTGACGTTTCCTTGAATTAAAAGTGATCACCGTTGACGTCATTCTCAAGGCTGTTGTCCCATAAATCAATGTCAACTAAAGCTTCAACTTGAAGTGGGTTGCTCAGAGTGAAGTAGTTGTGAAGGGGTGGGACAACTCCACATATTTAACTGTTTATCATTTTTTTTTTGGTTTTTTTTCCATATATTTTTGTAGTTGAATTCTACTGTACATACACGGTTATTATATAAAAAAAGTTGGTTAAAATTAACTTTAGACTCTTTCAATAAGTTTCTCTAATAGTGGAAAAAGTTAGCTGAAGAACCTAAAGTGATAAAAACTGTATCGAAATTCACTAAAAATGGCCAACAAGAACCTAGCTTTAATGTTTCAATGTTATGCACTGATTTATCATAGAGTACTACTGTACCATTAACAAAAGTTGAAATACACTTGCAGACTAGGTGAAGCATGACCGCTATCAAAATAATAATTAACAATCTTAAGTCTTATTACAGCAAATTCGACTTATTGGTTTCTGAAACCAATATTACATTACTAATATGCTAATTTGTAAAACCGAAACACCCAAACACTGAAAGTAGATTTGCATTAAAATGGCGTTTTGTCTGCGAAAATGGTAACTTTTGACTTTAATAAAATTGTTTGATAAAATTATGTGTGAATGTAATTTAAAAAGCGGTTTTTTTTCTGGTCAGTAAGACAAAAGACTTGACATTATGTGAACTTTTCTAACTTCTTACCCTGTTTTCAGCTCACACCACCCGCTTCACCTCACAAGCAAAATCTTTATGGTGCAATTTCTTTTCTCCATTTTTTTTTAAAGCATTTCTTTCCATATGTACATGTGGGAGAAAAACATCAAACGATTCCGCAATTAACAGCGTCAAATGGGGGTAAAGATATATGCCAGTGTTGGGGGGTTGAAGAGAGCCGGGAGTGAGTTGAGGAAGCATATTATGTTTAGCCAAATTACTTAGTGAAAGTTGAACAATTTGATGTTTCTTATACAGTACACTAAATGTATACCAAGATAATTTGAACAACTTGCATAGTAACAAAATACGGGTCCTTAACTATAACGTGCAAGTCCTAAGTCCTTTTTAAGCATACATTACTATCTCTAAAACACTGTAATTAAAGCTGGATGGTATCTACAGTAATTGCAGCCATTTTGCGGCAATAAAAATCCAATTTTTATATTATTCTGAAAACAAAAATTAAAAAATTTTAAAACTTTTTACTAAAAGAACATTGATTAAAAACCACTGAGGATGAATCATATGGAGGATTTTTAAATGGAACTTTTTCCTACAATTGCCAGCACTGGTTTTAAGACAATCGAGTTTCCAATAGATTGCATTTGTTAGAATTCGACAACAAAAAAGTTTATATTTGAGGCTTTTAACGGCGGTAACTTAGTAACTTTTAGTTGCATAGTTAATATAAATCGTGGTATAACCGTATATCGGTTTGTTACTAATGTTAAATTATGGATGTTTGCTGATCAGTTAGTTTAAATTGGCAATGTAGTTAGACAGACTGTCAGATGACTAAAGTAAAAATGCAATGCTTTTGTAACTGATGGAGGTATTCCAAATTCATTAGTGTAGTTAAAGTATTAGCTATTAGTGTTATAAAAATATAATTTGATCACCGAATGTAATTATTGTCTGAAAGCAAATTTCAGTAATTACAAGGAACACATTATACATTTAATCATTTTAAATTACAAAAAGCGTTGGAAATATGCTTTGCTAAATGACTATTGTGTAAATAACTCAAAAACTATTTTCAAGTGATATCAAAACATAGATTTTAGTTGTTACAATAAATTTGGTACAAATTCGTCTTTTAGTTTAATACAGTATGTATAAACCGAAATCATCACTTTAGTTATTTTGGCGTTCTGCTATTGTCTATGGTATTTACATATTTAATCCGATCAATTAAAATGGATTTAATTGACACCTCGGTAAATTTAACTGTTAATATATAGGTGGCGTTGCTTATTAAATGTTTACTAAATGATGCACTGTAGTCCTTAGATTCTTCTTATTAATCATGAGAAAAATAAAATAGTAAAGTTAGTGGGAGAGTCGAAATATGTGGTGGATAATGGTGTCCAATTAGTGAGATATAAAAGGCTTTTTTTTATTTTCAGTTGAAAGGGAAAAGTGAGAATTGTAAAGAGGGAGAGTCCTTATTGTTAAGGACCCTTTTCTTTCCATCTAAAACAGCGTTCAACTCAAAGTTTATTATTGACAAAAAAAATGGCCTCCAGCTTTATAATATTCCATCAGAAAAAAGAAAATAGGAAGAAGAATTGGAGATGAAAGGAGGGGATGGTCGAATCTGGCGGAAATACTAATGGTGCCTTGCAAATAGCAAATAATCATTTATTATCACGTGCCTTGGAAATACCCATTATCGGTCTTTATATTTATAGATCAATAATCGATTAATCGGTCGAGAAAAATTGCAAAATTCAAATGTAGTGTATGTTAAATTAGTATAAAGTTCATTTAAAACGCCATTTGCAAACACTTCCGGTTGTTATTTCTCTTGCAAGTACAAGGGGTGTTCAAATGAATGTGGTCACGTGTGGCTAGATTATGACGTCATTTAATAATACATAAAAATCAGCTGCAGTCTAACCCACCTCTCCTTGTTAGTCGTGCATAAATAAACACAAACACTGCTACTTTTGTCACGAATTTGTTTATGTAATTAATGACACATTAATACAACATAATGCAATATTAAAAACAGTGAAGCAATGATGTCATCCAGGACATTCTTTGCAGTACAATAAGTCACATTACAATCCTACATGGTCTGCATTGTTTTCAATTGGACTTTCCTATATGTAATAGGCTTACTGATTTCAGTTTATCGTCTACCTAAATGCAAAACCTCGTAACCCTCAAAATGTCAAAAATGGGTTTTTTGTATAACATTGAAGAATACATTGTAACGCACAATTTAAAACAAGTCTTGTAGCTTAATCTCCTTTAGTTCTTTTTATAAATGAAAATTTCTCGTAACTAAAATCTACCTAAATGTATGAGTTAAAACCTTGTAAGCAACACATTATATGCGCCTTAGATGTTGCTTACAAGGTTTTAACACAGGATATTCTCATCTTTATAGACACACTACCAAGGTGCCAAGGTCAAAAAAAATCTCGTCGATGTTTAGTTTTTTTTGAATACTGAAAAATTGCGTTTTTTAAGTTACAAGGTTTTGCATTTAGGGAGACGTTATCTTATTTTTGAGTATCAGTCTTCAGAACCGTTTGGACTTGCTTGTTTGGCAACCTTTAACTAAATGGTGCTGCTGTGTTTTGGTTCTAACAATTTACGTTGGTTATGTATAGTTCTACTGTGGAATCTATGACCATTGTATAATAATACTTTGAATAACAATATCGACGTTTGGCATCGACTTACAGATGATTTTAGTGGTTTATTTCAGAGTTAAATGTAGCGTTTGGCTACTGCAATCGCGGACATTCATTGATGCAGAATGATTAAAACATACGTTTTTCTTGTTAGTTATCCTTAGGGCATTTTTCTGCTTTTGAAATCGACTTAATAGAGAAATCGAAGTCCCGTTTGACGTCACTGCAAAACACACTGGCCAATCGATTGATTTTATTGCGCATATCATTCGGTTCTTATACAGAGTGTACTGCACTTACAGCATCACATCAGCATTTTAATATAAAATCCGCTCATTTTAATCGATCAAGTTGACTGACATTGTAATAATTGTGCTTTTACTATACTGACATTCGAAATTACATTGTTTAAAGTTACGCTGGGCATTTTTAAAATGTATAACTAACAGAAAAGTTGACACTGCAGTACTCATCGCATCTTTCTAATTCACGTTCTTCGCACTTTAACTCCAATACCAAAGACTCGTTCTCTTTGACGTGATAAATCTTTGTTAAACTAAAACTAACATGTTAAAAAAAGCAATTAAATTTTTTAAAAGTTATAGTGTTGGGTGTACTCAGTACTATGCGGGGAGCAGAGGCAGCTCTAACCATCTTATTCCAAGTAAAACATATGGTGCGCACATAAAACTCAAACCGCATCCATTTTGTGTGTCGATTTCTTTCACTGCTAATTGGACAATTTTACTTAAGAAAAAAAAATATGGAAGATAATGTAGTTTTTATGGATCCATTTATTAAACTTGATTTAACAGCACTGACCTTGGTCATTAATGCTTTGGTCCAAGTAATAACATAAAAACAAGTACAGTAGATACTAAGAAATACTGTACCAAGGGTAACTGTATAACAACGCAGTTAAATAATCTTTCAAGTTAGCAATACTGCAATAATTAAGAGAACCAGTTATTTCTAATTGCAGTATTCTTATTTATTAGTTTCAGCACACTATGCATTTTCAATTAAAAGTATACAGGGTGTTGATTGGTTAATATTTCAGTATTTCACTTGCATCTTAATTTGAGTAATAGAAATGATTAATGATGCTATTAAATCAATTAATAGTTGCATAAATTATCGTTAGTTAATAATAGTTGAAACTATTTCTACAAAATAAGCTTTTGTTAATAATTATTTGTCAGTTAAACTACTGACAAAGTGGTATGTAGTGTATAGGCAAATTTCTTTTTTTTTCTTTCTAAATATAAAAAGTTGTTCGGAATGGTTTTGGTTGGTGGTTGCGTGAAGACATGAAGAGATGTAGTAGGGTGATGGGGTGTGGGAGGTGGACAGGAGGGAAAAGAGATGGGGTGAAGAGATGTAAACACCGACATAAAAATACACTAAAAGCCAAATCTCCTTTCTACCAAGTAACCAAGGAGTCGTCTGCTTTAATGTTCACTGTTTCAAATGATCTACTTTAATTTGGCCTCGCTAAGGTACAGGATAAACATCACTTGAAATTACGTTAATTACAAAATTAATTCTAATACAAAATAAATCATTTATCTTCATTATTATTTTAATGTTAAGTAGGATTAATTAATAATAACAACAATAAGGATAACTAATTCTGCTATTTATTGTAATGATGTACAGCTGAAAATGTGCTAAATAGCATCTTCAAGTCTTGGGAAACTAGACAAAATTTTAAATTGACGTTGAAACACTGTAACAGATTGATATGGTCCACGTATAAGTCCTAGTTAAGGCCTTTCAATTTTTTAATGTGTAAAAAAAATTGACCGCCTATTTTGATTCTAGATAAATATTTGCCCTGTATTTATAAAAAATTGTTTACAACTTTATTTTTTTATTAAAAAACGATGGTTTTATTTTGAGGTCTATATTATTATATCATTTTAAAATTGGTCCTATAACTGAACCTGAATCTAAGTATAATGACGTCATAAAGCCGTAAATTCTGTGTAAGTTAACAATTCTGTGTAGTTTGTGCAGTGCCATTTAAAACAGATATAAAAAAGCAAAACTGGTTTTAAATTCCTGTAATGGTTATTGTTATTATGGTCAAACACAATAGGATAGAATAAAAAATCAAAAACTTAATTGCACATCAGTTGAGAGGAAAAATATAACATGGCATTGCAAACATTTATCAAAATAAAAAAACATTACACTGTGCTATTATTACAATTTAAACTTTTTAATTCCAATGACGTCACATTAGAAGCTGTATTTGCCGTATTATTATTTATTAACTATTACTGGGACTGTTTAGGCCCTGGGAGCATCCATGAACACAATATTCAGCGTTGAGACTATGTCATCAGTAGATTTTTTGACGTTGGCGTAAGATAATAATAATTATAATCATGTAAATATGATAACATAATAGGTAGAAATTACAGTAAAATAAAAAATAACAAATCCAATTCAACTAGATTAACCTAAGAGTAAATTAGGTTAGCAACAGGGTTTTAACTAAAGGCTGGGTTTTCTTTAATTTATTAAAATGAAGTTTTAGTTGTTTAAACAGCGTAACTTATTAAGTAACCGTTATGTTTAGGTTTTGTGTGAATAAAAAGTTTGAGGTTGAAAATAGTTCTATATTTCCAACTATAGTATAATACTCATAAGTGCCCCATAGCAAAATAATACGAGTTCCTTACAGTCTCTAAATAATTTAACACAAATTGTCATGAAAAAAAAAAGAAAAGTAATAAACTTTAATACGTATCTTTTAGATTTACAAAAGTTAAAAACGTGTCCTTTTACTAATAAATCTTACTAGTTAGTAAATTAGTCAATTCCACAAATACTTGTAATAATCCTAAATAGTAGTTAAAATACAAATTATTGTTGCTAATGTTAGTAATAGCCTTGAATCTAAATGAAAAGAGCGCTAAGTGTTATTTTTAACTTAAATTTTAACAATAAATTTAGTGTTAATTAATGTTTAACTAGTTATGCTGCAAAGGATATACATTAGCATGTTATGATAAAATTTACAATGTAAAATAAGATCCTGTATTGAGAAACCTGATGTTCTACTGTACATGAAATTGCAATGAATTGAAAAGTTCCACGAATTTTGCAAAAAGTTTTATCAAAGTATGAATTAAGCATTATTAGATAGCGTATAAACCAGTAACAAATGTGCCAATAATAAATACAATTTTCTTATAAGATACACCGTGTACAATTACGTAGTACTGTTTTCATTTTGTTGCATTAATTGCATAAAATGGTAAACAAGCGAAAAGTGTTTATTTGTTGGGTTGTGGCTATTATTTGTCTGTAAAACCGCACCTTTACGACCCAATATGGCAATATGAACAGCAAAATACAATTTAGTGCAGTACCATTATTACAGTAAATGAAAGGTATATAAAAAATGTTCAGAGTAAGAATCAGTCAGAAGTTGTACTGTACTCGTGTATAAAACGAACAAAGTGGTGTTGTGTTAGTGCATGGCTGTGCATAATAATAGGCTTAAAATCAGTACAACCCAACCCCCCTTCCACCTCCTCTTTTTTCTCACGTCACATCCAAAACCATGAAGGTGAGACTTTCACTTTTCGATTTCAAATAATCCCAGACAGGAAAGTGATACAACTTAAGTAAAAATTATACGGACTACATAACAATTTATTGCATTGTGAGCATGATGAAAAATCAAAATCTTATCTAACTAGAATATTGGTAATTGCTAATGTGTTGGCATTTCAAATTTGGAAAAATTAGCTCACAATTAGTTTTTATTTTATAACAATGACACCTTGCGTCCTACAAACACTTTCAATTGGAATTATACAGAGGGCATCTATTTTTAGTCATTGATTTTTGAATTTTAGTACTGCACTGTACTAATTACAATGCACCATTGCTAAGAAATCTTAAACGACTAACTTCAACTAATTAACAATAACCATTTATTTCAAAAACAAATAAAATTTTAAAATCCATTAAAAAAGCATTAAAGGCTGATTAGTTACCGTATGATTAAAAAAGTTCCTCAAATTTGGTCTATTAGAAACAGCACTCCTAACTCTCCCAAGTATTAACAGTGTGAAAGCAGCTCCCTTTTTCCTTTTTTTTTTTCAAAGGAAAAATGATTGCAATCTGGGAAGAAAAGCCATTTTTTTTGTAGCAATCTACACCAAAAGCAGATGGGGTGGATAAGTTGAAGTAAAATGGTTAGCAAGGCAAAGGTAAAAGGGGTTTGAAATGTAGGTGGTTGCGGTAGGGGAGAGGGATGGCGTCGCTGTAATTCGGCGGCAATGGTGGCGCTGCAATAGCGAATTATGTATGCATATTGTTTAAGGAATTTTCTTCTTCAAAGACGATGATGATGAAGCATTTCGTCTTGTGTATTATTATTACACACACAGAGAAAACTAAGGTTTTTTATTGTATTTTTTTCTTTTGATTTGCTTTACTAAAGCAAAAGTCAATTGCAATGTTAATCCTTATATCTTCCAAAACCATGGTTTTCAACTTAGTGGCACTCGTGCCTTTAGCAGGCAATTTACTCGTAGTTTCTTTAAAGTTTGGTTAGTAATTTCAAAAATCGTCAGAATAAAACATACAAAGTTTATTAAAAGGACACAAAAATTCAAAAAACATCATGTACTAAAACAAGATAACAAAAACATTTCAAATATTTACTAAAAGTTACTAAATGGACTAAATTTATTATAGAATTAGATTTAAAAGATTAATTTGTATTTAATAATTTATTAAAAATTGACCACAAGATGTAGTAAAAGTTGCAAAGAAAACTTTAAAAATAGGCTTGCAAGTCTCAAGAGGTTTGCAGCAGAAAAAGGTTGAAAACCGCTATTCTAAGATGTAGGAGGAGTTTAAAAAAAAACAGCCAGAAGTTTAAAATGCCGTAAATTTAAAAGTCCAAAAAAATTCTTAAACTTCTTTGTCAAAGATACACACACAACCAACTGGGAGGAACAACTAAAGAAGTTGATTGCAATGTTCAAGGTGCCCTTCACCTCAACCAGTCTCCTCCTTTTCCCCTCCTCCTTGGCCCCCTCTACACCTTTATGAATATACCAGCACTACTTTTTTATACATTTTTAAGCCTTAATACAAAGTTTACAGTAGGTTTTTTAAAGTTTTAAACACTGATTTGCGTATAAGAATGACGAGAAAAAATGCTCATTTTTAATATTTTATAGTGTTTAATGATGTATATTAAGTTTCTCAATTGGTGCTAGAAGTTAAATAAATATGTCTGGGTTTTATTTTTTAAAGGGATTGAAAAATGTAAATTTGAAAGTAAAAATTGTAAATGTAAAAATTAAATTCAATCAACGATCAAATTTACCAGAATTATTAAATTTTTTATACAGAACCAAATTGGCAACTTAAATGGTCAACATAAACCAAATGTTCCTATTACAGTAAAATTGTGTCTAAATTTAAATTAATCATAAACAAAAGGGCACCAAAACTATAAATTGCAAGCCTAAAAATAAATTCAACCTAAATTACCCAAACTTATTTATTTCTGTCTTTTTCTTGCTTGATTAATGTACAATATTGGATAAAAATAAAAGATGGTTAAGCCAACCCGAACTTTTTTTTAAAATTAAGTTTAAGAGAGATAATTTAAGGTGTGAAGGTATTATTATAAGTTTTCAGAGCACAACGCGACGTTTCGACTCTCTGTCGCCGTTTACATGCTTTTTTTTTGACAAAATTTCCAAAGGGAAAAACGCAATGTCAAATAATATTTACGGAAACAACTTTTAAAGTACACTAGTGCGCATGATCCACCCCACCTCGAATATTATATGGGGCGGATTGCGCAATACTGTACAGTGCGGCTTTAGTTGCTTAACTGCGCAGTAAATCAGCACCAACTCTCTTACTATTAGTAAGAGCACCGGTACAGCTCTGTTACAATCAAATTTATCCCAAACCCCAATTTCATTCACTTAAAATTGCTACCAAACAAGCATAGAATCACAAAAATCAGAATAACAACAAAGTAACAATAACAAAACAAAATTACAATGAACAATAATTGACTGGCAAACAATGAACATATTACATAAAATTAGTGGTTAGATAGTGTCAACATAGTTCTCAATACCACAAAAAATCTGACCACAATTTAATATCTGGCTTAAATTCGAGCCAAAACTTTTTTTATATTTTCTTAATGAGGTTCAGCATCACAAGACCGGTAGTGACTTCACTAATTACTAAAATTTATTTGCTTCAAAGCAATAATAATTCTAATTATTGTCGATAAGATTTTTAAAGTATATTTTGCGTTAAAGGTATTATATAGTAATGTAAAAAACTTTAATGTAATGTAAAAAACCTTATCTTGTAATTATAATTAAGCGACATAAATTGGCAATCGTTTGCATAATAATTAAACGTTAAAACGCATGCGCATATAGTGAATGGTTAAGTTGTTCAGTTTTTATAATTTGCAAAGGGACCATTTATAACAAAACAAAAACACTTTTCTTATATACAAGTCCCTATGGATTTCAGCCATAGATAAACAAAAATGTAAATAAATAACCGATTAAAAACTTAGATAAAAAGATCAAAAAACTCACACAACAAATACCTCGATATACGAAAGCCTTACAATTTAATTTTTAAAAAAAAGTTTTAAACTTGTAAAAAGTTTGGAAAGATGTAACATAATCAAATTTAAGAAAGTACAGTTTTATTTTAGTCTATTTAAAGTAAAATTTAGTTTACTACGATAAAAGACGTAGTAAAATTACGTAAAACGGGGAGAAAATCATTATGAGCATGGAAAAAATTAGTTTAAAATTATGAAAAATTACTAATATAAAAAATATAAATGTTAGAATGGGGGTGGGTGATTTATCCACTTATAAACCAGATAAAAGCAATTCGACCCTTCAACTTTAAATACAAAAGAACATTAAAGTTGATAGATTAACAACTTTTTTTAAGTTCTGGTAATTCCGGTTTTAATTTTATGTCTTTCAATTGTTTTTTTTTCTCTAATATAAACATAAAAAGTAAATTTAATTGTCTGCTACTTTTTGTCGCTTTTAGGGGTAAAACAATTTAAATACAAAGACTTATTGAATATTTTTTATAATGCGGAATAATAAATTTAAAGGCTTTCAAAATAAAGCTGCATTTTAAAATATTGAAATAATATTTTTTAAACAGATTTTATTTCCACTATTGTTATTACTGGTATTTTGAAATTTAATTATGATAATAAGGCGAGAAGTGACCCAGACGTCGAAATCGATATCGAACTATCAATATACAGTAATTCAGTATAACCACATAATAAACATAAGCTTACCGATACAGTAGGTGCTTATCTAGTAGATTACATACTGTACCAGTGTGAAGACTAATTTTAAAGTAACCAAAAAATGATCTAAAAACTAAAAGATTTTATACTAAGTAATAACACACGATTTTGCATTTTATCGTCTAAAATGTTTATAACCAAAGCTACAACACAACTATGGAATTATGGATTAAACAACATTAAAAGTTGATATTAAACTCCATCAATTTAGCCTTTTACATGATAATCACATTGTATATGTTACAGGAAAAAAATCAATTCTTAAACCGATGTTCACCCTGTATACGTGTTTATCATCAATCAATAATTAAACGTTTTAAATAACTTGTCGCCTGTTGAAAAGCTGATTAGTGAAGTAGGCTTTGAAGAAATTGTACACTGACTGATGCTACATTGCCATACTTTAATGATAGTACATAAACTGCTACAGTACAATCAAACATTTAAATGTAATGATAAAAATAAAATGACAAGTAATTAAAACAATAAAACACCATTTCAGCTATTTAAAAAATCACAATGACTCAATGAGCGTCTCATAAGAACTAAAGTATTTATAGTTCGCTATAGTATATTTTATCTTCATATTATTTTATACTGTACAATCTCTAACATAATTTTCAAAACAATTATCCGAATCAATACAACAACACGTTTTTAAAATCCTATACAACTTTCAACTGATAATCATTAATCAAGTTTAAGTGACTCTTACAGTTACAAAAGCCCAAAATAGCAGGTCCTGTGACAAAAGGCCTGAATATCACTATTAACATTCAGAACTACAAGATTTAGGAAACCACAGAGACAATGTATTTCCAATGGAATTTGAAATACATAATTGCGCCTCTGTGGTTCATGTTATCATGTTTATATAACCCTTTGCATCTAATACTAAAACTTTTAGTAGTTTGAGACAACTTTATACAAAAATTTGTATGCTCTTTTGCAAACTTATTTTTAACTACCATACCAATTCACACACATATTTTCACAACATATGCAATTACACTTGAGTGCAATCTGTATATTTTAATTCCGTTAATGCAAAGCTTTCCCTCCCCCCAGAAATAATACGATATTGTATTCATTCTTAATGCAGTTGAGAAAATGTAATAGTTAGATAAATTGACGTCATAATTGTCCCATAATAGTTCGGATCCAGCTGTTTTCATTTAATTTTTTTTAATAAGTTCACAGCCCTAGTCTATCTCTTATTTCATACGTGTTATTAATTTATAAAATATATATACAGTAAATATTATTTCATTTTGAACACGTGTAAGAATCCCTCACCCACCCACCAAAATCTTTAAATTTTCCCTCCACTCAGTTATCATAATTAAACGCTCGAATGGCAATATAACATTTGTCTTGCAAAATGCTAATTATAGGGAAGCTTCCTGTGGGTTATTGTTTGGGTCCTCAAACCATCAACACCTCACATGTCAGTGTCACACATAGTTAACCGTTTAAATAGTCAAAGTCCGATTAAAACATCAAAAAAAAAAAATAAATAAATAAAAAGATACGGTCATAAGCTTATTGAAGAAACGACTGTAAGATGCGTTTAAACTTTTAAAGGTTTTTGTTTCATGTAATTTAGATAAGAAAGTAGTACAGTACTGATCATTATTTTGTTCATATTGGACGATAATTTTTATAACGTTAGTAAAATATTCAGTTTAACTTTTAACTACTCGTACTTGATAAAATTTAGATTTTAGACGATGAGGCAATTTTAGTTAAAAGTGATTTTGAGTAGCTGATAGGTTGTAGACTTGTAACTTGTGGTCCCTCATTGCGTTCAATCTGTAAGATAGTATTGAAATGTTGCAATATAAACAACACAAATTAAATTTAAACTTTAAAGATAGAATCGACATTAAAATAAATTATCCTCTCGGCTGACTATTAGTGAAGAGCTTTGTTTTTATTGAAACACATCCCAAATTCGTCTCGCAAGAAATCAGCTGATTTCTACATATGTGCATATAAACTTGTAAAGCCTTTCAGTCTACCTGTATTATTATTATTCTGTTAATGTAATTGTAAAATAAAAATGAAAGAAATAAAGTTGATATTCTAATACGAAATTAAATATTATTACACAACGATAATTGTTTACCATTTTAAAAGTACAGTATGAGATATAATAACTTGAACAATTGTAAAGCAATTTAGGCTTTGAATTTCGGTGCTAACTTAAACGACACTGAATAATTGATCAATCATATTTTAAGAAGGTTTCTTTTCCGTTTCCTTACTGAAATAGCAAAAACAACAAAATACTAAAATATTCTTTTTAGCGTATCACATTTCATCAACACTCAAAACGTCAATAACAAAAACAACGCTCGTAAAAACGACGCCATCAACGTAATTGTTTTTATTTTTTTTCGTGTGCTTATTTTCGGTTAGACAAAAAAAAAGTCGAAATGAAAGTGATGAAATTTGGACGAGTTAAATCTAATCATTTTAAATATTTTAAAAATGGGAAAATGCTATATGTGTTCAATTTCGTAAATTCAAAAATAGTTTTGTATTAATTAGGCTGTTCTGATAGCATCTGTATAACAATTGAATCACTAAATTTTAGAAATCAAACAGTATGACCAATCAATATCAGCTTTAAAAGGCACTAACTTAGGCCCTTTGCGGATGTCCTAATAAGTTCAACATTCAAATAACTGCTATTAATTTGCCATTAAAAAATAATATACAAATCAAAATTGACTATTCCAAACCGTTTAATTTGGTATTTTTTTAGGTTTCCTGAACACAAAACAAAATATTTCTACTAACATTACAAGATAAACATATTAAGATATTTCTGTTAAAAATTATAATAATAATTTTAAACCAATTTTCGGTAAAAGAAAACAGAATTTTAACACCTGAAACTTACTTCTGCACCTTTAAGGATGAATTTGGTAACTTAAAAGCCACAGTTGTTAAATTTAAAAAAAGCAACGCTTAAAAACTATATTTTATATCTAAAAAATTATATTTTATTCGTTTAAGTCAATTCTAGCCACTTGTAAGTATTTCTATTGTAAGTCCGAATTTGTTTTGAGAAAAAAAAATACTATGTTAAAGTATAGTCTATCATCTTTAACATTGCCCACCCCGTATTTCATCATCTCCCACACATGTTTTAATACCTTTGAATGCGAATGTATCCAGTTTTTATAGGAAAATATTATTACACAACCCTAAAATGGTCCTCTTCCTGCTATAACTATAAAAAATCTTTTCTTTAAAAATAAAAACGTCTATTTACGTGTTATACAGTATATTCTACTATATACAGTATTATAAGCTTACATTTAACTTTTAAAAAAATGATAGCTGAGCGCAGACGATCATCATCAACAATATCGAAATCGTTTATCACGTTGTTTACATTATATATACAAAAATTTAATCGATTATTTATTTATAATAAAAAGTTGAGCATAAAATAGCCCTTCCCATTGATAAACTAAGCCTTAAAAACTTAATAGCATTCCACATATTAGCAAACTAAACTTTCAACCGGAAATTGTTCAAACCGATAACAAAAATATTGTTTTTTTTATGTCTACAGCTAAATATATATCCTGTGTTTTAATGATGACATATGTTTTATTTAATGTTAAGCGACTAAAAATTAATTTTAGTGACCAAATTTAGACCCATTTATTTCATCTAATAGTAAAATAAAGAGATTTAGAGTTACAATGAATTGGAATACGTTAATGATATTTTAGTCGTAAACATACAGTAAGTTGTATTAGGGCTGTTGGGATTTTTGTGTTTATAAAGTTATTTAGTTGTGTATGTAAATTGTCCAGCTATCATGTTTTTTATACTGTAAACAGAATGGAATATTAGGGAATACTTTATTTGAAATAGACAGCTTCCTAAATTGTTTTGTTACCACAATTCAAAACTATTTTTTTTACCAATATGTTTCTTATTCAAGTGTTCGTTATATTTTCTAATACTAAAAAATACAATATTCAAATTATCCAAACTAATAATTTAAAAATTGACGTAATAAAATAAATTCTTATGGTCGTGCAAAATAATAACATTAATTATAATACCTTTTAAGTTAAGTTTCCAAATAGTAACAATTATTTCAAATGCTGAACTATTCAAAAGAACACATGCCTGAAACCTTTAAACTTTGTTCTTTACTATGTTAGCCACTTTAAAAAGGCAAAATTGTCTAAAAAATTAAATTTCATTAAAATAAATAAAAACAAAATGTCTGAAAACACACTTAAAAACTTATTTGGAAAAAAATTTAAATATACAGTATTCCTTACAATGGTTTGAATAATGTTCAAATGGGTACATAAACAGTACAAGTCAGCACCTATTAAAAGTGCTTGAAATAAGCTTAACTCGCAAACTCAGTTGAAACTTAAAAGTGAGAATTTAAAACCAGTCTTATGAGGCTATGACTTCTATCCATTTCCAAGAAGTGATTCACTAAATTTATTAATGGCGGGAAAATAATTGTGTGAATTGCGAAATAAGCAGATAAACAATATCAATACCAGTACTGAGCTGTAAAAATAGGACCAATATTACATAGACCGGTTCTCTAGAACTAAGACAAAACCTTATAAATCGTTAAACCTTTTAGTAAAACATAATTAAGTGCGAATTTAAAACTTAGCTTAACAACTATAAATGTTTGGGCCAGTTTAAACATGCCCAAACCTTTCAAACAAATAGTCACATACTCGCACATTATAAATTACAAATACACACGGTGTGATGGTATATTTACTGTCTTGCAATGATTTCAATGAGTTTTAAAAATGTCAGTAAAATTCATGTTAATTAACGCTTTCAGTATACAAGACTGTTAGCCGTTCTGAATATGCCCTAACTGCGCAGTCACACAACTAAAACTTAAGGATAAATATAATGGAGAAAAAATCATAATATAAAACATGAAGTCAGTTAATTGCCGGTCTTCATTGCACAATTTTTAATATTAATAAGACTTTCGATTAGTTATGCAGCAATATTTAGTTTAAACTATTATTTTTTTTAATATTCAAATAAGAATAGTTATGCCTGTGAGATGGCCCCATATGGGCAACATGAGCGCAAAGGGCTGGAATGAAGACGATGCACACCGCGGCCTTTAACTGCGCCATTACAGTCATAAATTAGATTTATATTAATGTGAAATGTCTAAAATGTTTGTGTGAAAATATATGTGATGTTGTCAATGTATAAAAATGATATTTTAATTGTTAGAAAACGATGAAAATATTGACCGGTTTTTACACTTACCGTGTTGTCAATGCACACAATTTGCGTCGTTATCGTTTGATACTTTTTTTTTTCTTTTGGACTTCACACAAAATTCAAAAATCACAACAAATATTCAAAACAAAATTAAAATATTATTTCATTCACATTGAATCTTCAAATTTAACCCATTTCATCTGGTTTTACAACCCACGAAATAATTTTCACTTCACTTTTTTAGCACAAAATATATATAAAATCACATTTAACACTTTTGTAGATGAGTAATTTGTTATTTTATATCCAAAACGAAAAACCCACGAGTTAATCCATACATCACTTTTTATGTTTTTTTATATTAATTTTAATCCAGTTTGAGGTTGCTGGTTTGGTGCAAATAAAATCCACACATCCTTGCTAAGTATTTGACAACGTTCAACTTTCAAATTGCAATTTGTAACTGACGACAACAAGGATGTTAAAGGAGAATATTCAAACGATTTAAAGCTGCTCTGTATCAATTCCTGTACGGCTACGTTAACATCGCGTGGAGCGTTAAATAGCGCCTACGAATATGTTACGTCGCTATCAACTCGTACTTTAGTCTATAGTAAGAATATTGATAACATGTTAAAATGGTGAGTCAATCTAAAACATAATATTTTTTCTTAGTTCTTTAATTTTAAGTATGATATTCAGTAATAAGGATAATCTAAAATTAATGTACGTTAGTTTTAAATATTTTATACACACTGTCCGTTTTTTAAATAATGCAAATGTGTGCATTTAACGATAATACTTTGTTTCACATTTTTAATTTTAATACAACTAAATTTTAATGTTGATGTTTTATATTGTTTGTATTTTTGCTTTTAGCGTTTTTAATTCAGACTGTTGCGTCTTTTATTTTTGTTAGTTTAATAAAATTAAATTGAGATTGCCTCACCGCATGTTGCGCTGTTGTCGTTAGTTGACTCAAAGTTAGGGTAAGTGATATAGTAGATAACTTTCGTGGAGTTAAAGGTCTGTCAGTAATGTATTCGTGTATTGCGTCAAAGATAAACGTTTGCTACTATTGGGGGGGGGGGGGGTAAACTGGTTCAGTGTTGTCAGATGAAAGCTACAAAAGTCGTTTTTTTTCTTTAACTTCTTAGTGACTTATCCTATGTTTGAAAAAACTATAAAATTAATTAAATTTTACTGAAATGATCTTAACGAGTTTCTTAAATTTATTACAGTAACTGTCATTGGCAATTGTTTTCCTAAAATGTTTTTTTTTTCTAAATGAAACTACATAGTGCAATCCGCTACTTTTACGGTAAAATGCGTTGAGTTACCGTACTTTTATCGAAATGAATCTGGCAACACTAAAGTAAAATGTGAATGTTCTCTGTTAAAAATGGCGGATTAACAATTTTGTGATATAATATTGGGTTGTTCCTGTAAGCAACAAATCATCGTTAGTGCATACAACTCTTACTGAAACCTCGTGATGACCATAAATGCGTCTAGAAAATAATCTCTAAAAGCAGGTGAGCAATGCAGTCTTTTCTCTAATTAGAAAACGCATACACAGTATGTGTATGTAAGAGTTCGACACAATGGAGGTCACAATTGCTCAGGACATTGAAATGCGGCAGACGCTGTACTTTATTCGATAAAAACATGAATGAAAAGCACATGATCGTATTGTATGCGTTGATATAGTTAATGTTAATATGTAGGTTAGTATCGATCTTGTGATTGTCGTCGACAGCGAGATGCTTTATGCTCGGTGTTGGTTGGTTATTCAATACATCGCAACCGGGTTGACTCGTAGCCGACGCCGGAAAAGAACGCTCGTTCTCTTTACTAGATTATCGTCGACCACTCTTTTATTTAAACTAAAAGAGTAAAGAGATTGTAAGGGAAAAAAATTCTATATAAAATTTATTCAAGGCTAGAATGTCATTATGTTTCTACCTAATATTACGTAATTTACTAACTAAAAAAATCAGCTTTATTTCATTAATTTTGCCTGGTCATTGCAAAACTATAGCGCATCCTTGAAGCTTTTGCTAGTAAACACCCCTTACGTTAAATCCAATCGGCCATCAACAATGCACTCGTCCATTAAAGTCATTAACCATTCGAATTAAGTTTGCGGTTGCGTCAAAATGTAAAGTGATTTACTAACCAACAAATTGAATAATTAATTGATCATAATATTTTATATAATAAGCATACAGTATAATCAATAACAAGCATCTACTAAATAGTTAATTCTAGTTCAAATTAGAAATTTGTTAAAATACTGCATTTAAGTAAATTGGCAAAGTCGATTCGTGTTCTGTATATTAAAAACCTATTGTAATATTATGTAGTTATGTACTGTTTTTTTTTTTTTTTTTTTTTGAATATGTGAGGTGTTTAAGGTGATGTGTTAGGGTGAGATTAACCCCCACCCCCTCCTTTACAGTTTTACTCACTCCATCATCTCTCCCAGTGTGAAATCTTTGGACTCTCATCCTTCATCCCTCAACGTCCCTTGTGGGGTGTAAATTTACACGGCTTGGTTTAGGTTAGGGTTGAAGGGCGACAACTTTTTAAGTAGCCTATATATACAGTATGTACTATGCATGAGGGGGTGGAGGGTGGTAGAGGGAGAAGGAGAGAAAGACTGATTAGAATTGTTGTGGGGGAGCATTTGTTATTGTTTAGCCGTCACTATGGCGCCACTGTGCGTCTTTAGTTAAATATTCAAATATACAACCGGGACAACCGTCTCCTGAGTGCATGTAGAAAATCTAATCCCCCGAGACAGCTCTGAAATTTATCCTTAACCTTTAAGCCTTATAAATTGCTTTTTTCTAGTGGTCAAAATACCAAATAAACTTTGGTCTTGATGCTAACCTGTGTGCATCTAGTTTGGGGCAGATTCAGTTACTTACTAGGGTTTGGAAGAGGGAGGGAACTAAAACTTATGACGATTTTTGTGTTCTTAGATACAGACTGTAGTAATTAAGGCTTCAACATTTAGGTTTCCAATTAATGTAAATTGTGCGAAAATGTGACAAAATTGGCCTTTATCATTAAAAAACGACGACTTAAATTATTATTGCTTTATAAGAAGAACCTTATTTGTCAGAAGTTTACACTGTATTATTGTTAAAAAAATTGTATGCCATTTCATTAAGTTTTTGGTATTTTAGTTGCCATTTAGGCTTCAAAATGATACAAAGTGTGCTAAAACATACAGTAAGAAAATGTGATTTGAAATATTGGTGTTTTAGTAATAAAGTGACTATTATTTACTTAGTTTTTTTATAGTGAGTTCTTCTTTACAGCAAAATATCATTTTTGTCATTTATTTAATGAAACGATTATTGCATTTAAGATATTATTTTAAAACTACAAATACTGAATGTGCTTTCGACAATGTTGAATGTTGTTTAATGTATTTGTAGCTGTTTTTAATAATTGAAAGGGTTAAAGGAGGTCTCTAAAAGGCCAACTTGATGTTGATGTAGCTGATGTGGTCACATGTGGAGGACCCTAGTGCCTAATTATAGAGTCGATTGTTGCAGAAATGTGTTAAATGTTGATAAGCCTTTAGCTTATATTCGAGACTATCAGCTTTAAGTAGTGTTTTGTTTAGAGGCCTATTTAAGGGTGGCCAGATGTTAAAATGCTGAAATTGAAAAAGATCTTGCATTGAATTTTGACCGTTGGTGTGCCTTATGTGCTTACTGTAAATACAAGGTTTTGGGATCAATTAATGTAATCGTTGTAACCTCCAAACAAAAGATATTTAGTTAAATTTTTAATGATACATCTAACTTATTGAATTAAGTGGATTTTGATGGTGTCTTGAGAATCTCGGGTGTACATTGTGATGTAGTAGGTACATGTTACAGGCTTGTAACTTTTTTTGGCGTTTAAAGTGGATAAGACATTAGTATAAGTACGGAATTAATTAATAGGATACTTTAACTGACTAAACACCAATCGCATCACTGAAACACTGGTCACCGTGAGTTTGACATTCATTTAAGTGACTTTAATTTTGCATTATCGTAGGTTATGTTACTTTAACACTGTCGTATATGAGCAAAACACCAACTAGTGTTGCTCTTTTGAAATCAAACTGTACAGTCGTCCTATTTGTATGCAATACTTTGCTGTAATATTAAAGTCTGACAAATTGTCCCAAAAGTTCTAATGGTTTTTCTTTTTACATATGGCTGAAGATTTAGTCACGTTATTTGTTGTCATTTTAAAAATGTGTACTGTATATTGTATTACAATGCGTTTTGAAAATCGTCCTGTTACTATTAATTTGTCATGCCTACTTTGTCTAATGAGTCTGGTGGATGTTTTAATTATACCAAACATCTCTAATAATCTTATTTTTATATTGTACAAAATAAACATGGTCAATAATTTTAAATTTTGTAGTGCCTGGTAGTAATGGTTACTGTAGCCCGTTTTTATTATAAGTAACAGGTGCCACGGGTTTACTGATTGTCCGTTCTTTTATTTAAAGTTAAAATTAGTCACAAGAAGCAAATCTATGAATTTGAAAAATCGATTTAGGGCAGAAATATACAGTATATTGCTTCAAAATTACAGTAATGCAATCGCAATTCTCAGTCATGTAAAGTTACTGTATTATTGTTCATGTGATAAATTTAATATTTAACGTCAAATTTTAAGACTTTTTTTTTTTAAAAAAAAAACGAATAGAAATCGAGGAGGGGGTTTCTTCACCCATTCTCGCTCACTTATTCCTCATGGTTATCATTTGACAAAGCAAGCAAAGCATCCATCAACTGAGCTGCTTGCCATTTCTAATATTGACGATTTCATATAATATATATATTTGTTGACATAAAATCGCATAGGAATTACAAAGTCAACAAAATAAAATATATATATAAAAAAAAATCTTTCTCTCAAGAGAGAATTGTTGTTAAACATAAGCTGGCCCACCAAATCCAAGTGTTCCTTGTCTGTGGGATGACCTCGTGGCATCTGTGCAAAGTAAATCACACAGGGGCTTAATAAGCACTGGGTGGCGCCACTGCATTTCCAATTTTATTTATTTAAAATAAAAATTCCTTTCTTACTCGATCACATTTCTAGTCAAGAGGACTTGCCAATTTTACTTTCTGCCTTCTTTCTCTTTTACCCAGTCCCCCCTTCCCCCAACCAATCCTCCTACTTTACCCCATCCTATCTTCCCAGCCCATTTTTTATTTTGGCTTTTGTTTTACTGCCTTTCTTGTACATGGCGATTGCGAGCAGGTGAGTTTTATTTTTTGAGTGTGGAATTTGAACATTTAATGTATGTCATCGTGTTTTCTAATAAAAACAAATTTATTTTTATTTCTCTTCTGCAAAATATTTTTCTTTTAGTTGTAGAAAAGTCTTATGAATTGGTAGAGGTGGCTAAACAGAATCTTGTGAAAGTTTATCTAGGGAGACCCTTGTGTGTTAGTGATTTTGACGTTGTCCAACTCAGGAAATATGATCGGTTGAAGTATGAAATGTTATAGCTTAAAATAAATTTAGTCAAAATCCCCAAACTTATTTTGCTGGGAAGGAAATGTTCAGGAGAAAGTTCAGAGAATTGTACTGTATCTCTAAAGTTGAATCAGTCACTCTTGTTCTGTTCTTTGTTAATTCAAATCTTGATATTGTGGACTTTTGTTGAAATATTGCAACTGCAACTTAATTTTTAATACAGTAATTTGGTGCCAGTTTTTGTTTTATTTCAGATAAGCCATTGCAAAGGCCATCGGGAAGTATTTGTTCACAAAACAGTCTCTACTGGTTTAAATACAGTATTACAGTATTAAGGACAAAATCATACACTTTTACTATTGTCAAATTTATTTATTTTAAAGGTTGATCAGATACCCTATGAGAAAAGCGTTTTTGTTCTTTTTAACGCTCGTTTAAATTTCCTCAAAAGTTCCTTTAAATTCTAATCATTATAATGATGTTTTGATAAGTTCTAGCTTTAACACTTTGAGAAGTTAAAGCTTGCCATTAACTGTCAAGGTTTTCTTTGCACCATGGCATAATTATTGTTTTGCCATATTCTGTTTTAGCCATACAGTAAAGTTCAGTTAACATTGTGTATTTCTTTCAAGTTGTTTGAGGATGGCCTGATGGGGAATTGTGACTTCATTTCAAAGCGTTGGTTATTATAATTTACCGCTTATTACGAAATAATTTTAATTACTTTGTATTTGTAGTTTTTTTTGCATACTTCATGCTCATTTATTTTGATGATTATTTTTTAATCTTTTTTATAATATTGAATAAGTTGAGAAATTACAATAGCAGAGCAGCTGTTAAAAAGAGATAGGCACTGGCAGTGGTAGACGCGTGCATGTATGCGGCGGTGGTAGGTGGGGCTTCGGTATTTTTTTACCCTGACCTTTGAGGGGGGGGGGTCTGGCTTGATCGTGAAATGCCACAGCAGCTCCGCTCTCAGCCTCTCACTCCTATTCAAGGTCACCCGTGTGACGTTTAATCTCCAGAGCTTTCAGGTGAATTTTTTTAAATTTTATTTAAACTATTCAAATTAAATGGTTTAATTACTTTCAAATCGAAAATGGTTCAATTCAGGGACCTTTGCTGTTGAAGATGTAAATTTTAGATTGCAACAACTTTTATATATGCATAGTGTGGATGTTATTTTTCTTTTTCATAGTTTGTCTTAACTTTCACAGGATTTTTTATTATAAAAGTTTGGTATTATTCAAATAAAAATATTCGCATTCTTTTTATTGTTATTTTGGTTTAAGGTCCGCCATTTTTATGTGCTGGTTTGACACTCAAACGTGGAAATCTTGATTTTTTGCTATGTTTTAAAAAATTAGAAAATTTCACTCAGTGTTATGCAGTATTTTAAACAAGTATTTCATAGCATTGTTTGTTACATAGGTGATAAAACACAACACATTAGTATTAGCAATAATTATTTGTTAAATGTGAAATTTCACTGTAATTACTGTACTTAAAGCGAGATGACTTACAACAATATCCAATATTGATTTTGCTATTAACAATTTTAGTATAAAAGTTTTGTAGTTGTTAATATTGTATTTTATGTTGCGTTATTTGAAGTTTCCGTGGCTTTCAATCACATTCGAGACACCGCATTTTTATTTCTTATTATTATTTATTAAAAAAAGCAATTTTTGTGACGACTGACTTGTTGTACAGTATCAATCTTGAGAGAAAAAAAACACGGTATTTGAATGGCTTTCTTTTACACAATGAAACTTGATTGAAAATTGACCCGCTATGAGAGTATGGTCTTTCATGTCCCTGTTACAGTGTCATCATCTGACCATCAGAGGTTTTTCAGGCCACCTCTAAGTCCTCTTCTCATCAAACTACACAATTTCATCTCCAAAAAAATATGAGCCTGCTCAATCTTTGTGTTGATGTAATATGTGATCAAATAACTCTCTAAATGTTTAATTGTGTATCAATCTTTTTAACATAACTTAAGATCTTGTATTACTATACAGTTTAAACTTTATAATAAGTTAGTTACATTGTTTCATGGACCAATTAAAACGTGGCAACTTTATTATGCGAATATATACAGTAGTTGGGGTTTTTATGATTAGAAAACAAAATAAAACCTAAGGGCTAAGCTAGCCATTTAAGCTTAGAAGTTTTCTATTAGTCACGCTCAGTACAATTTTTAAAAATAAAATTTGGCTGTTAGACTTTTTAAATACCCAGTGTTATGTTTGGAATTGATGAGATACGAAATTGTTCTCTTAGGAACCGAATTTGGTCCTGTACTATGGAAGCCGATTTTAGTCAAAATTACTAAGTGACTTAAACAGCACTTTACACACACTTTGCAGTACTTTGCACACTTTGCAGTTACTTTGTACACTTTGCAGTTACTTTGTACACTTTGCATTACTTTGCATCTACTTTGTGCACTTTGCATTTACTTTGTACACTTTGCACACTTTGCATTTACTT
>JAAFCF010006680.1:9951353-9998091 GCA_013389785.1 Helicorthomorpha holstii | reverse complement strand
GCAAAGTAGATGCAAAGTGTGCAAAGTAGATGCAAAGTGCGCAAAGTGGATGCAAAGTGCGCAAAGTAGATGCAAAGTAGATGCAAAGTGTACAAAGTAAATGCAAAGTGTGCAAAGTAGATGCAAAGTGTACAAAGTAAATGCAAAGTGTGCAATGTACATGCAAAGTGGATGCAAAGTGCGCAAAGTAGATGCAAAGTGCGCAAAGTACTGCAAAGTCCGCAAAGTAGATGCAAAGTGTGCAAAGTAACTGCAAAGTGTGTGTAAAGTGCTGTTTAATTCACTTAGTAATTTTGACTAAAATCGGCTTCCATACCTGTACTGTTAGCAAGTATAGTAAAAAAGTGTTGTTGGTTGAGGCCGATGCAATTGGTCGCGAGCTGAGGTTAAGAAGCAGTGCTGAAGCCCCATGCAAACCTTTATGGAAAAAAAGTTTTCTCCGGGAAATGAATGTAGGCTTTGTTTCCTTTTTAAAAATTTGTAGGGGTTGATAAGCTTCTTCCCACCCAACACCCCATCTATATTATTATTCCCTCTAGTTGCATTTATATACTTTTGCTTCTCATTTCCTGCAAAAATAAGCAGACGACGGCCTTACAGTCGATCAAAAAAGGATGTTTGTTCACTTACTAAATTAAACTTGCAACGAATTTTTACAAGGGCTTCTTTTCTTTTGCATTCACTTCCCTCCCCAGCACCCGTTCCACTCACCCCACTGCTACAACGCTTTTTACAAGGCCCAGGGCACGTGTCATCTGCAACAAAGGCCATTGCACTGCCCATTGAACAGGTTGTCGGTACGGAATCTCTACAACTCCAACTGCCTAAATTTGAAAATGAACATGTCCTTTAAGTTGGTTGGGTCATTTTTATTCTAAAGATTTTTTATCATAAGGAGCTGTCAGGATTTCGTACTAAACTTGTCCATAAGATCAAACGAATAGCTTATGAATTATGTTCTAAACTTAGCAAATTTGGTTTACGTTTTAAAAATGGAATATGGAGAACATAAATATTTTGTTGTTATATTGTATTAGAGAATTACAGTTTATTGGACATGGAAAAAATATCGAATAATCGAAACTTTTCATTTAAAATCATAATTATGAAACACATAGACACAGAATCGAGATAGGAATTTTGAATATCTTTTTTAACATAAAATAATAGATAATAAAAAAAACGCATGTAGTTAAATTGTAATAAAAATTTGTCGGGTGTCAGTGGCAACGTCATTCATCATCTCATCCATCTACCAGAACCCACCCACTATGAGGGGGTGGACCATTTGCGTGTGACCTATAATCAACTTTTAGGTTGTTGAACTTCCATTTGTGGTCAATGGGCTTTTCATAATCCACAAAAAAAACTTTTCTTAATTTTAGCCCTTTTTTAATTGACAGTTCTTTAGCGTGAAAGGGCACCTAGTGAAAAGGTCCATAATGCCCCTTTGAACATTTACTTATCAAGTTATCAGTGTTTCTTTTTTTTTTTAAAAAAAATAATAATAAATGAGTGACACTTGTAGTGAAACGGTTTTGTCAAATTTTATTTCAAGTGGCGTGTGTGGTGGGTGGCGGGTAGGAGGGGAAAATTGACCGCCATCTTAAATGTCTGCTTCTTTTAAATTGTTCACACTCACCTTTAAAATACACCCCCCACCCTCTCTGTTCTTCTTCCCTCTCCCAGGGACGAAAATTCAGTCGACTGAAACGCACTGTTTACTTGCTAAGTTAGGTCGGTTAACTTACCCCTCACTATAACATTCCCTCTCTCTCACTCAAGATATTCAGGTGCACCGTGTCCGTATATATACTGTAGTTGTTTTTTTTATTCCACCCACACATACTCCTCCCCTAGATTTCCCCCAGCTTCGCAGCCCACACTTGTAATGTCTATCTCTCTAAGCAACAACCAAAAGGAGTTGAAGAAGGTGAAGGTTGAAAGGGGAATATGCATAGGATGGGATGGGATAAGAAAAAAATGCTAAAAATGAAGGAGGAGCTTATCTTTGCTGCTTATAGATTGTTTCTTCCCCATCCCACAACCATCATTTCTTCCTCCCCCCTCCTTCACTAAGACTTACATTGCTTACAATGTAAGAAGAGGAAAAGAATCTTTTTTTTTTAGTTTTTTTTTTGGGTTAAAATTGTTCAATCAGCTGATTTACTTCTGTTCAATTTTTATTAGTGGAGTTCTCAGGGTTTATGATTTAGGCAAATTAACTCTTTTTAAAATTACAAAAATTGGTTTCAACTTTCCAGTAATTAAACAGTGTTTATTACTTAAGAATCTTTAAGAAGCGTTGATCTTTACGAAGTGGAATTTACAATTTGCTTTTGGGTTTTAAATTTGTAGCTTATTTCTATAGTGATCGAATGAGACATTGGCGTCATTTCAGCTAGTGATATACAGTAGTACTGTATAAAAGACAACTTTTTAACTTAGTATCAAAAAATGTAAAAAAAAAATCCTTTTCAAATTTGATTATCCTGTACTGTATTTGCAATTTTATGAGATTGTAATTACAGTTTAATTTGAATTTAATCGATGAATTATTTAATTAGTTACAAGTTTTTAAATTGTTAAAAGCCTTAATTTAAGTATGAATTAAAACGTTATAGGCAGTGTATCATGTTTGTATGAGAATGAGATGTTCTTCTTCAGGCTTTGCTAAATAAACAAAAGGGCCACAAAATGTCAACAGGCATGGGCTGATTGATTTCAATTTTTATAGAAAGAAATGGTAAACATTGAAAAGATCACTCACGAAGATAATCAAATTAATAAAACCTAACTTATAATGTAATGATCATTCTTATTAATACATAGAACTACATTTGACTGTTTCTCTAAGGAAACTACATAATTCACAATTCAATTAATACTTTTATATTTTAAAGTTATATTAAAAACTTTGCTATAAATAATTTGGTACTAGATTTTCAAAACTTTGAGGTGTTTCCCACCAAATCCCGCTTCGCATTCAGCAAAGTGGAAAACCTCGAAAATGTTTTGTTAGTCATAAGTGTTAACAATTTAAAATCTGTTAATTAGAATTTTAATTAGTTTGAAGGATACTAATTAGTTTACATTAGTTACGTGAATTCTATTAAATGTCAAAGTAAATAATTATCGTATGAAGATTATTTTGCCACAATTTGCAATGAATGAAGATGTCGATGCGCTTGGGTAGTGAGTGTGACTCGTTATTTATTTTAATTTTTTTGTTATCTGTTGAACATAGTTGATGCATGTGTAAGGTCAAAGTTGAATTATGTTACCTTCCCAACAGCACCCACTTCTTCTGTTAAGTCTGTATTATGAAAGTGGAAGATGAAGATGACTTTCAAGATTGAAAAATAAAAGCAACGGTTGTGCACCTCTTTTAAACTTTTCAAATTCACTTGGTGAAAAACTAGTGAATTTCATAACTTTAATGAAAAATGGCTATCTTATTTTTCTCGTTATAAATTATAAACTGCATTGGACTTTAACAATGAATTGTGCATGCGATTGCATTAACGCAGTTTTCAATTTGTGGACAAGTATAGCGGCAATTCCAGGCAGGAATTTCAAAAAGTAGTTAAAACTTCTAAAACAATATTTCTAATAAGGATTAAAGTGCAATCAAAATATTGATTTTAATTTTATTGTGCTTAGAATTATTTATTAGTGATTAAAATATAAATAATTATTTGGGTTATCTAATCCAATTGAGGTCAGCATTGGGGAGGGAAGGCGTTATTTTCTAATGAAGTGACTGGATATGCAAAGCCATAATTTGAAGTTTTTTTTAAGAGGCATGAAATTGACATGTAAAAGAGGAAATAAGTCATTTAATGATCTTATTTGCATTCTAATTGGCTAATACGTATTTTTCTCGATTTGGCCTTTCCCATCAATTATAATTATATGCAAATGATAAAAAAATTAAAAAGGAAATTAAAAACATTTGCGTGTGGTTCTATTTAAGTAACGTCTTTGATAAAGTCTCCTATTGAATTGTTGTATAAACTCATGCGATTATACAGAATAAGGGATCTAAAGTTATAATACAGCATTTTACCAGAAATCAATTAAGCAGTCTGTTCAATAAAGTTTTATTTTTAGTGCTTATTCTATTGTCTAAAGTAAATTTTAATTGAATATTTTAATTATGAACAGACGAAATTCTCTCACATTTTAATGATTGGTTGATCCGGATATTCGATTTATTTAAACAACTTAAACCTTTTTTTTTTTATCTCTATTTCCCCCCTGCAAACTGCAGAAAGTTTTTTTTGTAAAAGAAAAACGTTGAAAACACAATTGGTGGTTCTTACACCATTACTGTAGTAAAAAAAAATTTCATTTCAAAACTCCAAATGGCAAAAGGGTTGAAAAAATATTCATAACATCGTAGGAAAAATATTGCATGGCTGAAAGGCATTGAGATTGCGTGTTAAACATTTGGTTAAACTTTTTTGAAACATTTTGAATTTCAAATCTAAAGGTTTTTTTTATTTTGTTATCATTTGATGAAATGGCCAAACAATTAATGCTTACAACTAATAAATCAGATCATTTGCAACATTTATGACAAATAACTCATTAAAACATACTTTAGCATCCATTTTTAAATTGTTATCTATCCTCTTATCAAATTTTGTTTTAACATACAGTATCATTTCAGTTTCTTTTCCATTTTTAGTCACTGCATTTATTTCGAAGGTTAATTTCAAGTTTAAACATTGTCAATCGATTTTTTATTTGAAACCGAGTAACTTTTATGATTGTTTTCAAACTTAAAAACTTTCAATCGAGTTCAGTTTATTTTTTTAATTGATTGGCGATACTCCTGTAGTTAACGTTTATGGATTTATAATTTAATGCTTCGATTTTTTTAGTATTTAGTATTGAGATTTAGTTTTGTGACAGTTGCAGCTATTCTAAGTTATTGCAAACATTGTTAACTTACTGCTGTGAAATTTTAGTTAAGTTTTCCATTACATTGTTAATTACCGTAGTCACTTGGAAGTAAAGGATGAAGTTGAACTTTGTTTTAAAAAGTTTTGTACATGATTATGAGTGGCAGTTGCTTTTGACGTGCATTTTTGGTTTTAATACTGACGAATATACAGGGTGTCGATCATTTCTATGTGAATTTTCCTTTTTCTACACAGTACACAATTACAGTATTAATGTTTCATCACGGTAATTTTGAACGTTTTTAGTGTTTTCTGTTTTAATGATCACCCTGTATTTACTGGCTAGAAATGCTCTAATAAAAACACACTCTTGATATGTTTGTCCCTTGTAGAGTTTTTTTCTTCAGCCGTTAATTTGCATTAAGTGGCTCTTGTATTTCTATTGTTGTCAGTTTGAAAGCTGTTTTAAGCAACAACACAACTGCCAATTAAAATACAAATGTCAATTGATGAATGTTTTTATTTTCAAATGCTAGTCGATAATTATTAGTGTCTTAGAGTCAGTGTAATAACCATACAAAGGGTGAAGCTGTAGTTATCGTATCAGATTCGTTGTACAATATTTGCATATTTTAATTTTATTGTAAAATTGTTATCAAATGCAGTCATGTGATATTTAGTGTGTAATTTAAACATTTATTGTAATTATTTTATTTTTAAACAGGTTTTTCGAAGAATTTTGTTTTGAAGGCTGAGGTTTGGTGAGCTTAAACTACTATCTCAGTTGATGTCTGGACAGCAACTTATCGACTTCAGAAAGATTAGGAAATTTTATGCAAATTAAGGTATATTTAGTACTATTATGCACATAATAGTTGTGATAGTATGCTATCATTAGTTATTCATTTTCCCCATTTTTTTTTTGGACATTACTTTTAACAAATTTTGACTTACAGTCTAAGTAGCATGAATTGTCATTTCATTTCACTGTAATTTGAATGACTGAATTCATTAGCTATTATTGCTCTTCTGGATAATTGTGACTTGATTGTCTACTTTAAATCACTTATTTAATGAAAACTGATGGGTGGTTATAAAATGAGCCTGATTACTTATAAGAATAACCACAATGTCAACTTTTTAACCACCAATTTTTTAGTTTATGAAACATTAAATATAAATATTCTGCTGTTGTTTATGTATCCTATGCTGGATAATCTGCAAGTCTGCTTTTGTATAATTATTGATGAAACGATTGTATTAAGATATCGGTTAAGATAAACCGTTGCGTAGAGTTGTCCGCAGCTGCTTTTCTGCCGTTCCGCTTTTGGTTTTAACATTTTGGGGAACTGATTTGATTGTCTGATTTTCTTCTTTACATCAATTGAATTGATGGGAGAGACAAAAGTTGAACCACTTTTGAACTCATCTTTCTTCTTCTTTCGGGACATGTGGCGCCATCGTTTAGCCTTATCAATTTCAAACTGTGTGGTTTTTTTTTCTATCTTTTTTTTAATGTTTTTTAACAAAGAGGATGTTAATGAGCTCAATGCCTATTTCTTCTTAATGAGACACCAAAATTGTTTATTTATTTTTAAATAATATTTTTATTTTTTTGTCGATTGATATTTGATTTACTTAGAGGCATTTCTTTATTTTAAAATCTACAGTATGATGTTTGGTTGCCAGGTCTTTTTTAATTTTGGATCTGCAAATGCGATAGTTCTAATCTAAAATGTTAGTTTCATAATTCGTAGAAGTCATGATGTCGTTTTGTGGATTAAATTGATCATTTTGACCACCGATGTTATTTCATTATGTTGATTATTTTAATTGAAACTGGTTTCAACTGTAATTATTTAATGCATTTGTAAGGGTAGTTTTAGTTAGAAAGTGGTTTTATATTTACATATGGTGATTAGTAAAAACCTTTTATTTTGGAAATGTTATTAATGGTGAAGGGGAATTGAAAAGTGACCCAAAGCAATAAGAGAGAAACATGTGACAAGAATGCAGCTGTGCGCACAGATGGATGGGATGAAGATTCTGTCAATTAAAAGGACCAAATGGGATCCATCCTACATGATGGATGTATACAAGGTCTATGATTCTTCACCCCTGCCACATTTAATCCCACTCCCATGTATGGTTTTTATATTCGCAACTAAAACAATTGACATTTACTAGGATTTTTAAAATTCGGATATAATGGACACTTAACCACCTTAACGGTTTACAAAATCAAAATTTGTTTTCAAATTTATAATCTTAGATTATTGTTACTTTCTGCATTTTAGTAGTTTAAATGAAGTAGTTTATTAGTCAAAAACCGTTTTTAAAATTTCAAAACGATTATACAGTTCTAAACATTTAACGGTTTACATTATATTACTTGATTGTAATTGTTCAATCTTAGTTTTAAATGGACAAAGAGCGCGTTTATACTTTGTCCAGTATTGTAAAAGGCTAAATGTTGTGACTAAATGTCATTATTATATCAGCGATAACGCATATAGCCTATTTATTGTTCTAGAAACATAAATGAGGTGTTGACAATGACATTGTATCGATTAGTCGTTAACATATCGATTGAATTATCGGTTGCTATGTTGTCTAATCTGAAATGAAAAGAAGAGGGGAGGGGGAGTTGATCCCGTTTTATAAAAGGAAGTAGGAGTGGGTGGAGACCACATTATGTAAATGACCAAATACAGGATGGCTGTTCAAGCGTTCATCATTCGATCAAATCATTTGACAATTTTGCCCAAAATTAGACTTTGAGGGAATTTGAACATCTGTGCAGCTGTATTCATACTTAGTAGCCAACGAAATTCAGGTTATCAGAGTATAATTTGAAATGAGTAACAAATCTACAGTGGAAAAGTTTAAAAGGTTTAAGACCATTATCAAAGAAGCTCAAATTTAAGGTGATAATAAACGATGTAAATTATGCCTAAATAAGCGGGTGCATAAATATGGTATCAGTTTGTTTGAGTAAATTATTTGATTAAAATTTCATAAGTGTTTCAAGCTCCAATAAGCGTACTTGGAATTGACCATACAGAAATTTACCTTAAAATGTCCAATTTAATCACCAATTTGATTGCTTTAAATTGTAAACTGACTTTGATAAATGGTTAAAAAGTTACACAATAATATTCCAACTTTACTGAATGTAAGGTGTTAAGGCTTTAACTAAAAAAAATGATTGAAAACAATGCAGTCTGTAGACTCTGACCCAGTGGAGGGAATCAGTTGACCCTTCTTATTCCCCTACCCTTTATAGCACCTGCTTCCAAATTATGCAAATGAGATGTAAATCCATCAAAAACAATAGACCATTAACAGCAGCAATACATACTGTAGTAAAAATAAAGTAGCAATGTTAAATGGAAACCATGACTAAATTGCCAAAACAATAAATTCAATTACTAGTTATTTGTTTATAATGTCCAATATAAGAATCAGATTAACGTTGGTGTTATTTTTTTAAAAGTTTTAGTCACTTGTGGCCAAACAATTTTAAGTTTAAAGTCTCTTATTGTAATGTATAAGTATTTATTGACTTAGTACATTTGCTGGTTAGTTTCCATTTTAAGACTGTCAATCAGAACGAGTCTACTTTTTAAACAAAACTTGTTGTATATACAGTAGTACAGTATAAGCTACATTCAATCGATAGTGAATAGATTTAACTTTTATGATAAAAAACATGACTTTTTATTAGTTTAGTCCAAGTTTTAGTTCTTTGTGAATGATATGTGAAGTTTCTTTACTGTGGATTTCCATTTGTGATGATCTTAGCTTGTTTGAGATTGCCAATGGGTGAATTGGTATTAATCGATTATAACAAAATTTCGATGTGTTTATAAGTTGACTGTTTGCTAATTGACACATGGCCTTTTTATGTTTGGACTGTTGCAGTAGCTGTTTTCTACAATGAGAAAAAATATAAACAAACTTTGTCTCTTGGGCTATGTCTGTCATTTCTCCATTGCCCATATTATGGTTTCCAATTAAGTTGAAAGGTCAAAAAATATACCATTTTGAATAAAAACTTCGATGGTTAATTTTTTGGATAACAAAATTTCAGAATTTTGGGCTACTAGATGTTGTAGTTTGTACCGTCATTTAAAAAACCCCTAAAATTAACAGAAATGGCTAAATTTGGCAGTTTGTATACTCAAAAGTTTGCAACTTGTCCTGCGTCTCTAATATATCCAGTGCAAAACTTTGTTGTTGAGCAGAAGTTTTGTGTAAAAACCAACATATTTGGTGTTTATATTTCTGCGTTTTGTGCTTAAACCAATCGCTCAAATGATCGACATGCTATGAAAAAGTCGATTCAGACTATGCTGAAGCCAATAATTGCTGAACGGAGTGACAAAATGAATGGTGCTTCCATAAACAGTCAAATTTTGTTTCATAAAAGATTAGTTTTTTGTTTATAAAAGCCAAGTTTTGTAACGTGCAAGTCATTTTAATTGAATTTTGCTTTAATAAAAAATGCAACAAATTTTAAAATAAAATTAGATATTGTCTTTTTAAACTTTAAATATTTACATTTAACATGATTTAGAAATTTGATTATTCTATCGTAGAAGAAATTTTGTATATCGGATGCTATGATATAGTAAATTAAACGAAATCAAATATAGCAGCTGAGACTTTTATTTTAACAATTGAACTGTTAACCAATGCAATCGAGCTAGAATTACCGTGAAATAGTTGAAATGATTGTATTTTATATTGTATATGATTTAATAGGCTTAAGATTTTGGTGGTTCTACTTTAAAAGTTGTTTTTAAAGAGAGATAGACCACTCCTTGTCGCTATAATAATAATAAACCACTTTTTATAAAGAATGCGTGGTCTCCACCTTCTCTCCCTTTAAAATTTAATTAAATATGAACCTTTTAAACTAAATTTAACTAAAAATTATTTAATTCAGCTAACTTTGTATTGCCTCATGGCTTCAAATTGAAAGAGCCTATTTATTAGGGGTTGCTAGGTTATTAAAAGGTTTACTAGCATCTCAGTGACCAAAGGGCCTTTACGTTGTAACCATTTACGGTAATTTAGGCCATAAAAAATAACAATTTTGATGTGACAATAATTTTCTCTTAATATCTAAAATGCATTCAATTCATGGAATTCATTCCGAATTTGTTTTTTGAATTTTTTAGCTATCAAATTGATGATTTGTTTGTCAATCGAAAAAGGGTAGTTTGAAAGGGCTTCTGCGTTTCAATAAGCCTTTTAAAAGTAAACAATGTGGGAAATATATCTGTGTATAACTTTTAGAATGGTTTAATAGTATTGCATATTCCGACGTTTTACAGTAAATATTTTTAATTGGTGGTCTGTTAATAGTGATCAAATGACCTTTGAATCAAAGTTTGTCATTAAGACGTCTTATATTAGGCATATTAAATGTTCCTTGTTTGATAGGCTTCTCTATCCTTTAAAACATACATTTTTCAGCAATTATAATTTTTACAATACAAGTTTTATAACTTATTTGAAATGCTCTGAAATCTAAATGAATATCGATAAGGGCCGTGGGGGTAACATAAATAAAAAATGGTTTGCTACCCTAACTAACTTGTCTACTAACTTAAAATCAAACTTACCGCAATTATAAAGTTAAAACATCATATAAAGTTGAAAAAGAACGATTTTTGATACTTCAAATAATTTTAATTATGTTTTTAATTCTAATGTTTTATTGAAAATGTAACTTGAAAATTAAAAACTCACGTTAGTTACTGTTTAAAATGTTTCAATTGCTTAAATTTGACAATTATTTCAGTTGTTTCAAACTTGTAAAAGTTCTTAGTACTAGATGCATTGATTTTATTTTTTGCTGGAAAGCCGTGAGGACTTGTTACTCGTATAAAGAAATTTGTTTGATCAACATATTATTTTAAATTTATTTAAACTGAAATTGCCTCTTAAAACGACAGTACCTGCATTGTTCAAGTCATAAATTTCTATGGCATTTTATTATAAAGTCAGACATGTTTGGATCCCTTTATTAATTGGACTTGCACAAAATAAATAGGCTTAAAATAAATTTATCCAACTTTAATTTAAAAATAAAGACATTTTTTTTTGTTTAACTAAAAAGTTACATGAAATTGCAACTTTTTTTTACTGGTTTTTCAATTTGAAAAAAGTTGAATTTTGATATTGAAAGCCTTTTAATTGTAAAAGGGTGGTGATCTAACTCCCTGCATGCAACTCTATATATTTTTTTGTTTTGAAGATTTTGCACCCTAACAGCATTCATTGTTGGATGTTGGTTTTTTTTCTACTTCTTCTTAGAAAAGGTTGCTAACCTAGAAATTTGAAAGGAACTCTCTTAGCCTCTCCTCCCCCTCCTCTCATCCCCTTCCCTCTCTCCCTTTAATTCCAAATTCAACACTCCACCCCTCTGGCCACATTTACATTTTGCATGCCTACTAACTGGATGCAACTGACTTTGCTGTGGGGGCCAAGAGGGCCACAAGCCGTAAATTTATCCCTTGAGGGAGTTAGAATTCCTTGTTGGGATGCTTTATTTTAGGTTCTTTTTTTTTAATCCAGCATAATGGTGGATAAGTAAGTGAAAGGATCTCACAGGCGTAATTAATTAATTGTGGATTATTTTAACTGTAATTGGTATTGTTTAAAAAACATAGCATAAAATTTTTAGCAACTGATACAATTTGGCATTTACTAACAGCAACACTGGCATATTTTATGGATATGAAGTTGAATTAGTTTACATACATGAAATCATTAGATTAACCCATTGGGCAATCAAGGATCATCTTTCTAGTGTTGATTTAGGACCCCAGCAGCTTTATAATTTAGTATCAGGCTTTGTATTAAGTTTACATTGCAGCACTGCGTTTAGGAACCGTATTTTATGTTTTGAATTGGTTTTTATACAAACTTTTTCATCATTTATATTTGATGTTTATTATATTCCACAAAATTATTAAAAACTGACTCTTTTCAACTTTATCTATGTATTTTTTACTCTTAATGTTTGATTAAACTTTAGATGTTTTATTTTGGAGTTTGTTAAATAGGCTTAATAGTTTGTAATCTACTGTATTAACAATGATTACACTTGTTATCTCAAATATATTGTGAATTCTGATCAAGAAATTAAGGTTCCTCCAATCAGTATAATAGTGTTTTAAGTGTAGAATATTTGATCATTTTCACATTTTTACCTGTATATCGTTTCCATTTTGGTTTTAAATTTTTTGTTTTGAGTGGAGTTTTTTTTTTGCCATTTGTGAAATTTCAATCTTTTTTATGGAAATGAAAACTACTTTAAAATCTTATTTTGTCATTTCTGTGTAAGGTATAACTTGTACAGTATAAGTATGGTATATTATAGTATTTTTAATAGTGGTTCTTAATTGTATAAAGGGATTTCTATTTTCAATAATTTCTATGATTAAATTGAATATATATCTAATATTTTTAATATTAAATTAAAAGGTAATTTAAGTCTAGAAATTGTGGCTATAAAATACAAAATGAAATTTGATTACAGGGGTTTTTAAGTTTTTTTTTATTTTAGTAAATCGATAACAAGTGCGCATTTTGTGTGGTTGGCAAGTGCCAAACTATTTATCACTGACACACATGCAATTTAATGGATAAAACTAAAGGGGGTGCCGGGTGTTGGTGGCTTGGGCTTTCTTTCTGATGACGTCAATACAAATTAAAAGAGTATTTTTTTCCTATAATGGGAGTGGTTTATATAAATATTACATTGTTTTCATAATACACTAATGATCGCATCACTGGATTCACACTACCAATTCCTCACCCCATCTTGGGACACAGCATGGTCCATTACTTGATATAATACTGCGTAAATTATTTTATGATTTAAGTAAGTTTAGTGTATGTGACTAAAAAAATTAATAACTTTGTAAAATGTGAAATCGAAATGTCCACTTAGGTCGTGATACTGTATTGAGAAAACTTAGATTTTTGCTGTGATGTTTTTTAATTGTAATAATTATGGTGTTTTTTTTAATTTTTATGAAAAGTTTTTTTTAATAATTTATTTATTGGGACGAAGTTCCATGGCTCGCTTTTGGCGTCCCCACTATGATTTTTAAAATTTTTTTAAGTGTCTAAAATAAGCATGCAAAGTTGCTTAAATTTATCATAACAAGTTTTCTTAAATTTTGCTACTTCGATTAAAATGTTTCCAAAGGCAATATTTTCGTAGGACAAACTATAAATGCATCTAAATAAAAAAAACCTCATTGAAAGAATAAACGGGGCTTCTCCATGCTGTATTATCAACAAAAAAAAACCAATGTTTTTAGATTTAGGAAAGGGTAAGGAGGATATAAAAAAAAAAGAGAAATTACCTCTGCACACGCAATAAGAGGATTTAGAATTTACGCGCGGTTAGATTTATGGCGCCAACAGACGACTACGTAATAAATATGGCTACTTCTGCATTAGAATAGAATATTGAACAGAACAGAATAGTAGTAAAAGTTAGCTAAATTCATCTTAAACGCAATTAAGAAAATGTCAGCTATTTTATTTTAAAATTTAGCTGTTATTTTTTTAATATGGCGGTTGCTATAACTTAATATGATATCATCAAGGTGAATAATGACGTCTACGGTTACCATAGTCCCTTTATACAGTACATACCATAGAATTGGACTTTAGTATTAAATTTTTTTAATAATTTATATTCATATGCTATACTGTAGTGGATATTTGATGATGATCATTTTTTATGAAAAAGTTCGAAAATCGACAAAATTTTAAAAACTTGATACCGGTATGTACTCTGAAACTTAAGTATGAACTTACTAGCATAGTGAAAAAATTAAAAATGTTGTTTGTATAATATTTTTAATATTATTTATTCATCATACACTGGTGGAATTATTAACAAAAATATATTTAGTAATACAAAATTGAAAAAAATCAAAAATATTATTGATCTAAATCAGATCATGACATGTACTGTAGATTATGACATCAATTACTGTGGATAAGTTTATTACATGCATCAATTTAGAATTAGAGAAATGAGAACCGATTACAGTAAATCATCTGCATGGCTACAAATTCAGTCATTTAGTTTTTGAAATAAAACATGAAAATTTGTTGTAGAAAAAAGTGCTGAATGGTTGTATAATAACAACTATGTCAACTGTAGAATTTGAGGCATTTCATTTGCGGTGTAGAAAGCTAAATTTGCCATTTCAAGGGGGCTATCATATTGTGATTTTAGGACATGTGGTTCTGTACTCCACTGGCTTTATTGACACAAAAGGACGAGCTATAGTGGCAGTGGGGACATTTTTCAGGGACCATTAAACACCACAATGAATATTAACGAGATAATTGGACATGTAATTATATATCGGTATATACGGAAGTTAATTAACTTAGCAATTTAAATAATCTTTTTTTATATAAATTATTATGTCGGTGTATATAATGAGAAAGTTATTAATATACAGGGTGAGCATTAAATTAAAAAAAAATTATTTTTAGTTCTGTATTCCGAGAATTAAGACCACATGTATTGATAATTAAGAAAAAGATTAAATTTAGAAAATGCATACACTATTGGAATTATTTCTAGAAAGTTTGATACATTTACTATATCCAGTATGATTGAATTTTTGTAAAAATGTACAGTAGCCTATTGGCCGCCACTGCAGTGTATATTAGATATCGAACCGTATCTCCTTGTTCAGTGTTTGTGGATTTTATGATCACCCTGTATGTTTGAGAATATGATTGTGCAATAAAAAATGAATTTAATGCGTGTCCACCTTCGTTTAATTGTCTGTTTGGCAATAGAAGAGGAAGGGAAATATTTCTTTTACTATTTAATTTGAATTTTATTGTTGCGTCCTCGATATTTGCACCTGCTAATATAACTTATTTTAATTGTTTTCTACTTGTTACAGGTAGCATTTGGTTTGGTTTAATTAGAAAATGAATTGGGACGACATAGTGTATGCTCTGCTTCTCTTGGGATCCATTGGAGTGGGACCTTTGCTGAGGAAAGAGAAGGATCCACATCAGCGACAAATATACAGTGCTCTGGCTGGATTTACTATTGTATTCATTGCTTCCGGTTATCACGTTTTGCATCCCATCATACTTATTGTAATCAACTACTTAATTACGATTTTGGTTAATAAAAGGTAACAAGATCATAACGATCAGAGACAGTATGTTTTGTCAATCGGGAATGCAAATAAACAGATGGATCACTTTACCAAAAGTATATTTCGTTTGTGAGACAGAATAAAAAGGTGATCTTAAGTTTTGATTACTAACTATTAAATTTTACGTAATTGAATTGAATAGTTTAAATCAAAATCTAACGTCAAATGGTCAAATGTTGAATTTAGCCTCAAATAAATTCAATCTGTGCGTTCCCGAATTTCATGTTCCTTGTATGGAAATTTAACACTACTTTCACTGATAATTAGATTACTTGTATAATAATAACTAACAATGATTTTTTTTAAAGAGTGAATTTTATCTGGAGTTTTGTCTTCTGTTTTTCATACCTGGCTTTTTTTCGGATGTCCCATTGGTTTGGTCTTCCAGTGCCTCCCGCCTACACCAATGCTATCCAAATGATATTAACAATTAAGGTAAATACCGTATAAAGTAAAAAAAAATGAAATTAGCTAATTGGATCTCTCTATGCATCAAATACCAAATGTGCCGTTTAGGAAACACATTTTGGTGTTTAGAATTTTAATCTAGTGATTTACTGTATATTTCTATAAACTTAGTATGCCAATTCATAAGTATTCTAAATTTCGTTTTCAAGTCTCTAAATGTGGTTTTGTGGTACAGAACAGTATGTAACTATCTGGAAAAGCTACTTTCCCTATAGTACTGTATTCTTAATTTAGTTTTTTGGGCATAATTGATCCAAGGATCTTAAATTCTAATTTGTATTACTAATATGTAACTACTGTATATATTACTAAATAAAAATCTTTATGTTTGAATTTTGTAGATGGTTGGATTGACTTACGAAATGAAAGATTCCGTTCCAAAATCATCCTCTACATCGTCTACGCAAACTACATATCAACAGGTTAATCCTTCTTTTTTGGATGTCATCTTATACAGCTTTTGTCATGCCGGTGTATTAACAGGTTCGAAGTTAAACCAAATGATCTATAATAAGAGAATATGAAACGTAGTTGCAGTGTTCGTAAAAATAAACGTTGTGCACGGGTTTTAAGTATAACTTAATACCGAATCAAAATGATGTACCGTATAGGCGACGTCATAAACTGAAGTTTAAATTTTATTTTTTAACGTTTTAAAGTTGCTATCTTGTGGTTCCATTACATCTAGATAGCAAGTGACATCAAAGTTGAATTGATGTCATACTTTTCCTGAACACATTGCAAATGCGGTTTAATTTGCCTTAATACATATAATTAGGATTCAATTTAATTTTTCTTTACACAGGTCCTTATTATAAATACAGGACTTACTGGGACAGTTTTTATCTTCCATTTTCAACCAACTGTGACTACATGCCCCATCTCATTCATAAAGGACGATTTCTACCGGCTTATTTGGTTGCATACATCCTATTTGGATTTATATTTCCATTACAGGTACATAAACAAGTATATACTCAAACTATAAAATATCCAGTTTGATAAATTAAACTTGCAAGAAGTATGAAGTATGTTATCACGACTTCTAAAATTTTTTGCATTACGATAATACGTGTGCTAAATTTAAGTTTTATTTTCTAGTATGCTGAATCTGAAGAAATTGCATTACGTTCATTCTGGTACCGTGTTTGGTACATGACACCGATATTTTTCGTTTTCCGTATGCGAATGTACTCTGGATTTGTATTGTCTGAGTTACAGTGTATAACTGCTGGCATCGGAGTATATCCAGCTAAATGCAAATCAAAACCAGGACAAGGCCCTAGCAATTACGATGCAATCGACGAAAGGTTGGCTGATTTTAATACTGTATTAGCAAAACGATGCACAAAAGTAACAAAGATAGCTAATTTATAAAGTTTACTATAGCCTAAAAGATGAGTCATCAGTAGTGGATTATGACTACGAAACAATCCACAATATTGACGAGTATGGAGCAGATTTTGTGCCAACAGTTAGAGAAGGAATGCGCTGCTGGAATATGACTGTACAGTACTGGTTAGCTATGTTTGCTTACAAACAGATACCAAACAAATCTCTTGGGTATGTCTGAAATTGATCAATTTAGATTGGCTTTTTACTTTAAACGACAAACTATTTATGTCGTACTTTGTATTTACAGCGTTGCTGCAACCATGTTACTGAGCGCATTTTGGCATGGAATTTACCCTGGATATTATTTGTCTCTTTTAACTGTCCCATTTGTTCTGATGGCCGAAGACTCGATGGCTCGTGCTCTTCGTCGAGACGCAACTCCCGAGGGAAAGCGACTGTTTGACTGGATCAGCTGGTTTTTCAAAATGCAGGCTTTCTCCTATATGGGAATGGGCTTCTACTTGCTCAGAGTGGACGCTACAATGCATTATTGGAAATCAATCTATTTTATTGGCCATATCCTCATAGTTTTCTTTTACATTTTAGGTCGATTAATCGTTAAGCTTTCCAAGAAAAAGCAAAAACCCAAAGAAGAAAGTAAAGAAATTAAGCAAAATAAATAACATATTTAACATAATAATTCGAATACCGGGTACTGTATAACGAATATAAAACTTCTTCAGAAGTTTTTATCGGGTATTATAACAAATTTGTTGATAATAGTCTGCATTTATTACATTTTTTGAATGGTTACAAATCGATACGATTTTTCAGAGCGATTAGGAGCTTTCAAAACTTCAAATGTTTATTAAGAAATATACTATATATTATGAGAGTCTAAAAATTATTTTCTGACATGGTAATAGGGCTTATTTTTATACAACTAATCATACCAACTGGCACTAACTGCCAAAAGAAGCTGGTTGTGCAATAAAATTATTGATTTCTCATCATAACTTCACTGAGTTCGAAGTCATTCCAGAGACGCTGTGATGCTTTAATTCACATTTAAAACATTTTTTCACGCGCACAAGTTATTTTATGATATTGATAAAATTTATAACGATAAAATTTGTCATAGAATGCTTGCTGAGCAAACGTTTTTATTGGTCGCCAAAATGCATCTTAAAAACAGATTTAATATATTAGTGCTCCACAATTTTCACCAGTGATGCTGAAACATTACTTAAATCTTCTTTCTAATCGTGTAATTAAAAGCTTTCGATATTAAGTAAGCTATTATTTTAGAAATCGATACAATTTTTAATATAAAAAATTAATGTAAATTTAAAGTACAGTGTATTGCAAGACTTAATAAGTTTCGTGCAGTGCTGCCGAGTTACGTAACTGACGTTTAAATCTTAAACAAATTTTTTATTTTAATATTATTTTACTATCTTATTACTTTAGCGGTATCATAATATAGTACTGTACTCACGTTAATTTAATACTTTGGGTAATGGGCATAGCGATTATAATTTAAAAGAAATCGGTAAACTCGGCTGACACCTCAGCTTAACAACAACTACAGTAAGCGTTAGTGTAAATATGGCCGCTTATTGTATGAAATGGTTGAAGAGTTTTCGAATGTTTTATATTGTTTTAACAAGTTTTAAGTATATGACAAGTTTTAGTCATTTTGTTTTTGGTGAATTCGTGAGTGCCGAAATCATCTGCGACAAGAAGAAGATTGTTTTCAGTCGTTTATAATGCCCAGTGAAAAACTTGAGTTTTGTTTGTGGAATTCAGAATGTTGGCGTCTTTTCAGTTTATCGGTAAGTACAGTATAGTACCGTGTTGTATATTAAATGTTTATTACTCTTACATTGTCTAATATATGAAAGAAACCTATGATAGCATTGTAATATTTTCGGTGACATTTTTATTTATTACTATAGATACCAATATGTTGTTTACTGCCGGCTGTTTATGTTATTATAAAGGAGGGTAGTAATGGCTCATTATGCGCACTAGTACTGAATAAGGGATTCAAGCTATGCTCGTGATTAAGTTTTAAGCAAGGCTATATACTGTATACCTAGCCTTAGTTTTGTCTAGATATGTTACTGGTATTTTATGACGTGAATTAATGCAAAGGTTGTGAATAAAGTGTAGTTGAATCACGTTTTAATACAGAAAATGTGAAGCTTTTAATGCGAAATTTTCATGTGGACAGTGAACCAGATGTTCAAACTTAATTAAGTACAATAATTGTGTGCTGGGGTACCTGTTCGATAAGATCAAAGTACAATATGAAATCGATATTTAGACAATTGGAAATGTTGGAGAGTTGATAGTTTATTCAATTGGATTTTTGTCTTTAATGAAAGACTGTTAGTGTTGGTTTTATCGAATACAGTAGACTCTCGGTAAACCGGCCCCTGGCTAACCCGTCACCCCTTGTAATCCGACATGTCAATTTTACCATTTTGTTACGTTATTTGTCGGATTACAATGTACACTTTTTAAAAAGTGCAGGTCTACAGACTAGTTTTTATTTTATAAAGCGTAACTTGTATAGGCAATGTAAATAAATTTTTCATGATGTATTTTTTGCAGAGATATATTCCCATTCGTATTATTATTATACAGTATCAATTTTCTTTAAATGTATTAACAGCTTCTTGGTTTACTCTGCAAACAATGTAAGAGACACACAAACACTTTCCTCTTTAAAATTAATTTAAATTCTAGCCATTATCGTAAATTAAATCATTATTTAATTACTGTATCATATAACTGTCGACATAGGCTAGACATGAAGTTGTTGTGTAAAAGAGGTTACCGGTATTTGCTACTCGTTTATTTTTACGTCTAAAAATGACGCAATTTTTGTTAACTTGCATATTGTCAAGTGTCTATCCAACACTATATTCGATCGATACATTTTGTGATTGATAATCGATAAACCAGATGGGTAAATACTAAATACTCATCAACCTGTGGCGTTAGGGAACACACCTGTAGTTTCCATGACAACTTATTAAATCGTAGAGTTTCCTATTCATCTTTTTTTTATCTGAAAAGGGCGTGGTTTTCACTTTAATTCACTTGGCATTTGTTGAACACGTTTTGCTACTTATTAAATTATATTTTATACAGGAGACGTAATCTCAAATATAACACAATAAACCATTATGTTGTATACATCCAGAAACATTTTTAATGTTTTTTATTAGCAAAAAAGAAAAAGGCAACAAATAATTTGAGATGAAAATGGGTGGTAAGAGGGGGAAAAAGTCATTTCTATGTGCAAAAAGCTGATATAAAGCATGAAAATATTTAATCATACAAGAGTCGATGAAGAAATTGTTGATGTAAAATTATTAATTGCACATTTTGGTATAAAGTGGTTGACATAGGTTTTGCAATAGCATTTTTTTTGCATAATTATATGAAGATTGAACATTTTGAAAAGAAGATTTTACCATTTCAAACAAGTAAAGATATATTTACACATACAGTTCATTGAACTGTTTGAAGGAAAAGCCACACAAAATTTTCATATTATTTACATATGCCGACTATAACATCAGCAGTTTGTTGTGTGAGTAAATTTATTGTGGTGATCATGTACATTGGTGATCAAAAAAGAAAAATAGTGCATTATCCATGTTTAAAACGGGCGTTTTTATGATGCCATGAATGGACATGATGAAAATAGCAGTGAAGAGAAGCACTATTTTGATCATCATTGTAAACTATAATGTTATGTACACATTCATACATTGCATTACAGTATTTCCATTATATCACAAAAAACAAAGCATCAGTTGATATTGTATAGTCGAATTTAATACACTTTTTGAGAGTAAAATTCCAATGACCACACTCTAGGATGTAATTTGGTCATATTGCGATTAGCATTTCATTTATTTAGTTATGATTGTTAATCTTTATTTTTTAAATTTATTCAGATATGTTTCCAAGGTTTATATTTTTTAAAATAATTTGAATTTGTAGAACTATTTTTTTTTTCAAAATAACTATGTTTGAAATTTAGCCTATTTGCAAAAATAGTGTTGTAGTAATGAACAGTATGTTGATGATTGGCAGCCAAAGGATTTTTACCATAGAAATTTAGACTCTACCTAATATGTGAGGCTCATCAGCTAATGCATATAGTTCACATGGAGCTTTATCACCTTTTCTTTTTCTTGAGTAAATAAGGAATGCACAACCGGCTAATATATAAAATGCAAAAGTGAAACAAGCCATGAAAAACGAGAATCCATAAGCCCAGTCCGCTCCTTTAGGATGCCTCTCATGTAGGTGCTGGGACTCGTAGTTAACTGAATTGACGAGAACTTCCACCACTACTAACACCGTTGCAGCTAAAATAAAAACAATAAAAATGACAATGAAGCTTTAACAATAATGAGAAAGTATTTGGAAGTAACTTAATTTGTCTTAAGATATCTACAGGGTAAATTAAATGGTGGTGTGCTAAACTGTGCGAAAAAGCACTTTTAAAGTTACCTGTTAAGAAATGCACTCCACTTGCCAGCCTTTTGTACATGTATCTCGGCTCGTAAAATGTGTAAATTGAAAATCCAAAGCCCATGATCATCAGTAAAATACTGATAATTGAAAAGGCAGTCTCAGTTCTTGTATAATCTGTTTGGAATATTTGAAATTATAACAACCCAGTAACAACAGTAAATAAATACTAATTTAATAATTGTGCAACACAAATAGAGTACGGTATATTTGAACCTACGAATAGTTAGAATAAACAAAAGAGAAAAGAAATGATACATAAACGGAAAAAACAATGTGTGCATAACAATATAAAAGATAAGGACAATAAAAAGTATAATGTTAATTTTGCAACCATTAACTATTATACCGTAGTTACATAAATGTATAACAAAAGGAAAAAATCAAAAAAGGAAGCTTGTTGAGTTTTGTGTCTTTCTTATTAAGTTATTAGTGACTATTTTGACTTTGAGTTATCTTTTAACTAATTTTCTAAATGACCGACGTCGTATATTTTAAATGAACGATAATCGTTATTACTGTACCGTACGTGTTATTCTTCTCAAGGTGTTAAGATCACTAACATTTAATCTCTATAAGAAGTAAATTGAATGTTCCAAACTATTATAAGGCTGAAAATGTGATTTCAATGGGAGACTAGACTTTTAGGCATTCATTTAATATGCCATGTATTTTAGTTTTATTTAACAAATTTGTTTTGGATTTAGAGGCGGTTTTATTTTAGCAATTTTTTGTACTTGAAAATTGCTAAACAAATTTATAAAGCCTAGTCGATATTGAAGTTTAGATGAAATTTACTAACATGTTGTGTCTACGACACTACATTCTTATCTATAGTGGCATTTTATATTTTTATAGAAATTGTAGTTTAAGTTGTTAATGGAATGTCTACCATGATAATGAGAAATTCTTCAAGGTTTGTCAATTTCTCAAATACTGTAGTTACTAAAAATATTATTTTTAAATTACATACTCGTACTGGAAAACTTCAGGGTAAAACATTACTAAACTTTCAATTTAATTATAATCTAATTTTTATTTAATTATAAATATTAGTTGTTAAGCAATTAATTAATTGGTATTTGTGGAGAATGTGCTGGAATTATGAAATTCCTAAAAATAACATTCAGTAAATTTTTATTTTATAGATAAATTTAATTTCAAACAAATTAGTATATTGTGTAAATTGTTTACAGATTTCTAGATGCTATACTATACATTATTGGCAAGTTAATTTTTTTAATCTGAGAGGATCGTAGAAGTCATAACTAAACTTAACGTTTTTTAAGTGAGAAGTTAAAGATTAGTTTTGGAAAATTTCAAGAGAACTTACAATATTACTTTTAATTAGTATTGACAATGTTTAGGTTTGATCAATATTATAACCTGACATTTCTAGTACCGTACTGTAACTTCTAAAATACATTTGTAGCTGTTTGACGTTTTGCCAGAGATCGAATGTGAGTAAATTAAATATAACTAAAATGAATCAAACTTAAATAATGCCTCGTTATTTTATTATAACATAAATATACCTAGGCATGGTTCTTTGACAGCGGAATGAGTAGGAGTAGGCTTAAGTTGAAGATCGCATCCTTTTTTATATGAGGATTAATTAGATCACATAGAAAAAATATAGAGAGAGAAAGAACGAGACAGAAATACAGTATGTAAACATAGAAAAAAGATAGACAACATACGTCCAAAAAATACATATAAAGACACAGCAAGTGCCAATCAATCCGATAATACATGGGAAAATAAATAATAAAGGTCAAATGGGATGTCATTAATATTGAGTACACCATTTCGTTTATCAAGTACTGAATACTTTACGCTGGACTACATTATCTCAGCTTTACGATAACTATGGTAACCAGTACCGATATTCAATTGTTTTTCAATCATTAGTTAATAATCGTCGACTATTAGTCTGTTAATTTTACCAAATTTGGCTTGGGAAAGAATATGCTTGGTGATTTATTCTACTCGTGACCATTTGTTGTTTCATCCGGCGTTGACGTCAATGCTTTGTGTCTCACAGTCACGGTTCCGTAGTTTCGACTATTGATTATAATCGATTAATCTCCATTATTTCTTTTTGTAATGGGTTAAACATGTTTTTCAATTCATTAACTGTCGTCGTTATCATCGGTCGTAATTAATAATAAAAGTAATTAAATCAGTGCTAAAGTGTCCGTTGCTTGACAGATGAGCATTGATGGATAAAATCAATGTAACCAAATGCTATTGTCAGTAATACGATTGAGATGTATTACTACAATCTATTTAATGTGTTGTGTTATAGACATTTAGCCATTTCCGCGATAATTTGTTACTTTCATGCTATTTTATCATTTTATGAAGTTTTGGGATTTAAGTCATTTTACTCAGAACATCTTTCTTTGAAAATTCCCACTAGAGTATTTTCTCTTCTCCCTCCAATTTGGCAGGTGTACTAAACTAACGTTTTAATCAAAAATACTGTAACTTTATTTAAAAATTTTATAAGTTATGTACACCAAATGACAACAATTGGAATTTGGTGAAAAATCCAGATGGTGAACATGTCCAGAGGAGAACTGTTTTGATGTTATAGTGTTTGTTACTAGACTATTTATTTATTTTCAGAGTTTATAGACTTAAATATGGTTTTTAATTACCGACATGCCGTACTCGATTTTCTATGTCAATACTGGCATTATATTAAACTAAGTTGTTTTGTGGTTTAGTTTATAGACGATCTAATTCTAATGAAATTGTATTAATAGATACTTAATGAACGTTTTTTAGCTTGATTATTGCTAGTGTTTGGAACAGTGGACCATCTATAATTAATCTAAACTGAGATCTTGGAACAATTAGACCAGCAAAGCAGCAAACAGCTTTCGGTGTAGTTCGACAGTTAATTAGATTCGCGTTTCTTTTTTTGTGTTGTAATTAATTGCAATGGAGGGTGAGCAGACGACAGATCTAATATTTCTTCAATTATTTCTATACAAAAAGCAATGTCACTATAAAACTCAATACTATTGTATATGGTATTTTATTTTTAGGATGTTTTGTAGCAAAATATTTTTGGTCTTGTACAGTTGTACTGCATTTGACATTTACTAAACTAGATACAGATTTCTATGACGTAATATTTACGTTGCATCTTTAATCTTTAGGATAATATTTACCTTGGCACAGCGTATAACTATTGCTTTAAAGGACAATAATAATGTACAAGCATAATATTTTATCTAAGGGACAATTATTATTGATAAAAAATAATATTATTGGATGAATTTCAATTTTAATAATTCCGTTTTCATTTTCAATTTAGTTACCTTCTGTATAACGAATTAAATGTTTTGGTAGAAAAACTTCACTTGCAAAGCCATTGAATTTTAAAAGTGACATTTTGAACATATTTTATCTAACTTACAGTAACGTAATAGGTATTACCCATGTTAAATTATAGTATAACTCATAGGTTTTTAAATATAAAAATCCGACCTTTAGTTACCTAGATTGATATCGCCTAATTGGGTATTAAAATGAATAAATCGACTACAGTAGATTAGTTATTTAACTAAAATTAAGCTTAAATATGAAGGTTGTTTTGGCTTTTAAATTTAGATTTTCAGTCAAAAATCGATTTCTTTTAGAAGTGTACGAATCGTGTTTTCTTAGCCAAGAAAGGATCCATTGGTGTGGAAAATATATCTGAGATATTTTTCTCCATATATGAACTTTAACGGATATGTACAGTATATAATCCCTTTTCTACTTCATTTTAGGGGCCTATTATCCAAATAATGGGTGAAAAGTTTCTGAGGGATTTTTACGTGGGTTGAAACACAATCATCAATTTTTTTTTTTTTGCTTTTTATTTGAAAAACTTGCATTATCAAACGCAAAAAAAGATATTCTAGGCTAAGATCTTCATTTAAAGTCATTTAATTTGATTTTGAAACTGAGTCTTTGATCAATTGTATAAGGTGTTTTTATACATAGGATTTAATTAAAATCTTGGTTTAATCAACAATTTAAAATCCGGGAATTGCTATGAAATGTTACATGGCGTAATTAAAGCTTTCACTTCATATGATATCAATTAGTTTAGATTGCTGGATTTTACAACTCGTAGCAATTAAATTTAAACGTTGTAATTTACTTAATTGCAATTCTTAGTGAAACGTGTACAAAAAAATGTGTGGTAATGTACAAGTAATGAACGCTCTTTCAAATATTCTCTTAAAATGGGCAAGAATTTACTCAAATGTAAGAATGTGTTAAAAAAATAACAAACACGTTAAAATAATGACAAAACCCCATTATAAAATTGGCACAAGTTCACTGAAGAAAAAAAACACGCGAGAAGATAAAAATATCTGAAGTAGCTATAGTGTTTGGGTGTAGAATAGGGGGAGTACAGCAAGCTACCGGTACATTGAAAGATTAATGGCATAGTATTTTGAATGTAAGGGAAATTGAATTAATTGGTGTGCATCTACTAAATTAGATTACATTAATTTTTGTAGATGTTGAAAAGCATGAGAGACAGAGAGGAAGAAGATTATTGTAGTGGATGGCACTTAACAAGTGTTTGACATTGGCTGTGTGTATATATGAGCGCAATTACAACATAAAACGCTTAACGACAATGTTTGCCTATCTGTGTGAATTACGAACTGTCTGTCTAATGTTTCCACCACTTGATTCATTCTCCACCCTCTTTCCTTGCCCTCACGCCCTACTTTTCCCATTATATACAGTATTGTAGCAGCCGAATTCTTGAATATTTACACAATAAAATGTCAGAGTTTAATCCAAAAAATTCATTTTTGGATATTTCTTTTTAACTGTTTAAACTCTTAAGTTAAATGAAAATCTAATCGATATTTAATGAAATTTTAACTTAGCTTCGTTAATCCAATGCATTTTTTTAAAATTAAGTTTTAATCATTATAAAGTACTTATAAGGCTGAATGATGGATCTTAAGTTGTTATAAACTAAGTTACGTGTCTTAGTAATGGTTAAAAATGTAATTATTTTTGGAATGTTGATAGTTTTTCTACTTTATGCGTTAAAATTGGCTAATAAATTGGCCGATTACGAAGTTGCCGTGTAAGTTTGAGCTGATCATTTATTAGTGTGGGGTTAAATGAGTACTGCATGAGGACTGACAGTGAATGTATGAGGGATTAAGATTGGATCGATATATCGATTCACAACAGCCGGTGAATTTAACGCACTTGTGTTATTAAAGTGACACAACTAAAAAACGATGCTTTTGCAGGTACCACTGAGAATTTAGTTAGGTAAATTCATATGTACCAATCTGCCAAATTAATGGACTTTCACTTGGCTTACTCATTTTAATACCAGATAATGTGCTTTGTGCCATATTTGAGAAAATTTTATTGCTCCTCTTTTCTAATGGAAAAACCTGCATTTCTTAGTTGTGACACTTTTGAAATGATTTGAGTTTACGGATTTTCTACATCTGCTTATTCCATTAGCATTGATTATCATCGTCACGTACTTTGCAACTTTAAAAAATAAAAAACGTTTTGATCGAAATCGTTAATTGAAATTTTGGAAATTGGACTTCTGATAATATTAGATGAAATGGTGTACTCAAGAGTTGATTAGATGGAGGCACTTGATGAAAATGAAGATTAGAAAAGCCGTTAAAGAAGTTGTTTTCTATTAAAAACAATTATATCGAGTATGTTTTTAAAGTAGAATACTTACGTATAATGGTTCGGTCTATCTGTAGATTGTGTTGAAATTCATGACTGCTTGGAAATAGCTGATGATATCGGCACACTGCTAAAAAAATTAAAAGGAAATGTATTAAAACTACGAATTCGATTGACTTTTAAATTTATTCGCTCAAAATTGGCATGCAGTTATAGTATAAAAAATCCATGCGATACAGAGTATCAACGGTAACGGCACTATTAATATTATTGTGAATGCGTTATTTTATTTTCCATTAATATTTTATATTTCCATTACTAACATGTGTTCACCCTGTATATTGACTCGGTATAGTATTTGAGTTTCCACTGCATATGCAATCCAACAAGCAATTCATACCTGTTTTATATTTTATTGAAAACGGTTTTTTTACTGAATTAAACATTGTTGTATGAAGGCGCTTACAATTCAAAAGAGGAATTTAATACTAAATTTCAGCTTTCACAACACAGTAGAACTTTTTTTATTTACTGTTATTATGCTGTACTCAAAATAAATGCTCTAAAAAGTGTAAAAAACTAGTAAACTATTTTAGAGGATAAACATAGACTGTTGTCAAATTGCTAAAATTGGATAAAGTGTATTGAAAATATTTGACTGAACTAGCTTACTGAACTGTCAGTATAATTTATAAATATCAGTTGTTATATATCAGTGGTATTTATGGAGAAGGTTCAGGAATAATGAAAAGGGTGTCAATTGAAATGGAATGAACCTATGCTTCAATGCAATACATGTATGCACTGCCAGTTTACAGTTTTGTTAGGGGCAATATCCGTCTATGCTAAAAATAGTATTGTACGTTTGAAATTAACACAAGTCGTTATGGGTCACAGTTGGGAATGTTGTTGTAGAGCAGGCCAGGGGTGTGGTGTTTGATAATTCGGTTAAGGTCATGCTATTGCTATTTTTGAATTAAGGCTTTTTTAGTCGCCCGGTAAAATGTGTTTGATATTTTTTTCTTCTTCGGTTGTGTTTTCCAGCTGTATTTGTTTCAAGGACTTGCTCTTTCTCCTGCTTTTTCACACATTTACCGACTGAAAATATACATGTAGACTTTCTTCTCTTATCCCATCTATTTTATTTCCCCCAACATGCACAAGCGCATTATCTCACGCAATCGATGACGCTGTAGGTTAAGTTGCAAAACCTGGAACTAATGCTCACTTTTTTGTTATCGCTGGACTGTCAGACTTTGAGTCTATTTTTAGAAGCAGGTTTTTTATTTCTAATCTGGATCACATTTTCCCGTTCTGACTTTAATCTTGTTTAATAAGGTCAAAATGCACAATCATAAGAGTCTGTTGATCATCGGCTTTTAGGCTATGGTCATATAACTAAGGAGAGGAAAAAAAGACGTCGTAGAATTGATTGAGGGGAATGAATGAATGACTGCCAGAATGATGGGGAGAAATGACAGCAATGATGATGGGAGGAACAGCAATGCACACTATAGGTCTCAAAAAATATGAAGTGATGGAAGATAAAATTTCAGAACAGTATTTTTGATCACAATGATGGAGAATAATCTTGCAGGTCAAAAACTGAGTGACTGCTAAAATAACGGGAGGGTGGATTTGACAACTAGAATGCTGATAAATAATTTTTTAAACGAGAATGGCGATAGCTGCCGGCTGAATAGAAAATAGCATAACGTTCTGAAATAAAATGGGTATGCTTATGATTGAAAAATGAAGCAAATATCGAAACTAAGTTAGGAAAGTATTTTTGGCCGAAGTGAATCCAGTTTTAGAATGGCAATTTTTATCTGGAGTTTTAAAATAAACTGTCTTAATTCTTGACTTAAGTTGCCATTGAAACAAGTAAAATGATATTTCAATGGCAACTTAAAGTTGAAAGTCAGATTGATTGCTAAGTTGGTACAGACTTTAGAAAGATTTTCATTTCTTCTGCCAGAATGGTGACAACATTTTGATAAGGGTGCTGAAAGTCAAGAGTTGGTTGCTAAAAACTGATGTTAACACAAGTGATGATTTGAAATTTGCGGTGAAGTTACATGACTTGAGCGTTAACATTAATGTCAACTTGACTTCAAAACAACCTATTTTAGTATCATCACTGAGTTGAAGGCCAGAATGATGGGATTCGAAGCTTTCTGGCCAGATTAATGGAGCAAAGTTGGAATGAGGGTGGTTATTCTTTTGCCAGAATAGTTTTATGTATCATCTTAAAGAAATAGTTGCCAAATTTTAAAAAAAGAGCAGAAATTCGACTATTATTGTTTTTAAATGTATTCGGCTGAAGCTGGTTTTATTTCAATACAAGACTGGATTAAGCTGGAATTTTGAATGAAATCATCTAATTCATGACTTCTAACCAGACAACAACAATAACGGCAGTGCTGTAATGCATCCCTAAATGATGCAACAATGAAGTGCTTTAAATACGTAGAAATGCAGATGGGAAAAACATGATGTTGAAGTCAAAACTCAAAACTAAAATCTTGAGTTGCAAAGGGGTTAAAATAGACTTATAACTGATATTCAATAACGATATTATAATTTTTGGCTTGTAGGATAGAAAAGATACAGTAATGTAAAACATAGTCAGCCAGAATAATAAAAAAGAAAGTTAGAGGCTAGGGTGACGTACTTGTAGGTGAACAATAAAACCGCAGAAAATAAAAGCAAAAGATAATATCAGCTTACTCCACTGTGGGCAATAAGTGAATGTGTGATCAATTCAAGTTGCACTGCATTTTTGTTGCCAAATTTTCTGCTACATCATTGGCTCCAAATCAATTGTTTTATTTGTTCAGACTTGAATTTGCCGATGCTACATTTGGCTCGCCAGTGTGTTACATGTAAAATAATTGTGTATATTCTTAAAGGCTATTTTTAACTGTGAATAGTGAATAGAGTGGAAGGTGAAAGAGAAAGTTAAACAAAACATTAAATAAAAATATGACTTTTGAAACCGTAAAACTTAGGCCAACAGGGCTTCATATATCGGAGTTAAATAATGAGATTAAGAAATGATTTGGCAGAATAGACAATTTACAATGTCTAATTGAGGTATCTACTGTATGAGAGCCTAAATCTAAGATCTTAAATTATTTAAAGCTCGGATGTTTATTGACATTTACTGCTTTATCATGATTGAATAATTTGTCTAGATTGAATGTAATTTATTTCTGATTTTGTTTATTTTAATGGGCTGTTTAGGTTTGAATGTTTTTGATTATGTTAAGCTTTCTTGGCAAGTTTAAATATATTTCAGATAGATGAACAACTTTTTGGGTCGTGAGCTCCCGGTTTGCGACTATTAGTAAAAGTGTTGATTCATCATTAGGATTTCTTTGTTGCCCTAAGTTGGAGTCAAGATTTAGTGCGCATGCGTAGTTTGTCAAATAGCAATAGCCACCAACTGTGACATTCTTTGGATATTCTTTTCATCAACTAATTTAACCCCAACCACCCATTTCTCTTTCTTGTGTAGCTTTTTATATCCTGTATGTCAGTTGTTGTTAGCCCAGATGAACATCATCATTAAATGTACTTTGAAAATAGTAAAAAGAAAAACATTTGGATAATTTGGCAAACAAACTTAGTAACTTAAGTTGGGAGGGAGAGCTTTAGGTAGAAAGAGGAAGGAAGTTTTAATTTTAGTCAATTGGCATTATTTAAGATTTGAAATATAAAAAAGAAACTCAAATCTCGTTTTTGTTTTTTCTTGTTTGACTTTATCTGCAACAACTACTTTAGAAGAAACATTAAAAGTTTAAATATTTACATTTCCGTTTACATGCTTTATGACCACGGAAAATATCATTAAATTTCAATGTAGGTAGCATTTCAATAATGAAGCTGAAACTTGAAGGGTTTCGTACAGCATTGTAAGGTACAATCAGTTCCTTGAATGCAATATGAAAATGTAAATAGCAGTAAAATTAAGAAAACATGTAATACTTTTATTAGAAAATATTGAAACATTTGAAGTTTTATGCTTGTAGAAACAACCATATCACTTTAGTTGCCAATTTTTTTTCATGTGCTGATATTGTTATGAGACGTCATTAAATTGCGCAGATGTTGCATTAAAATTCAACATAAAAAGCACATTAAATGGTGGATTAAGATTTATTATTAAATATATATTTTTATAAGTTACAACTTAGACGAGTTTTGAAGGTGTTTTTCAAGTAATGTGGATATAAAGTTATAAGAAAATTTAAAAAAAAAATATTTTTTTGAATTTTAAATAAATGTATTTAAAATTACAAAACATGAAGGGAATATTAGATTATTATACTGTAGTAAACGAAACATCAAATCATAATAGTATAGCTAATTTAGTTACTGTATTATTCGTGTTTGTACAACAAAGGCAATATTGAAGGTAGTGATGTTTTTCCAATGATCACAAAAGCAAATACTGTTTATAAAAATCGTGCAAATATTTAATGGCAATTTTATCTTAGAGAAAGAAAGAAAAAAAAGTGATTTTATGTCGTATGTTTTTATTTGATGTGTGTGACTTTTGAATGTTTTATGCAAATGAGGCTTGTGAATGGGGTGAATATTAAATGGAAGTGCAACTGACATTCACAGTCTCTGAATAAAAATGGCAGTTTTATAGTTATGGGGCCCTAAACAAAAATTCGATTGTCCTTGCCCTAAATTGTACCTCACTGAAATCGATACTACTGCTATTGCCACTGCGCTACGTCGTCTGCTTTTTCGTACGCAACAAAACAATTCACTGCCATGCGCAACGACATTTAATGTAGCACACGGCCAATTTTACGGATTTATAACTTTACAAGCTAAATCGAATTTAAATGAAGGCGTTTAGTTATAATTACAGTATGTCAATTTAACCTTTCCTAGAACGGAAGTACCATTAGAGATTGTCATTATCTGACACACTGTAGAAATTAATATACTGTACAGTACTTGTGATACAGGGTGTTACTGTGCCGATTTAATTCAATTGATCGATATAAAATGTGATTATTATTAATTAAAGGTAACGTCAAGGTTTATTTATTTAATTATTTTTTCTATCAATAACGCATCTTATCTAATTTTGCTATAATTTAAATGGTTCTTAGCCGATTATGACAAACGAATGAATTATGATATTAAAAACAGAAGGGATTAAGGATTTATATTTTTAAATAAGCTGTATAAATGTTTTTAATCGTAAATAGATGAAAGCTGAATCAATGCTATTTGCGTGAAATGTTATATTTGAATTCAAACTGTTTGTTTTCATTTGAATTACTAAAATCAATGATTATCAATTGTTGCCATAATAACGTAAATAAAGTTGTTATGACTGCTAAAATAAAATATTGGATATAATTTTAATTCGTGTCAAAGCAAAGAGTAAACAAATTTAATCATGCATCTTGAATTCAGATTTTTTAAGTAGTTTTTTAGTCACTCAATTTACCCGAATTTTAGGAAATCTAAAGACTATAAATATCACAATTTATTAATTTAGTCATTTATCAATAAAAAAAGATTTAATAATTTTTCAAGTATCTTTGAAATATTAAGAATTATTATATGGTATTTCTAATATTATTAGCTTCAACAAGAATAACTTTCTATTCGTGGCAGTCCTGTTAAATGTACACTGCAATGGTATACGTACAGTTTTAGAATGACAATTATTTGCCATTTCAATGTTATGCTCTCGTGATTTTATTATTTATTTAGCTTATGGTAACTGTAAACAGCAGAAATGTACTGTAGCAGGTGTATAGCGATTTAATTTGAGTGTGCTTTGTGTAGTTAATTAAGTTGTACTGTAGTTAATTTATGTACGTAAAATTAGCGTTATAACAAGCTACTTAAAATCCAATGTATTCGTTTACATTTTGGCAGGAAGGAAAACTGAATTCTTTAACGCAAATTCAACGTGTTTATGTGTAAAATTAAAGCAAAATAAATAAGTAGAAACAAGCGAAGTTGGCACAAACTCAATCTTATTTTTTAAAGGAATGTTTGACAAACAACAGCGTCTTAATTGAAGCGTGGTGCGCCAGTTGCGGTGCTTTAGTAAATACTTGAAATTCTCAACGGTTATCCCCTATATCGCATGAATTTTAAATGGTGATTATAAATAGTGTTAATTGTAAACATTACATAACACCACTAACAATTAAGTTTTAGATTAGCATCTCCAATAAGATTATTAATTTAGTTTGAAATGAATACTGGTTTAAACTCACTGATAATGGCTTGATCGGTTGAGTCAGTATTGTTCTTTAATTCTGTTCTGCAAATTCTCCACAGTCCTGAATTACTCCTGACAAAATAGGTCTGTGTTTTGTTCAGATAGGTGGCACCTGATCGTACATGGACCATGAACCAATAATCAGTGCTAACCGATATGATCCACATTAGAAAGGCTAACATGGTCAGCAAAGTCACCCCGAATAAAACTTTTCTTTCCACCACCAACACGTTAGACTGGGCTATTAAATTGGCAAAAGTTGACCGGCGGTGGTAGAGGGTCGGATTATACGACGGTCTCCTAGGCGGAAGTGGAGGCGGAAGAGACGTCTGATGGACAACCGGTTGATGATGCTTATGAGGCGAAGTTGTTGATCGAGTTGAATGATGCGTGATACTGCCATTTTTCTTCTTAGTTATCGTCTGTTCTGTTTCTTTTTTCCCACTTCCTGTTCTATTCGCATTTGGTTTTTTAGTAGACATTTTTTAATGTCTTAATTCAGTTAAGTTTTTTTTTTTTTTTTTGATTTAGTTTTTTGCATAGAAATGATCCATTTTTTAAAAACTTTGGACTTAATTTTAGCACTTTTTTGTGTCCACGGTAGCACACGAACACTGCACTTGAAATGAAACAACTGTTTCTTATACAACTTCTTTTATTTAACTTTTTTGTCACGTGTCAGATGACGTTTTGAAACTATAATTGTCTTCTTACTTGGTCCAATTATAACTCGCTGTTTCCGGTTTTGTTATTTTTTTTTCTCTAAATCTAAAATTTTTTAAAGCCAAACTTACTTTGTTATTTAGTTGATCATGAAAAACATAAATATTGATAGGCAGGTTTTTACTTTGAAAAGAGATTTTAACTTTTTGTGTAAAATTATATTTTGTCTATTTAATGGGGGAAAAATTTTTTTTTTTTTTTTGGCAGAGTTTCATCTTTTTAGCTTAGTTTTTTTTTTCTTAACTATTAACTGACTAGAGTTAATTTTGGGTTACGCAGTACTGGTATTAATTATTTATGTGCACTGTAGTTAGGTACATCATTTTGTCGTAATCGATGCTTTGAACGAAATTAATCTTATAAAAGTTAAGTTATGCTTAGTGGACAATTTAATAGTTTATATAGGAATTATAAATGATAATTTAGTTTAGTTAAGTATAACGCTAAATTTGAGTGCAATTACGGAATATATAACGTATCTATTGTTGCTAGAGCTTTATCTTTTGCAAAATAAGCGATTGCATGACATTGCAATATTATTTTACTATTAGTTACAAGTAAGGACAATACTACTGGACTTGTAGTTAACTATGCTATGTTACAGAGAATGCATACATGTTTTCTCTTAACCCTTCCAATTTTTATATATTAATAATTTTTTGCATCTACAATATAAAAAGACAGTTAAAATGAGCGAGCGAAACTTTGTATATTTTGTTTAAATTATTTAATCGTTTTAAAAACCAATTTATTCTAAACTGAAACAGCTGAATGAAAAAAGTAAACAAGGGCTCGGAATTTTGCAGTTGTAATACGTCATTGCTTTTTTTTTTTTTTTTTGGCGCGAAACCCTGTATTTATTTTTTTATTTATATTTTTTTATTGCTTTTGCAACGTTCGCCCTTGACTTTTTTTCTTCATTGTTTTGAATTTTAAAAACATTGCAAAGCAATGATTTTTTTAATTAAAAGATATTTAGTGATGGCATATTGCTAGCAATAGTAAACTTACTCTATATTTTTTTTATGTATGATCGGTTGCTCGCCTGTCTGCCCATCGAACGGCAATCCTCTGCGGTGGATGACGCATGTTCGACGGTGGCAGCTCCGACGTTGAACCATCGTGCGCTTCTCCTCTTAGCTGCATCCTTCAATGCGATTGTTTATTTTCTTGCTCACTGTAGCTCCGATCCGCTGTCAAGCTTAGAGCATGAAATATTCCATTAAAAGTGGTTATTATTAAAGCTAGTGCGAACTTATACTGTATTACAAAAAACAATCATATCTAATCATAATCTATGAGTACCAATTGCAGCATAGGGATTTACGAGACCGGGAGCTGTAAATGCTTTCTTTAGACTATTGCAAAATTTAGTGAATTATACTGTATTGTACATGTGTTAATAAGACGTTTAAGTTAATAATGTTTCAATTTGAAACTCAAAGAATTTTACTAGGTTTTCAAAATAAATTAGCAACTTATTAACACTTTGAATTTTATGGGAAAAAAATATTGGTTTTATTAGCATTGAGGTGTCTCATAAGTTTACACATTCAAATTATTTAATACGAATGAACTTGAGAAAACACTATGTCACCTGATATTAATCGTTATCTTTATGGGAATTATAACTTAACTGCACACATTGTACCTGTAGAAAAGCGCAGTCATAATATTATAATAGTTATAATACTATGAAATTTCTAGAAAAATGATCTATATTGTATTCTGTATTTTTTTAATGTTTTATTTGGTACAATTTTTATAAAAAGTATTTTAAAATTTCGTTAGTTTTCCCATTTTGTTGAGAAATTTTCATTCTGTTGTATTATGGCGCTGTTGGTCCATGAATTTCACATTTGAACTACAGATGGCGCCTTATACACTACCACAAAATTACAGGCATTTCTTCAATCGATTTTTATGAAATTGCCGCTACAACGTAATAGCGTTGCGTCAATGACATAATCTCGCATTTAAATATATTTCTCAATGTTTGGCTCGGAAATCGTATTGGTGACAAAAATGTTTTTTAAAATAAAATACCTAAAAATGACAAAACGTTGGCAATCGCTGATGTTTTATAGTCAAACAAACTCTGACGTCAAATGGACGTAATCGTGACGTGCCAACTGCAGCTATTAGCTATCAGTAGGGTGCTGCCACCTGGTGGTAATCGATTTTTTTGCTATTCTCTGAATTTTGATATGAAGTTGTTACTGTAGTTTTAATGAAGTCTACGGTGGCGTTCCTAGTGGCAGGGGATATTTTCGTTTTATTTATTTATTATTATTATTTATTTATGTAGTCCAAGTGCGCTTGCGTAGTATTTTTTTCTTATATGTTGTTTTGGTTATTATTCCAGGGGTCTATTGGGCTCATGGGTCACATTACGACACTGCTGCACTTTGCTTCCTGTTTAATAATTCACCATAGGATGTGCAGTAACTCTGGCTAAGAAATACTGCACACATACACGTAGCTTTTTTTATTAATGGCATTTGCTTTAACATTTTTTATTTAGCTTTTTTTGTGTGTGTGAATTTTTTGTTATTTTTTATAACTAGGCAAACTTTCTACCTTATAAACTTATTTATTTATTTAAACAGTATTTACACGAATTTTCTACTTTTTAAAATGGCTAAAACTTGCCGTTTTATTTAATAAATTGATTTAGCTGCAATTGAAAAAAAAAAGAAAACTGACAACAAGATGTAAGGTGATAAAGAGTTTTTATTCAAAAAAGTCATGCAAATAATTGGACAAAGTTTTTTTTTACACATTCAACACTTTTGATCACAAAATCCTAACTAAATTGTTTATCTCGTTAACTATAAATTATGATATTGCCATAGCAATTAAATCTGAAAAAGTATAGTAAAGGGTTTATTGAGTTTTTAAATTTTTCTTAACAAATTTTATTCTAATTGCGGTAACATGGCTGGATTTCTAAATTCCAAAGATATAATTATTGATTAGTTTTACCATAGCATGTTTTAGTATTTACTACAACGCACAATAAATCGTTCAGCATCCTGTATACTTTCAATACAGGTTGTCACTGAAACTAAATTGTATTACTGTAATCGTTTACATTTAACAACAGTAGTAGCATGAGATAATCAGAAAAGTTTCTAAGAAATGACTTAAATAGTTATCGAGATAATCTTATATTTTAATTCTGGTTTTGTGACCAATAAGCGTTTTATTTACAATTTGTATGAAGAGATATAAAGAGATGAAAGATTCGCCAAGTAGCATTGTATGATATCATTTAAAACACCATTATTATATTTACAAGGTTAAAAATGAACGCAACTTGGCCATACACATAGTTTTCGTCACATAATTCACTTGTAGAAATTCAAAATATCTTTTAAAATTTCGTTAAGTAGAAAAAAGCTTCATTTTTTCCCACTTTTAATAGTAAAAAAGAAACAGTTTTGAGCTTTTTAATATTAAACCGGAAGTTGATTAATTGTTATAAGGCCACCGTCACACATTCAATTTGTGTCAAATTGTCCATGGTTAGATCCTCTTTAAGCGTCCTTCTTGAGTCACCTTTAGAGCCTAAGCTACTTCCGGTAAGGCTGCTTTCCGTTTTTGACATGCGAATGTACTTTTTGCAGCTCTTCTTCTTTCTGCCGAACTTCCGGTCGATGGTAGCGGTCGATGTGGCGGTGGCGCCGCAGCTGCTCAGGCTGCCGCTGCTACTGAACGTCCGGCTGGGCCTTAACGAAGAGCCTAGCTGCTTCACACGAGCGCGCTCTAACCCCGGTATCACACAAAACAATTCGTCACTACTCCGGAAGTGACGTAAATATGCGGTGATGCCCAGCATGGCGGCAAATTCTTCCAAAATTAAAGCTAAGCAGGCTCCATAAAACGAAATACCATATTGATAGTACAAACGGATGCCAATGATCGACTTCCGGTAATAAGACTGTTCTGCGTAACCACTGGCTAATGATGTCATGTAGATAACCAGTCCACCTCCCAACGTAAGACCTAAAAAAAAACAATTGTTTTTGTTAGTCAGGAGTTTGTTTTGCCAATATTTCAATACTTTAAACAAATTCAGTTATTTAAAAACAAATTTAATTACTTGATGTGTGTAACTAGAGTTTATTAATAATCAATGAACCGCTATCGTGTTACGCTTAGTAAATTAAATCAATAAAATTAATACAGGATATCGCTGATGCAAAAGCGAGGAATTTTGATTTAGTTTTTTTAATTATTACGAGTTGCTGAGGTTAATTGGTGTGCCATTATGTTTATAATAGCAGCAATAATTTATCGAAACCGAGGCTTGGCTATGTCTAGAACTTAAACAATTACTCACATGGCTTCTAATAATGTAATAATAAGAAATGTAACAGTATGGGAAGAGTTATGTTGGAAGAGTTCATGTATTGATTTGGCAGGGTTAACCACAAGTAATCAACATCCGGTTAAATCAAGTCGGTCCTTCTCTTTTCAAATTGAAGAAGACGGAAATTGATTCGACCGGCGCGCCATCCGCTTAAAGGGAGCTAAGCTGAGGTGAAATGAAAATGCCAACTTTTGTTCTGTTTCTTCTGTTCGTTTTGGATAGTAGCGGAAGTGGAAGCTCAATTGCTGACACAGACACACAAAGCGGTTCCTCCACCCAACCACCCATCCAACCCCCACTCCAGCCTCCCTTTTTATCCATCTCTCACCGGATTTTTCTCATTCAAGTCACGTAGCAAATGGCTTCAAGAAATGCTGAGATGGATTTTCTCAGAAATTTCACTTTTAACACTAAACATTGTTATTCATGCTGTTATTTTATTAAATAAAAGCAATGAAACGGCATCTGACGGCCAAAAACAGTTTCCATTTTGCCTGATTTATGCATCACCACAAGGCCTGCTTTGTTGACACCCGGTAAAGCGTGTAATGTCTATGAGAATTATACAGGGTGTTAGTCAGTAATCATTCAAGCCATATTAATCTTTAACCGTTGAAACGATCACTTTTATTTTGAAAGTAGAGATTACATTAGGTTATGGAATCAAGAATTTTTAGCTAACTAATGAAAACTCGTATAATAATACACCGGTAGTTAATTACTGTTGACGGGTAGGATGACGTCAATAGTCTGTTGACGTCAATGGCAGCGTTTTATGCTTGGCAAACATTGTTGGATTTTGATTAAAAGCATTTGTATGTTGTTGTTTTTGGCAGTGTTTTCTTTAAGCTAAATAAACAGTCATTATTTATCCGGTCAACTGGCCCAGTCGACCTGTGTGGCCATTAACGATAGACATTGACAAATGTTCACTTCAAACTCCTCTAGGCTCTAGGGGAGTTAGAGAAAGATAGAGGAAAATAAAACTATTTATTGTCAAGAAATGATGTTTTATTACAGTAATTTCAGCTTTAAAACAGTAATATTAAAGTTAATGATGACAAAATCATTGTTTATCTTTTTTTGTAACGCTAGCATTTCTACTTACAGTACAATATTAGGTACTTTAGAGCATTCAATTATAGTGGGCAATAGCACATAGGTTAATGAAATAATTTAAACTGCTTAAATGGCAAGTTTCAAACAGTTTCTATTAAGAAAACAATTTATTGTTTCAAATGATAATTCTTGTTTTTAATGATTACATTTTGTCTGTTATTATTGCCCTAAGAAACAATAAGCTTTCAGGAAACTATTTTAATAAGTCAAACTTTGTCGCTTGAAGCACCCATATCGAACTTTAATAAAATGCCAAATTGAGCCCTTAAAAGCTAACTTTTGTATTGTTAAATCTCGAAGCAGAATTTTTTGCAAAAAGTGAGTGCGTTGCACTCAACAATGTACAGTATCTCTAACTGTTAAATTGAATTGTGTACGCTATGTGGAATTTAATCGAGTCATTGATTAAGATTGAGTCTTAATTTAACTAAAAGGTCCCTTAACAGTTATTCAAAACACAAGTAATCCATTTATTATCTCATTAAAAGTGGATAATGGGTATATAAACTGATTGTCGATTGAAATTCAATCTTTGTCCACTGAAGACACATTCGTATACTGTACATGCGCAGTAAGTTTGACTCTTCAGCTTTAGGATTCCCATTTAGAAAGATGAAGTGGGTGGTGAGATGGGTCGGGTAGAATTGTATTTTCCTCTCAAATTCAAAGAAGATGAACTTTTCAACGAAATTCCCATCTGAGTTTCTACTTTCTAGATTCTACGTTTTACTTTAATTATTTTGTAATAAAATATACTGCACATTTTATAATTAAAACTTCTTCAATCAAATCATCTCGTTGAGTTAGCTGAAAAGGTATTCCGCTTGAAATGTCACAATTGTCCCAATATTAACTTTAACTGTGCCTTGAAATTTGTTTAAAACGTTGAAGTAAGATTATTGCTGTACTAGGAAAATGTACTTAAATTTTCTTCGAAACTTGATTAGAAAAAATGTGTCTGAGCAATTTTCTTAAAGGAGCTAAAGCTTTGCAAAAAATTATGTAAATATATTAAATGAATGCCAAATGTCTTGTTTCAAGGTGTACGATCGAAGTACGTAACTAAATGGTTATGGCTGAACGTATGTTGCCTCTTTAAGTGTTTAAACTGCAGTGAAGAACGAAGCTTTAAATTAAGTTGAAGCAGACGAAAAGTGTCGTATAAATGTTGATTTTGCATTTAAAGTTAATTAGAAACGTCGTTTTAATTGCATTACTTGTCGTTAGTTAATTGCATTATAAAATAAAAGTGATGAGCAAAAGTAGGAGATATGAAGTTGGGAGACTTTGTACTGTAGTTAGGAAATTTATCTTTTTGGAAGATGTATAATAAGTACAGTAGGTGGTTTGAGAGGAGGAGGTGAGAGAGAATGTGATATTTTGTTTACAATTGCTTATACCCATGATGGTGTTGTTCCTGTGGGACATCCTACGTAGAAGATTACATGTATCGTTTTCGTTAATATCATTTATTTAGCTTTTACTTATTGTCATGGCAATGCCATCCGATATTCAGACCATTTGACCATTTGCCATCAAATCAAAGGACATTCGACTCTTTCAGGCTATTTCCGTTTCCCGTTTCTTCTTTTTTATTTTCCATTTATTGTTGGTGTTTCCATCATTCTGTATAACGACCACTTTAGCGTATTAGTAATAACTGATATTTAATCTATTATATTTGGAATCATTATAGATATTCTGTCAGTGTAAGATACAGTTTTGGATTTAAGGTTATTGACATTATTATGATTGATTTACTTTGATTTATAAAATAATGTGATTGATTTGATTGACGTTATTTTATCGAGATTTTTATTATGATTGGTTTCTGATATATTTGTGTATTGTATTTAATGTGAATACAGTACATTATAACTGGTAATTAATTAAGAGTTGGTTATTTTAATAAATTTAAAGTGGTGTCATTTAGATCAATAATATTATTTACAATACTGACACTGTTTATCATTTCACTTTCTCTGTATATTTCTCATTTAAAAGAAATGATGGCTAAATATCCTTGGGCATTTTGCATCACCCTGTATGACTGACAATAATTGTCAATAGATCGGATTAATGATCATATCATGATTTTATAAAAACTGAACTTGTTTTCCGTCACTTTCAACACAAGTTACAAGTTCGTTCAATCGATATGGCTAATAAATTGATTTTTCTTTATTTTTACCTGCTAAAATGAGCAATATGGCGGCTAAGAGGGTGCTGATGTCTTGTAGACAATGACCGATGAGTGATGTGAGGGCAGCAATGCCAACCAATACTAGTCCAGCGGCTATGAAAGGCGTGGCCAATCGCATATCACCTAAAATAAAAAAGGACACAACAAATAAATCTTTTTTTTTATATTTCATTTTTTGATTTATAGAGCTAATGTTAAGTGAAAAATGAAAGTGAAAAACTGTGTGGGGGGAGGAGGAGGGAGAAAAACAATTAAAAAAAACTCAACATAGGTGGCAGCAGCGTAGCAATGAGTGTGGGGGGTGAGATGGGTTGAAATTGATCGTGTGAGTGGCTGAGATGTTGATGGGGGAGAAAGCGTGAGGAGAAAGAAAATTGACACCTGCCAGCCATTTTGGATTCATTTTTTCCAAATCTGTTGGTTCCATCTGGCGTTATCGATCACATTGTTATACGGGAGGAGGGGGATAGAAGGGAAGGAGAAAGGTGGGTGGTTTAAAAGTGCATTTTCAAATGATTAGACTAAAACGCTGGAAATTTTATCCTCACATAAAACCCCTTTTCTCATACCCCACTTTCAGCAAAACAAAATTATTTTTTTATTTATTTTGTTTGTTTTTTTTCCAAGAATTTCTGTTTTAGTTTGACGAAAAATGAGAAATATTTATTTTATGTCTCTTAAAGGCTTCGTCAACTTTTTATCAATTTATAGATTTTTTCCCTGTAAAATTATATTACATCAACAAATTGAAATTGTTAAGGTCATAAACTGAAAATTATTTTGAAGAAGCAGCCCAATTTATATTCATTATTTGTTGTCCTTTATGATACATGCATTAAAATTGAACTGAATTAATTATAAGCTTATAATCTTGATTATACAGTAAATTACTACACTAATTTTTAAAATATTGTGATGGAGTTGTAAGCTGCAACGTGTGTAGAGTTAACATTTTGTCTGACGACTGAAAAATAGACTTATCTTGATATGTGGATGGCCATCGACCATATAACAAACAAAATAGCAAATAACTTAAGGGGCAATGCAATTCACATTACATACAGTATGAGAGGGATTGGCGAGGATTGAGTGAATGAAAAGGATATAAAATGACTTTTTCTAAGAAAGCTTTTCTTTTCAATGTAAAGTATCTCTCGTATATTTGTCATAACACAACATTGGATCAACGGTCATTCTTCTAGAACTTGTTGTTAGAATTGAATAAATCTGGATTTTCGGTTTAATTTACTAAATATAAAAAGGACAGCATTGTATAGAAAAAAAGACACTTAAATCATTTGTGATAGTTTGTCACTATTTTAAACTGACTAATCATTAATTTGACTATGAAATTAGTTTTAAGTGGCAACTCCTAAAAGCGTCATGTTCAGTACAAGTCTTTGTTATTTAAATAGTCTCTTAAAATGATAGTTTTAAAAATAACAATAAAAGTAAAAATGTAAATATTAAGAAATTCTTAAAATTATTTACGCTTTTAGCCACAATTAACTAGCAAATTGAAACACTTTTAACACATTTTTATTATTTTATTTACCAAAAGCAAATAAAGTTTTTTGCCATCTTACAGCTAAAATTCTGTTTAAACTAATTGCAGACGACACAAAGAAAGTGCTATTTGAGTTAAACTTAAGTCTGCTAATTTTTTTTCATTTTCATCTCTTTTTAGCCCCAGGGTACACATTTACCCACCCTTTAAGCCACCCACATAAATACGAGGGTGGGCTGAAAAGTAATGCACACATGCTTGTAGAACATAAACCAAACTAAATAGCAAGTTCCAACGAAAACCATCTTAAAGTACATTTCTTAAGCTTCAAAATGACATATTAGTTTTTAAAATAACTCAATTCAGTAAATTCTGATGAGCAAATTTTGGAGTTCTGTTTTATTTCTATGTAAATGAGCTTGTTCAGAAAATGCAGCGCAACTGAGAAGCTCTGCAACTGAACAGGGGCCTTCATCTCATTGCCTGAGGTATAATGATTACTCTTAAGGTCTCTCCTGAATAGATGGGATAAAATAAACATCACAAAACGAAGTATCAGGGTAAAAGGAAAGGCGTGGAAATGGTTCAAATGTCAGGCTCCATAGAACTGCTGCAGTTACCCACGTGCGTTTTAACATGGACATTTACGAGCTCAGTTACACGAAACTAAAACATGTAACCAGTCTTTTTCTTCTCAAAATTTATTGGATTGAGTTATTATAAAATGTAATATGTCATTTTGAAGCTTGAGAATTGTACTTTAAGATGGTGTTTGTCTGGTCTTGTTATTTGATTTGGTTTGTGTTTTACAAACATGTGTGCAAGCCTTTTCATCCTACCCTCGTATACAACGAACAAAATACTTTTGCATATATCAAAATGGCGCTCACGTTTAAGAAATTAGGTTTTGTGCAATTCAACTAAATTTTTTTTTATTTTTATGTGCTACTTCTATATGGATATATGTACTGTAAATCTGTTACATAGCATTACGCCCCCTAGTGACATTTTTTTTTTACAATATTAAAATCTTTTCTTTTTTTTATATCAAAAGTTTATTAACCCTCACACATCTTCACGGAAATAAATGTCAAATCTAACGATTTGTTTTTCTTCTAATATGGCCCCTTGAACCCATCACATACACCCGCACATTACTTATGCCTCAAACCACACACAAAAGAGCTGAAGTAACTTTTTATTAACTCTTCACTTGGTAAAAAATGGCTTTAATCAGGATATATCTACAAATGATACAGTATGTTGTATAGTAGTTTATTAAATGATTAAATTTTTAATTTATTTAATTAGCCATTAGCATTGTTCATTTAACTATTGTGGTTGCCAATTTTTTATTATTAGAATTTTTAGGAACAGGCAATACATTTTGTTAAAAGCGAATAAAAAATAAACTTTAAAAACAAAAAATGAATATGAACAGCTAACATTTTATTTATCTGATTTAAAATTATACGTGATGCAGGGTGTTACTGCTGACATTTTCATCACTATAGTTAATTAAATATCGATAAACAATGTCGATGAATAAGCATATGTTTTTAATCTTATAATCAGATTAACTCTTTTTTTAATAATTTGTGTCGTTAGTGTGAATTTACAACCGACTGTAAATAAACTTGATCAAATTAGTTTAAATTTCTCTATTTATAGTTTTTAACCAGGAGCAATTTTCATACATCTAGAATAGCAAAAAAAAATGTAAACATACTGGTTCAATGCATCACCGATTGTGTTTATAAAACATTTTCTCGTGCGAATTCATCTGTAACCATTTCTCGTCTTTAATCAAAAATATAAAACATCTTATCGGTAAAGGCATAAGAGTTTTGAGAAAATCATTGTGATAAGAAAAAATTTCATATAAAGTCTTTAGGATTAACGATTCCACGAAAAATGTTTAAACTTTACTTTGTACATCAATAAACCCGGACCATTTTCCCACTGCAAATGCGTATTACACAGGGGCATTATTTTTGTGGCAATAAGTGTAAACATAGCCGTACATAGCAAGATAAAGACAAATTTATACAGTATCACTATACGCACTAGGTGACATTTTGCGATAACAAATGAACATATCTAACCATCAAAAGCGACTTAACATGATTTAAGAGACTAAATTGTCACAATCAACGGATTTAATGTCAAATTTGTCTTTCAGCCATTCTATTTGAATCTTTTGAATTGAGATTTTATTCAAAATCGGTTATTGACTGCTAAAATTTACATAATAGCATTGCACATTACCGGAAGTAAGATAAATACAGGTTTCAACGTCTAACAAATTTGTCGATTGCATTTGTAATCCTACACAATTATTAAGCTCCTATGAAAGTAACATTTATGATAAATTGTTCCACCATGGACTTCGTACCTGTTATTAATCTAAGCTTATTGCTGAAATTAGTGCATTTATTTTAATTAATTTTTATGACAAATTACTGCTAAAAAAAGTTAGATGTACCGTATGGCGGATAACAGTTAAACAGTTTAATGTTACACTTCATTTAATTGTGTTCATAGTTGTTTTAACTCGAATAGTTTTAAAAACATTCTCTACTAACATACTAAATGATTTAGTAATAGTGGTACCGGTAGTGTAGTTTATGAAATGGACGAAATAATTGCTGCACAAGCGTTGATTATATTAAATGTAGTCGAGTGTTGTAAATAAAGTAAAGAGGTGGTTTTTCCCTCCCATTCAATTTGTACAGTTTTTCTTTTGCCTTGTAACAACTTGGTTTCATCGCCCAAAGAGAAAACGAAATTGAACACAAATTCCATTATCTGATTGGTTAACAAAAGCATATATACACAGCTCTGACATTTATGTGGTCTTTTTCCACTTATATAAGAAACACAAATTTAGTCTATGTATGGTACAGTAGTGTGCAGTGCAACTATACACTGCATTATGGAAGTCCACTGTTTTGGTTTGTTTTGTAAAAAAGAAAAAAAAGGCTTCTCTTTTATTTGTAGTAGCAAATGTAATGAACAAATTCAATAGGCATTGCACAACCATGCAATATTTAATGCTAAACAATGCCACCTGAGCTTTTGCTGCAATGCCTTTATCACTATGACGATGTTAAATAAACTTTTATACTAGAAAGTGTTAAAAACAGCTTTCCAGTAATAAAAACGCTTAGATTGGTCTAATAAATCCACTTTCAGTCATATGTTTTTACTTGTTTTAAAAAAAAAAACCTAAAAATTACAATGTGAGCAAGTTCTTTTTATTATCGGTAATGTATTCTAGAATTGCAAACCATTATTAAGATAATTTCGTTTTTATGTATCAAAAATGTAAAGAAGTTAAAACCAGA
>JAAFCF010006680.1:9886777-9946353 GCA_013389785.1 Helicorthomorpha holstii | reverse complement strand
TCAAATTCTGTCTCGCGAACGCCACAATTAATTAATCTAACTTATTTCAGAAAATATTATAACGATATTTGAAATTTTTTGGTTCATAGAAACCCTCCCGGGGGTGTAATCAACAACTTCCAAAAAATTTTATGGCAAACGGATGAATGGTTTAGTCAGGCATAAAGCACACACACACCACATACTTTCATTTTTATATATATAGATAAAAGAAGTTGCAATAAGGCAAAAGTTGTCTGTTAAAATGCATAGTTTATCATCCTCAAGGGAAATTTAAAGGCATCAGGTATCCACTACCTCCATTTTTTATTCTTCCCTTACTATCCATTTATCGTGTAATGGACGTTGATAGAGAGGCCGTTTTTATTTTTATAGGTATGTTTATGGGTAGGTGGGTGGCTCTGACGTATATAAAAATGGCGTCAATTACTCCGACATATTCGATGTTCATCAAAGTCTTCATGGAAGTTTTATTTTTTTTTAAATTGAAGTTGTAACTTGAGCTTCACTTTAAAAAGTGACCTGATATTTTTATTCGGATGTAATTGGCTGTTATTAAGCATGCGCAGAAGAAATGAAAACTTCGGGTTATTAGTTTATTAGTTTTTTTGTGATATTCAAGGGACTAATTCGGTAACAACAAATAACCCAAACTCTTAAATTGATTGTGTGTTTTTTTTATTGGTAAACAACATAAAAATAACTGCAAAATAGCCTAATAGTGACTTTTAACGTTAAAAGCATACAGTATATAAATGGCTGAAGTTGGTGGGTAATAAAAGATGCTCAGTTATCATCCAGGGACGCTAATATACTGTAGCATTAGGTGTGACCTAAAAGATAGCTTGAATAATTTAGAAAAATGACCACAACGACTAAAATTAGTACAGAAATTTAATGGCACAGAAGACTCAATAGTTTTACTAAGCTGGATTCGTCATGTTATCTAAATGAGTACTTTTACATTTTAAATTTTAACTATAGAAAAAGCAAAATTTAATGCTACAAAATCTTAAATTATTAATTTTTTGTCTAAATATTATACTTCACGTCGTTGGTTTTTACGAAAAAGTTCAAATCTATTCTGTAAATCGACTATCGCTTTCTTAAATAAGCTAGTCAATAAAATTCGAATTTTATTTATATAGTGGCTATTTTATTTCTAACTTATTTTATTTCTATTTTTGATGTAATTCTCGCACTCAATCGCATGGAGACGACTAATTAATTAACAAAGCCGCTAAATAGCCGTCAATTTTAATCTACACATAGCAAAAAATCCATCAAATCTACTGTAGCAACAAAAAAATTCAATCCACTTTAACTTCTAAAAAAAGAAACAAAATGAGTTTTTTACTGTTCAACCAAACCATAGTAGCACTGGGGAAGAAAAAAAGCAAAAGCAAAATAAAAAGTAAATGTTGATAGAGTTTTCTTTTTTAGCAATAATAAAACTGTCTTTTTTTCTTTCTCCCATTTTTGCTATGAAATTGAGTGCATAAGTAAAAGGTGATTGTATGTTTTGGTTGGCAGGTTTAATGGTTCGTGCATTCAGTTATCGATATGTTCCCCTCCTCCTTGCTCCCCAAGACCATCTTATTTTTATTTTCTTATACAGCATATCAGCCCCCTGGATGTTGCTGTTTTATTATAGAGGCCGAAAGATATTTTTTTTGGATTTTCCCAAAATGCCTTTTTTGTCTTTTTCCATTTTGTTGTGACGTAAATGCCCCTAGTTGATTAAAATATATGAAGTTGTAGTGTGTAGATGGCGCTGCGATGCGTGTGGCGTGACGTTAATTTAGCGCCAACTCCTCTTTTATTGTTATCATATTGCAAACAGCAGCTGAGAGTGAAAAACAATAAATGCGAATGTTCGAATGTTTTTGAATTTCAAATACTGTACGCATGTACTGTATGTGGACGCCATTGTAGAAATTCGTTATATTCAGAAAAGGAAACAAATATATTTATGAGAAGCAGTTATCAACACATTTGTAAACTTACAGTATAATGTTTATGGGTGCTTTGTTGCATTGACAGTCTACATTTTTTTAATGTTCTGCATTTGAAATTTAATGGCTTGTCTCACTTCTAGACACTTGTATTTTTATAGATATTTGCAGGAAGATTTTTATATTTAGGATTTAAGTCATTTTTATGAATTTGCTTTTTAAAGTAAATGCAAAAGGTTAACTATTTGGTTCTTTGCAAATTAGTAAGTTGATGAATAAGTTTTAGAAAACTTGCTTTGATATATTGACTAAATTCAGGATTTGGCACATTAAAGTTGCTTTGTGGTTCCAAATTGAGTGATGGAAAAAATAAATGAAATTTTAACAAGAATTCTAATTTTTTAATGCTTGTTAATGTCAATCATTAATATAATTTACTCATTTTGATTTCAAATAGTTTTTGAATATAAATAAAAATGTAAGCATACAGTCTGAGCTTGGTTAATAGCTTCTCTATATTTGTTTAAGTAAGTTACTTTCCATATGGAAGTCCAAATGTAAAAGAAATATTCATTTAAAAAAATTCCATTTAGCTACTCCGTAATTATAATAATTAGTGCTTTGTTAACTTAACTGCAGCATTTTTATCAAGTCTACAACACAATAGAGTGCAATATTAAACAACTTTAAAAAACTTCCTCATAAAATGAGATTTAATTTTTTATTAGCACTTTGTCATCATCATTCTGAATTGTTTGTTTTATTTTTGTTTTATGTTAATACTGCACTATACTTATTACCAGTGGATTTTTTCTGATTTTATTATAATTATTGTAATTATGTACAGTGATGAGTGTCGTTATCACTACCTTTGCAGCAGCGACATCTGCCGAATATATTGCATTAAGCTCCGCCTACTTAGCTCTCGGAAGACATCAGTATACAATATGTACTGTCTTTATTATCTATTGTTTTAAGATTAAATGTCATGCAGATGAGTTATACATAGAAATGCCGCAATTTCCGTCAACAATTTCAATTTTTACTATAGAATCGTCAAATTCAACATCTGGAAATTTTATCATTTTTATTTTAAATATTTTTTATAACGGGCTTCTATATGTTCAGGGTTCATTGGTTACATCGGGTTTAGTATTCTGCTAAAATTAATTAACTATTCATATAATATTTAATAAATGGTCATGTGTTTTCGCCTGTAGCTTTAAAAAATTTATTGTTAAATATGAGACAGTATATGCAATTAAAAACAAAATCGATACAGAACATCTTTTTTGTCAAGAAAAGAAAAGAATTGTATTTAAACTCGTCAAAATTTACGCCGAGCACATTTAGATCGTATTTGTAGCGGATGTTATGTTTGCGTTGAGATTTACTATGGGAGGAAATTAAATCTGATTTGCATTGATGTTTATGGCGCTGCCGTTTTGTCATCGATTAACTTTGGTCTTTTGAAAGAGGGACCAGGGTTTGTTTGTCGACAAATTACACCTACCCTTTGACCCCTCCTCCCCTTCATAGAACCTAGCACAATTAATTGGACATTGGTCATGAGATCGCAACTTTTGCAGCACCAAAGTTCGTTGACATGCCCCACCCAACACAATACGCCTCTTCAAATAAACCCCCAAAGTGCAATTTGCATTTTGTTTTGACGACGCTGACGTCAGTTTAACGTTTTATGTATTGGATTTTTTGCGCAATGACGTCATTTGCAGTGATTTACATTGAAATAACTTTTAATGCGATCATATTTTTACATTGTGCGCTGGAAAGATAGTGGTCATAAGGGACCAAATGTTAACTATTATTAGATGAAAACTTACACTTGACAAAAATTATTTTAATTAGCTAACTTTAACTACTCTACGTTCAATTTAACGAATCACTTTTGACACTTAATCAGTGTTAAAATACGAAGTAACTTGAATTATTTTTTAGTATGAAAATGATATTTAAACTTATTTTTAAAATGTTATTCAGTGTGTTATCAATAATAGAAAAACAAAATCACTCTGTATAAATTACATTGAGAATATATCAGATATACAGTGGGTTCAGTATTTTGAATTTAAGGACTTGGCTTTAAAAGAAATTGGATTACTAATATTCATAAATTAATTTTACAAGTTTTCTTTTCTAAAGCATTAATCTTCATATCCGTCGATTAATTTAGCTAATTTATTGAAAAGATTATTTTTGTATCATATAAAAATTAATAAGCTTATTTATAAGCGAGTAAAAAGAAGCGTAGGAAGTATAATTAGGCTGATTTTTTAATTAGTAAAGTCGAAAATATACAGAAACAAAAAAGGAAGCGTTTAAATAGATTTGGTGTGTTTACTTTTAAGAAATATTTGTGGAATTTTTAGGAAACTGTAATGAGAGAAATAACGAAGGGAATTTTAATTAAAACTTTTTTCCACTTATTTTAATAAATAAAAATAAACTCATTTAATTAATTATACGTTGAGCCCTCTCGCGGTTTATTGCTTATTTTAAAGCCTTCTTTAATGAGAGAAGTTTTTCACTTACCTAAAAAAGTGCCTGTAAAGTCAGCTTCTTTCCAGATTGTCTCTGACGTCATATCCGTTGGCCAAAGAGGAATTGAAACGCATTTGGCGTAGGCATGATGGGCAACACCTAAAAGAATAAAGAGAGCAATTATTATTCAATCTCTAAATTGAATTTTAATCATTGTAACCTAATTTAGTTTTTTTTTCACAAACTTTGACTATATTTTTCGTACTTTTGGTCTTTTTTTCTTCTATTTTTAAGGAAATATTTTACTTGGAAACTTAAGAATTATGTTATGGTTTTTTTTTTAATTTACAAATAAAAAACCACAGCCAGAAAAAGTTTTTTTTTTAAAGAGAAAAGCCACAAATCAAGTGAACCGCAAATCTCTAATCTTAAAGTCTAGAAACGTAATTTACTTTTCCATCATCAATCTTTCCATTCATTCGATGCTTTTTGAGCATTTTACGTCCAGAGAGATGCTCTCGGTGGGCGTAAAACAGCCTTCCCATCCTCCACAAATATCTTTTGACTTTTTCCCCTTAGAAAGAAGAGGCTGCCGTTGACTGAGAATAATGTTAATTGCTTATTTGAGGTCAGCCATCTTGAATTGACCGCCATCTTATCTCTTTCGCTTTGCGAGTTCATTCCCAAGGGGCACAACGCCTCACTTTTTGCTGATTTTTTCGCTTTTGTATCACTTTCTCTGCTTTTAATAGCAAAGCCGTTGCCTACAGCGCGTCACCACCACCCTTTCACCCAAGAGTAGCAATAGACAAATCATTATACTACATTGTCACCAGATAACCTCCCCTCAACCCCAACGGGGACACAATTTAAGCTCAGTTTTAAGTCTTGTTTTGTTTCACCAAGATTAAATCACTGCAAATCATGTTAGATAACGCCTCACTTCTCTAAGGACCCTCTTTTACATCACAGGAATGTAAAACGGTTTAAATTTTCTAAATATAATAGACAGTGGGTGGAACGATGCAAGGGAATTGGTGGAACTGATCTTATTTTGTATTTTTTATTTAACAACTAGCTTTACCCGTTGCGCGTTGCTGCAAAGATTTTGAATTTTGTCCCCTCTATCTCGCTTGTTCTTTCCCGTCTATCCCGCTTGCTTTTCCCCGTCTATCCCGCTTGCTTTTCCCCGTCTATCCCGCTTGCTTTTTTCCGTCTATCCCGCTTGCTTTTTTCCGTCTATCCCGCTCATCCCGTCCCGTCTATCCCGCTTATCCCGTCCCGTCTGTCCCGCTCATCCCGTCCCGTTTGTTCCGTTTTGAAATTGAGCGCATTATATTCTGTTGGTTTAATCATTAGCTCAAAAGATGGCGGTAAGAGTTTATCAAACTCTGTCTCGCGAGCGCTACATTTAATTAATCTAACTTATTTAAAAAATATTATATCTATAATTTAATTTTGTTTGTTTTTACAAACCATCCCGGGAGTGTTCTCAACAACTTCCCAAAATTTCATGGCGATTGGATGAATGGTTTAGTCAGGCATAAAGCACACACACACCACATACTTTCATTTTTATATATATAGATCAGTGACTTGAGTCCATATGCTAAGAGACATTAAAATGCTCTCTTAAAAATAACTAAATTGTATTATTAAGCGCTAATTAATTATTTAAAAGGAAATTTAACATGGGCCCAGTATCAACTGCAGGCCCTGCATATTTTCCCGCTTGATTTAGATCCAATTTACTTTCATTTCGTACATCAAATCTTTTTTATATTTTACCTTAAAAATGCAATAAATCTTTTAAAGTTATTTAAATATTTATAGCGCATTCTGTACTATGCACACAGCACCATGTGCGCAGTTTGGTCCTTACGCAGTTGTATATATGTCAAAATTTACATGGGATTGACAGTCACTGCTCTTTCAACTTCATTTTCTCTGTCTCCTTCCTGTCTGAAATTTGGAAGTTAAAATTTGCAAAGTAGCTTTTCTGCCCATCTTTGGCTTTTACGTTTCTGGAGTCTTAAAAGACATTCATGTCAGTTGAAGAAGTGTTGAAAGGCCAAAAGTATGTGTCAATGCTCACATCTCATTGTTTAACAGCTTTTTCTAGGGCTCACTCTACTGTGTACGATGAAACTCAATACAGTGCAAAATGTGAGAACACTTGTAGAATTTTGAATGTACAAGTACTATAGGGAAAAAGAATGCACAGTTCCGGTGGGTTCATTTGAATACTCTTTCTACACATTGGAAACAAATTTGGATACTCAAATGGGCATTTTTAGTCATTTTTTTTCTATTGATCGGATTTATCACTATACAGTACTGAGTATAGTTTATAGAAGGTGTTTTTTTAGTTAATGTCACGATGCTCTTTGCATATTGCTATGTCATTGACAATAAAGAAACGAGACAAATATTTATTGCAAGCTATGACACTTATTTCCGTTTTTTTAGCCACACTTAATAGGGCATAACATTATGTGAGGGGCATTCGTGGCACCAATTAAAGAAGACTCTGGATTATAGTGTAAACTTACCACAGATAACATCGCTAAGAACGTTCATGATGTTTGTTTTGTAAAGTGCTTTGAAGGATACTATTTGACTAGTAACGGAAATGCATTCTTACAAAATCCATCTTAGGTTGGAACTCCAATAAACTTTTATAACCATTACTTAGTTTGTAGAGACAGCTACTATACCATTTTGTTATTGGCTTCATAATGTCAGTTTATTGTGTAAGTGTCTAAACTATTTGTAGTTGTATATAGGTTTGTTTTTTTTTTGAATTTTATATTTCCAGCTTTGATAGCTATTTTTCTAAATTTATTTTTTCAAAGGTTTTACTCCAAAAACATTTTCATCTTGTATTTTAAGTTATATACAAAAATACACATAAGGGTTTTTGGCACTTTGCTATCTGCATAGAAATAAGAGCTCAGAGAATTCTAGGGATGGCTCGACTAATGCAGTTGCATACCCATTTAAAGCAGCCATTACACTACAAGATATCTGCAAAGTGATGAAATTGCACATCGCATTTCTTGGTAAGCTACACACTTTTAAAGCCTCCCCAAATAAGATGGCATAATAGAAATTAGTTCTGGGATTAAATTTTTCAAAAGCGCGTAGACTTGGTGAAATGGTATGGCAGCTAGTGAATACACCAAGCTTACTTTGACGTCGAAATAGGAAATGTAGTTGTGAATTGTGATGGCTCATGTCTTTCAAATGTTCCTTTCGGGTTTAAAGATGATTGTAGGTTTGGTAAGACAACTTCTTTTCAAACATATCTCCAAATAATGAGGAGGAAAAAAAAAGTGGATTAGAATAGGGTTGTCCACGGAGAAATGGGTGCGGTTAGGGTTAGGAGACTGGCTGAGATGAGTATGGATGGGCGAAGAAGGGAGAAGATTGAAAGGAAAATGGGAGAGGAGATAGAGAGATGATGAGGAAAAGCAAAAGAGATGAAGGGATTGGGAGGAGAAGATGTTGCAGTGGTGATCGATTTTGGAAATTTGTAGCCAAAATCAATCACGTGAAAGAGAAGGGAAGGAGGGATGTGGGGGGGGATGCCTGGCATTCAACATCATGTGCTTGAAAATAGCAAAAATAGCGTCGTCTGCTTTTGTTGAGGTGTAGAGAAACACAGCCCTATCGAAGCTCAAGAAGTTGAACTAAGAAAAGTGGGTGAGAGGGTATAGAGGATGAATGAAAATAATAATAAAAAAAAGATATCAGAAGGGATGGGAGAATCGGTTGGGGTGGTTGTCTGAAATAAAGAGGGTTGGAGAAGGGAAGAGTAAAAGTAAAGTATGTGTGTGTTTGGGAGGGTGAGGAGGCAAAGAGAGTGAAATGGGATAAAAATATTATATTATACAACACACAGAAAAATATGGCGTCATTTATCCATATATTGTCTACAACTTACTCAACAAGGACCGTTCATGAAAATCGATTTTCAAGTTGTGGTTTTTATGTCGCAATTTGCCTCCATCTACAAAATCATCAGCCCATGTGTGCGTGTGTACAGTATGTGTGCACTGCTGAAATGCAACTTCCATTGCATTATAGAAAAATACCATCGTAAATTTTATTTTTTAAAAAATAGCAAGAAAAATTGATATATACAGGGTGTACTTTTGTGAAGCAAAATAAGTCCATGTATAATTAATTGGAATGAAAAATCAAGTGTATTTGATTTATCTGATTAAATATTTGAAGATTGTAAGAAATGATTTTTCTTAGTTTTAAGAAAAACATTGTACGAGTATTATTAATGTTTGTTTATTTTCTAAAATGATTAACGTTGACAACTGCTGCATTAGACGGATTAATTATGCAAATTACGAACTCTTATCAGTAATGTTTTTATATAAATTTGCTATCGCAATAATCAAAGGGTGTTTTTACATGCGTTATGAAGTGTTTTCTTTTTTAATGATAACCCTATGTTTAAAAAAAGGTGAAAGTTATGTGAAAACGTCAACAAATTCAATCAGTTTGTTATAAAATAATACTACAGTATATAAATTTCTGCATTATTTATTATGAATTTTGTTTTATCCTTTTGTATTTTATTTATTTTTTTTCTATCTTACATTTCAATTGTTTTGGTTGTGAATTGTAATGTGCGTGTGTGTTTCTAGGTAATTGTATGTGTGAAAATTCAGTTTTTATTATAGTGGCTTGTTTTTATTGTAGGAATGCTAATTTGGGTTGAGAAGATAGTGGAAAAGGATAATTGAAACAAAGCATTTTGGCTGGTTTACAGCGCGAGGATGTAAGAGAATTAAGCAAAGGTAGGAAAACACAATAATACAATATGAATGTAATCGTACATTGTACGGGGATATAAAAATCTCTTTAACTTGTGTTTTTGATTACTAAAAGTTGCAATAAAATGAAGAAGCCATAGAACTAAAACTTTAACCAAACTCATGTGAAAATTTGTCGATCTTTTTTATTTTCAATGGCAACCCAAATAGTATTTAAACGTATATTTAAAGCAAAAGTGTTTTATGTTTAAAATACTTAAATACTGTATTACTTATAGTATTTGCGCATTAAGCTGCTGTAATACGCTAAGCATTTTTTGAATTGAACTACAGTACTGTAAATACAGTAATCGCTTAAATGTAATAGAATTTGGCTAGTACATTTTCTGGCTATTTTATTATAGTTTGAGGAAAATTTGTGATGATTTCATTCGACATTTATTTGCTACTGCACAGATGCATTAAATGCAATTATTTGAAGTTTCTAGGATTTAAGTGATGTGACTTATTGATCATAGAGAATTGCCAAGTTCATTAGTGGTGAGTCATGTTCAGTGCACTCAAATAATCTTATTGACTTTTCAAGAAAGCTAACTAATGTACCAAATTAACCTAATGACTTCTAAGTGACAACACTTTCAATTTTCCTAAAGGTTTTTTTTTATTTATTATAGCAAACCACAAACTTTTAAGTGATTATACCATAAAGTTATCAGTTGGTTTAGCTAGGTTAGAGTTAATAGAGAAACCTTTTAGAGCATAATAATGTGGCAAAAATTAATAATAGTCATATACTTTACTACGTGTTATACAGTATACGAGTAGTTTTGAAAAGTGGCATTTTTACCACTTTCTTAATACCGAAAAATTTAATCAAAGCGCTATGTTATTAAAGTCATTGCCGTTGTTCGTATCTATATTTTCTAATAGCAATCCCTCCCTCTTGTGTAGTGGCCACCCATTTAGTCGGCCGTGTGATCGCGGCTTAAATGGCATCTTTTTGGAAACTACTGATTTAAGCTTTGAGCTTACGTTAAAGTCAACTTCATTAAGTGAAGTGACGACGTTAATCGCCAAATAGAAGGCGAAGTGATGACGTCATTGAGTGTGGGAGTGAGGTGGGTGGTAGGAGGGAGAGAAGACGAGTTTGATGAAGTGTAAAAATGCTGTAGAGTAAAAAGTAAGAAGAGTGGAAAATGTTGTTGGGTGGCAATGGGTGCGAGCTGCGTTGTGATATTCTAGGGTTGGTAAAAAGTTAATTAAGTTTAATACAGTGTAATAATAATAACAATAATCAGCCTAAAGCGTTGTTGGCTCCCCCATCAATTTTTTTATCCATCCCCCTTATTTTCATCATCAACATCATCTTCTCCGTAGCATCATTCTGGCGGTGCGTTTACCAAACGTCCTTGTGTGTTTACACACTACGACGCATACAGCGATAATGTTGATGATGGTGATGATAAAAATGATGTTTAAATTGCAACGTTTTACATCTCTCTACTATCTTTACCATCATTTTTTTTTATCCTACTTCCCTATCTACAGGGTGATCATTAATTTCAAAGTCTAACTAAGGACTGCAATATGTACTGTATATGAGAATGGCGCCTGTGTATACAGTATGCACTATCCAATATTTTATTATTTAATAAAGAAAGCGGCTTAACTGAGTTTTATCTAATAATATCGATTGATCATGTTATGTTGTGCAATTTAAGCTAAATTAGATTTTTTATGAAATTTAAAGCTACCAAGTCAAATATTACATTCGCGTTTTTAGAGATGTTTATTTTCAATACATAGAGTAGGCTAAGTGGAAGTTGCAAAGATTGCTGTACATTGATGCCGGTTTTTATGATTGGGTTATATAAAATTCTTGAATCTTTGTTGTCAATATTATTTATAATTGATTTAATAGTTTGGCGATTATTCATATCGTGAGTGATAATTTAATTTGGTATGTGGCAACATATGAAAACTTATGATTTAAAAGTGACAAATTGTTTCACAATTGTTTATCCATTTAGTATCATTTATTGACCATTTTTGACAACAAAGCGTCGAGTGAATTAAACAGTTTGATGATCTAATTAGTTTCGATAAATTGATCGTTATAATCTTATCATTTCTAATGATATTACTAAAATGTAAGTTACTTTTTATACTTTGCTCATGTTGTAGAAATTGAGTTTATTATTTACTGTCATTTCATATCTTAAATCAGAAAAAAATAGTAAAAATGAAATGATGTGATCCAATTAAGTTTTGATTGGAATCATAAATAATGTCGGTTGTTTATATCCTCTATCCACGTAAATAACCGACATTACTTATGACTCATTATAATAACACTTGAAATAAAACATCATCTTTAATATTATTGAAAACATTAGTTTATTTGATTGCGATGCGTTCTCATACGTACAGTATCTCATTAGCCGTTAATTGTGAAAAATAACGTTTTATTTGTGTAGATAAATTGAAATTTGCGAGACAGAATTATTTTCTTAATAAAATATCAGCTTTTATTAAAAAGCCACATTAAATTTGTGGATAAAAAAACAAATTTTAATTTGTGTATGTGTACCGGATATTAAATTCTAGGGGTAAATCGACTTTTATATTAAAAAAAGATTGTGTTTTTTATGTTTGAATGATTTTTATATCCTTAGGCAACTCTCTGTGTATTTTATTTTTTGATTCTTAATAAAAGATATGAAATATTTAGCCGTGATAGCAAAACTTGTTCAACATTTTATTTTAAAAAATCATTTAATGTGACATATCAATTTCTACAAGAGAGGAAAATAGGACATTTTTTAAAACCAGAACTTAATTTTAAAAAAGGTTGGTTTGGAATTCAAAATTGACTGAATTTTAACTTCTCTAAAGTCTAATAAGAGGTCGCATCAGTAATAAAAAATTATTGGAATGTACATAACTGTCACTAACATAAAAAAAATGATCTACGTTTTGTCTAATTTCAGAACATCATCCAATAATACTTTATGTGGTAAAGCTGTTAAAAGACCCCCATATAATTTTACAGCTAAAGCCTTTTAAAGATATTTTTGTATTTTGAATAGCAAACTACAGTACATTTACTACAGTATTGCCTGTATATGGGGTTCCTTTTTCTCATCTATTGTATTGTTGTACAAGTACGTGCTGAGTATTTGTAATCGGCCTTTTCTACTTTCCATGTACAGTACTGTATATTTAACTATAATATTAAGCTTTTAAAATTGAAATTTGCTATGCATGTTATCATATTATAATTTGATGGGAAGTTTTATCTTTTCCTATGTACAATACGTCAATGGAAATGCTCTTAATACACATCAGCGCAATTTGCTAAATTGATCTCTTCTCCATTTGACGCTTTTATAACAATATCCCATTATATACTGTAGTACTCTATCCAATACCATTCCATAGTACCTTCTCTATTTTGAAAAATGTTGATGCTATTTACCAGTTTTACGATTATTAGTTTGTGTTTTTTACTTAAACATAACAAATTGGTGTACATTATTTTGTCTATACTGTATAGTAAAGGATGACTTTACAAATATAATGGCAAAGTTGAAATTTACAATTTGCTATACTGGTTAAAGTCGTATATTTTTGATCGTTCAACTTTAAAAATATAAAACTTTAGAATGTTAATGTTGGTTTTTTAATTATAAAATTTATTTTCTTTAGGCGATTTTTGCATTTTTTTGTGTGAGTTTGTATCGCCGTGGTTATTTTTTTTGTGTGTGTGGTATATACTGTATGACGTTTACATCGTTGTTGAAATTGAAAGTTATTTTTGTTGAAACGGAAAAGATTTGTTGGCATTATTTTTAATACAAACTTACAGTACTTGTAATTCAGTATACGATTACATGGAAAATAATGTCATGTGTTTTTAACGGTACTATTCTTGGAAATGTAAAGGTTAAGAAGAATTTTTTACTTTTATCTCAACACCATAAAAATATGAAAAGATACTACTATAGAAATGATGGAACTTTTTCTTAAGGGATCCGGACAAGAAACGATCAAAATTGACCGACGTTTATAATGGCCAACTCCCCCAAAGACAAATTCAAATAAACAAAGGAAAAAAGCCAGTTTTGATTTCGTCATCAAATTCTTTTTTTATGAATTTTGCACGCGCTAAAGAAAAAAAAATATCAAATGGGTGGTGGAATCGATTTTTATTGCCTACAAGTTTTATGGGTTAGCTGCATATAAATATCGATGTGTTGAGTTTTGGATTGAATTTTTTTTTTAGTTCATAACAGTATTTGAGAAAGTCATTGAGATGGCTTCGACCTTAAGTTTTGACTTATGTTTTTTTTTTCTGTATATTTACGCGACTGATAAGAGCGACATCATGTGGCTACAAATCGTGCGGATGAATTTGATTTCGTCAAACTCACTTTTAGTTTCGTTTTTGTGTGAAATTTATGTCTCAGATACGGTATTTCTTACACACTTCTAGTGTTTAAAAATAACTTCCACATTGTTATACTGTAGATATTACCTGAAGTTCATGCTTTTAAATTTGATGCTGGTAATTTTAAAGTATTTAAATAATGCACCCGTTTACTAAATGCTGTATATTACTAACATACAGTATTTTTCAAATTGATATTTTAAAATTTCAGTATTGATTAAACAAACTTAAAATTTAGTTCTGTAAACACATTTAGTCGAATTCATATTTTTAAATGACTTATTATAGTAATTTTATGGCTTAATAAAAATACTCTTAAATTTTTTACTACATTGCTATAGCAACAATAGTTCGTGTATGCTGTACGGGAGGGGTTCACACAGGGTCACCACTTTATAATCTAATAAAATTTCCTCAGTATATTGAACGTAAATATTTTAAATTCACACAAATTGAAATAAACTTAAGTAGTCAGAAGTGTATTTGTAGCAGTCGAATTTTGAATATGTGTGGCAGAATTGTGCGAGAGAGATTACTTCTTCCTCTCTCTTATGTATGAAATTTATTTTTTCGACTTTTCCAAGTAAAGCCTATATGATTAATCTTTATATAAATGCATAGTCACATCTCTCCACTTGTGCATTCTAGGCTTCTTTAATGTTGCTTTATGCTTGATTAATGGTGACGTCATTCACCTAACATGCCACTTCACTGCACTCCACCCACAAATCCCACAAGACTTTTCTTCAGATTGTTACTTTAATACGCGACATATTACATTATTTGGCAAAGAAAAAAATTGGGAGTATAGCTGGCGGATTTAATAATATAAATGGAATTGGACGCCTTTAAAATATTGAAATAACGCACAAACAAAATTATAATGAATTTTTTACGGATTTGTCAGAGAATATTTTTATTTATAGAATATGATTTGCTTTGAGCTTTATGCATTTCATTATAATATCGCTAGGAGATGAAACATGGTTTAAACATTACACGATACGAATATTACAGTTACAGTCTATAGTGGCACTCTGTATCTCAATGAAGTTTATACAGAGTGGTAGTTTGAGATATTGTTGTGGCAACGTAGTCCTGGTAAATTAAGTTCGCTTAGTTACTTACGATTGAAATATTAGTTACTAGTTAAACAAATAATATTGCAAAAAGTATCCATGTCAATATGGAATAAATTTCCTAAATATAAACAAGTTCCCAATTTTCAATCGCTATGTATAGAGCAGAGTTTCTTAAGTTAGTTGCGCATTCAAATTGAAATTATGTAAAATTTAAAAAATATTCATCTTCAGTATTCAGTTCAAATAAAAAAAAGCTTAAAAATACACATGCAGCTTAAAAAAAGAGAAAAACGCCTCCGTATCTATTGAAAATTTGATCAGTTGAATAAAGGTTCAGTGCAGGGAGTTTTGATGTAGAAATATTTAAATAATAATGAATGCGAGGCACACTATGGTATATAACAAGAAAATAAATAAATGAAAATATTCAGAAAAATATACTATACAACTTACTGTATATACAAGATTAAATGAAAACGGTTTCTTCAACCAATAACGACAGCCGCAAAACCTAACAGCCACTGAAATTCAATAATAGGAAAAATACTAAAATAAAAAAAAGGATAAAAAGTTTCAAATCAAATTAAGCTGCTGTCTGATGAGTTAAAAATAAGAAAATAATAATAAAAAAATCAAATATTCAAGGAAAGCATTTGAAATTGAATATTATTTAAGCCGAGAGGAAGTAGAGAAAAACTACAAGAAAAAAGCTATTGAAAATTTTAGTAATTCATATAAATTTGCTTTTTATAAAGAAATTTTTCGTCTGCTTTTAATGTTTTAAAATGCTTTTGGGAGCGGTTTAGAAGTCTTAAAATGCTTTTCAAAATAAAAAGAAATAACTTTTATTTTATGCAGGGCGCCATCAAAATTCCAGTAACAATGCCATAAAATTCATAATAACTTAATTTATTATTTAAGTACAATATAATTGCTGCTACAAATTGAACAGGCAGTTGATTAAAAAAAAGCATTTGAGGTATTCAGTTACAGTACGTATTGTATGTTTTTTTAAATAATTTTATTGGTTTTCAATGCATTGAGAAAGCTTGCATATGGTAGGGGTTGGGTGGTTACTAGGGGATTGGAGTTTATTTGAAAGGTTTCGATGCTATCAAATAATCTTACTTTGAAATGTCATGCCAATTTCAAAAACTGTAGATGTACGGTATTTACATCCAATAAAACTAAGTTAGCTGAAGGCAAAAAAAAAATCTGGATATGGAAATACGATTAGTTGAGATAATTGAAGTTAAAAGTCAAAATAAATTTGCTTTGCTAATAAAGTACAAGATTAGAGAAGCCAACATTTTTATAGTATTAAGTTTAGACTTTTATTTTTGTTATGTGAATTTGCATAAAAATTTAATTGAAAAGAATTTTTTTGAATGGTTTAATTACAGCAATCACTGCCAACAATGTTGAAATGTGATGCTTAATAAATGACAATAAAAAGCTTTCATTGTTTATTATGTTTTGTATTTTATATTAAAATATGATTTTACTAATTAATTTTTAGTTGTGATTACTTGAGTGTGCATTATGTAGTATACAGGGTGATCATTAAGAATTATAACATTTTTGGTATAGAAAATTGGTGTTAATGGCTTATCTTTTCAGTGACTATAATTAGCCAAAATGAAATAACATTAATTATTTTTTGGGGTAATTTAAAATTAGAAATAAAGTTTTCTAAAGGACTAAAAGGGTTCAAATATGTTGTGTGTTAACGAGTGTCTAATGGCCTTATACTCACTCTCCCTTTTATTTTGCAAATGATGAGCCAATCGATACAATGTTTGGTCATGATAACCGCTAAATTAGGTGGAGAAAAGGGACTCTGAATCTCTTTACCCATTTTAACGAGTCTATGCTACATATATCTCACGTAAATAAAGCTGATCTTTGCCGAATTAGCCAATCACGTGATCCCTTGAGAATGCAACCTATGTCGTGAAATGTGAAACTTATTCACCGGTTCATTCTGATGGAGGCTTTGGGGTGGTGAAGAAGATCAGTATGAGAAGCCCTCTGTTTAATTTGATTTATTAGAGTTTCGCTAGCAATGTGAAAATGGCCACTGAGAGAAAAGAGGGAGAAATAATTAAGCTTAGGACCTCCAACGCAATCAGATAACGTTACTTCAATGTCTTCTCATCCCTTAACACCCACCTCTACAGACTCCAATGCGCATGTTCATATTATGAAAAGAGAAATGTTCCGGGGTTCATTTGGCCTCGACGTCCATATTTATGGTTTCAGTAGCTATGACACCATCAACCAAATATTCAATGCACCTTCATAAAATCATTTTTAGTGCCGAGTTTTAGCGTTAATTAAAACCGGGTGACGTCAAAATGGTTATGCAGTGACGTCGATGGCCACTGAAGCGTAATTGTAAGGGGAAAAAATGGGAGAATATATTGGATCTAAAATTCTAAATGAGCAAATGTCGTTTTTATGGCATTAGTAGACTACATTTATTACTTGCAATTTCAACTTTAGATGCTTAAAAATACAAATTATATCCATGAAGTGCCAATTTTAGTCGAAAACATTTAAATTATTTATCAAGTGTAGTTTAGTTACTGTACAGTATGTTATGGCAAGTTTAAATAACTTACTAAAATCGTACATAGGGATATTTCCAGCGCTAAGTTTATTGACTAAATCTTTAAATTTATCATCTTAAACGCAAATAAACATTCTAGGACTAGAACAAACCACACTAAGTATCCAAAAAAAAGCCATCACTTTAATGTTTTACAATAAAGAATTTAGCTTTTGGCGCATAGATTGAGCTCCAAAAACACAAGCTTTGGATTTTTACAATCCAACTTAGTACGGTTTACGTCAGATTAAGTTTCTTAAAACACTATAGGGGTGCTTTTCAAAGATGAATTTTCGTGTTCTAATGGCAAATGCAGTGCTCCATTTGACCTGCTGCTTAAGTTAAAGCATCTTGCATTATTTAGTATTGTTTAATTTACACGAATTTCCAAAACAAAGTGTAAAAATTGATTATCGATTTAGCATGTTGAAAAGGGAAGCCATTTACTCATAGATTCAATTATTATCTTTATTCTTAAAAAAAAAAAGATTAGAGATATAAAGTGAAAGTAGAGTGCAAATAGTAAGAAAAAAGCAAGAAGCCAAAGAGATAAAAGTTTATTAGTTGCATTGGTGTTGTTCTGGGGAGAAAGTGGAAGTAAAAATTCCATTGGATTGTGTTTTTTTATTTCCCCGGAAGTTGTATGCTTTTACGACAACACTTCGTTCTTTTTCTGAATTTAATGTCTTTGTTTTGTTATAGGACATGACCATATAAAAGTGGAAGAATGTAAAGTATGGCGCACCAAAATATGCTAAGATCTCAGCTATGCTAATGTCCATGGAGAACAAAATAAGCGCATGAAAAAGAAGGTACTTTAACATTTATACCAGTTTTAGCATGCAAAAATAGTTGGGGTTTTTTTTACTATTTTTTTTTTACTGTACTTCATGTGCTTTTGCAAACAAACACAGTCAGGTAGAGTTCAATTTTTAAATGGGCCCCCCAACCAGTACAAAATAGCCATCTAGATATGCTAAAACGGTTTTTGTGTTTTACTACAACTTTAACAAAAAATGCTTTTGCAACGAAATGAACTTTTGTTGACTAATTTGACGTAACCTGAAATGTTTTTAAAATGGCAACAGTTTTTTTTTGTAATTTACTAAAATGCTGTTAAAATGATTTTTTTTTTTTTTGAAAATTAATAGTAAGAAGGGTCCATTGCAACTAAAAGTGGTCTAGGCTATTCAAGATTTATATTCGGCCTTACACTAAAGTAAAAGCAAATAAAAATATGTTGTAAAAAGACGAAGATGAAAAGATGGATAAAATAGCAAATGGAAATGGTCTATAGAAAAACTCGTTACAAATGCAAATGCTGCGTGAATGAAAAAAAAATCTAAAGAAAAAACCGTTTATTTTCGACTCAAATATGTTTTTTTAGTAAGTCACAAAATAGTATATAATATAAAAACATATACAAAATTTAAAATGTACATATATGAAAATGACACCATGAAATATATATATCACATCTTATCGATTTTTTGATATCTTTTCATATTTTTTTGTTCTCTTCCTTTGGATGGTAAGGAAATGGTGGGAAATATACATAGAAATAATCGATAGGTTTAAATTTAGCTTCCGGTTTAACTTTTAAGAGGCTTTTTGCGGTCGTTTGTATTTGTTTCTCGTGCAATTGTTTTGACCATCAAACATAAAACGTTTCCATTCTTCCTATTTCCCCCAAAGCATTTTTATTCGCAGGTTGTTAACATGGACTAAAATAGCTTTTGATATTAACCAAGATGAGGCCGATTTGTTGGTTTCTAATGCAATGCTAAGCATCTAGCATTTATAAACCAAACTAGGATGTTAGGTGACTGAATTGGACTTTTAAAGACATAAATATGTCCTTTTGCACAGCTCAATTTTGGCAAAATTTAGATAATATTTGTTACTTTTTATCATTTTCATGCAAATGAAATTTTCATGCATTTCATGCAAATATTCTAAGCTTTTGCCATCATTTTGCAACAGCTAAACTTTGCAGTCTATTAATTGTTTTAATGTGGTCTCACAATGAATACAATTACTCTTCTAGGAGTGCTCTTATAATTTTACCATAGTTTCGACGTTTTGGTTCTTGTAATTCCATAAATGATGAAAATAGATGTTAGAGCTGGCATTTAAACTGTGAAATGTAATTAAATAACAATAATAATTATTGTCTTAAATGGGTTTAGCTTTAAGTTAGTTTCCGAGGAATAAGAGAAAGGGGTGTGTACTGTATAGTATATGGCGCCGTTTTTGTTTTATTAGTTTAGATGTAAATTTTTTTATGTTCCTCATGTTTTTACTGTATCGTCTACTCCTGATGTTGCTGTTGTAGTTGTTTGTTTCTACCGCAAATCGTTTAATTGTCGCGTTTACGTATCATAAAGCGCATTTTTCCTTACTCGCTGCGCATGCGTACTAGTTGTTGAAGCTGCTTGTGTTGAAGTTCAGACGGTTTGTTTGTTATAAACTGTTTAATTGAGTCATAAATTTTTCAAATTGCATCTTTCTCTCGTTCTTTCTTTAGAGCTTATTTTCCTTTTAAGAAAGACATGTTAGAAATTGGTTTGCGTAGTAGGCTTCAGGTTGAATGTGCATTGTGAGGCCATTTTCATTGGGGCATACAAAGTACATTGTACCCTCATATAATGCACTTTAAAGCGTTCAAAATGGGCATTACTTAGAGTGACTTTGGACTTAAATGCAGTGTCCAAAACAAAACGTTGTATATCACTACTATAGTTAATGAAGTCGATGCCTAAAGTATATCCGATCATCACTGCTTAAATTAATTTTACTCTTCAGTGTACTGTATATAAAATAGTAAAACTAATAGTCACAACTTTCAATATTATAATACAGTAAAAGTAATTAGTTTATTTGCAATAATTATTGTTAAAATAAAATTACTAAAACCATGTTTACATTAGCTAAGGTAAATCATATTTATTTTTGCTAAAATGATGTTTGTGTTAGTCAACTAAATGTTTACAATGGCCGTAACAGATTTCAAGATTTTATATGTCGATATAATGGTTGTAGAAGCCATGGCTACAACACGAAATAATTATTAAATTGACGTCTGGGATTACCCTAACATGATGACATTGGTTGTTGAGTCAACTTTCATATTCCCCAAAACATTTTTGAAATTTGTTAAAACATTGTTATAATTATCTAAAACCTTGATTACATTGGTGGCAGTTTATTTTCATTTGCTATTTCAATAAAAAAAACCATTACAGTTGTTCAGTGGTCAAACAATGTGTAGTTATGAGATAAACTTTACGATAAACAAAATTGTTTGCATTGACCAAAGTGTTGCAAAACAGATGTTTACAAAAGGGAACTTATCGATTGGTGTTGAAACAAACTATGGTTAATATGGCTAAAGTTACGTGCCATCTTGTTGACGGTAACTGAACATTGTTGATTGAACGCAAAATAGTGTTTACAGTTGCCAAAACGTTATTTGCGTGGCTGAAACAGTGCTTTTAATAATCGAATTCACGTTTTAGTATGATTCAGTTTATTTGCATTTGACTCAGCAACTCAAACCAAAGTTCCAAAAGTGGTTCATCGATTGGAAACAGTTCTGATGTCAAACATTGTTTACAATGCGATTAGATAAATATTGACACTGACCTAACATTACTTGCAGTAGCTACAGCTGATTTTCCACTTAAAAAAATACATGGCTGTGGTCAATGTTTACAACAATAGCCTTGCGAGAGACTAGTATTACCAATTGCTTTTAAAGAATCGTACTATTAATAAAAAACTATTTGTGCAATGGCCAAAACAATAATTTTAGTGAGACAATCGCTTAAGACGCTAAATTTACAATGGAGAAAAGAAAAACAGTTCGTTTATATTGGGCTGTTTCTCTTTTGTTTCTATAAAATTTCTTTACTAATTTCCTTTTTTTTCTTGTCTCGTAAATTATAAACTTAATTTTGGGTGAATGGGAATTGTATTAACAATGTGTATGAGACAACAGTTGGTGATAGCAGCTTTGATAGGTGGCGCTGTTGCTGCTGTTCTAGCCATTTACGATATATTGTGTATAGTGAATGTCTCCATAGTTCAATTAAATTAGCTGAAAAATAATTAACTTGAGCTGAAGGAAAATGGCTAATTAAATCAAAGGGATGTGTCGTAAGGATATAAATTTAATCACACCCGCTGCTCACATTATAATGCAGCTAAATATCAACCAGTTCGCTTCGAATATAAATAAACAAAATTAGCTTGCGTCATTTTACACTGTCATGCTCCAAATTCTCTTTTATTTACAGGATTTGGATAAATATAAACAACTTCGTGGTAACTTTTAGTAATTCAAATAGCCACATGTTGTGTTGAATTGATCATTTTATTATTTCAGTATCAATGATCAGTACCAAATTTAGTCATTGATATTAATTTTTTTTATTTTTTAGGTTTACTTTTGGAGACCAATCGAGTTCTAATTGAAAATTGTTTAAGACTTACGAATGGTGGTTGAGATGTTGGTCCAGTTGACAGTAGCGCATGTCCTCCATAGTCCAGCTCGAAATGTGATAGTTAACGCTGGGTCATTGACTGAATATGATTGATTTGGCCATCGAAGGGGTTCGGTGATATAAATCCATCGGTCGGTGGCCGTGGCAGCTGCTAAAAGAACCGCCGACACTAAACTGGCCAGCACCGTCAAGCGAGAAAAGCAGCGTTGTACGCACGTGGTGTTTGCATAGCGACCACGGTGCGGTTGACGCCGGTTTACACCAATAGGAGCACCGCTGTCGACGCCTATTCCACGCTGACGAGACGTCATCGATCCACTGCCGCCATGTTGGAACATGTAAGAAGCGGAATAGGAACCACACTGCTGCTCTTCCTCTGGCTTCATTTATCTCACTAAATGATACACTGCACCTGCGCAGTTACAACTCCTCCGCATTACAAAAAAAGATACATCAGCAACGCCATCTACACCATGGAACCGCAAGTATCCACCAGGTAAACTCAAAAATCTCATCACTTAATTTCAATGTTTTAGACATTTTCCATAAGGAAAAATTATTTTTGAGCTTTTAGCTTAAATTTTGAGCTTTTAATTGTCCATATGCTGCTGTTGCTTATTTTTCTGTCAAAGTTTAACTTTCTAAAAAGAAAAAAATCGAGCTGTTCGATTTTTTAATTTTTGTTGGCGTCATGTGTATCTTATTGATGCTCTTAACGCCAGAATGATGCTGTGGAAAAGCATCTGAAGCAGCGGCAACGACTGAGAAGTGAGTGGTTTGTGTGGGTTGGATCGATGACTGTGTTTTATGTAACTTGTTATTGGTTAGTTTTGCTCCACCTTACATATTTCTACGCATGCGCATAGAATTTTTTAGGTATCGGTAGTGAAAAATGCGCATAAACTGGAAGGAGTGAAAGAAAGATTATAATCTGTCAATTAAGTTTGCCACGTTGGTGGTCGCATGATTAGCTGCCTATAATTAAAAATAGTCTCTTTACTTCAAGATAAAATAGAGAAATAGATCACAAATCAGGATTTCTGTTCAGAAGAGTAATAAATGTGTCTTGAAATGTTTTTATATCATTTTTGTTTTTCATTTTGATTTTCAAATTAAATTGGCATTTTATTTAATTGAACCTGTGGGGTTTGGGCATGCGCAGTTGTGATTTCATTTGTAATTTTTTATCATGCATCTCTGCTAAAAATCGTGAGTTTAGTTTATTACTAAAGCTCTTGAATTTACAGGGTGCTTTTGTGTTGTAGAAAAAATACAGTTTTTTAAATTATACTCGCAAAATTACAAAATTGAAGGTCTTTTTATAGCTTATTTTTCATTGAAACTTACAATGCACATTGGTAATTTAATAATACAAATGGCTATTTTAAGATGTCAGTCACCTTATCAAACGACGTTTTAAAAAAAACAACTAAGAAAAATGGGACTATAAATCATTGCTTGACTTCAAAATTTTAGAAAATGGCCATCAGACAGACACATTGAGGAGTACTATTTTACCTTAAGGTTGATACTGTACATAGAGTAAATGCAATATTTAAGGACTAGAGTAGCCCTCTAGTGGGTGGGAAAGGTAAGGTTCGAATACACTGTATAAAAATTAGATGTTTGATGGGTAAAGTTTTGAAATACACAAGAGTTAATAGTATGAAAAGTAAGCTCTGGAGAGTCATAAAAAATACTCTACTACATCTATTTACTTTTTTCCTTTTTTTTTTTTTTTTGCTTTTCAATATTACTCAACCCAAAAAGCAAAATCCCCTCCGAAAACACTTTATTTCTTACAGTATACACCGTTAGATACGCTTTGCCAAACATTAACAACCCACCCACAACTCTATACGTTACTTCTTATAGTCACTTAAAAGTGTTTACTCTTATAACAAATTACTTTACATGTCTCAAACTCTATTCAAAAATCTATACAAATAATAATAACTAACGTATGTCTATTGTTTTGCAGTGTTCAGTGTCGTTCACTTCATTCTGTTTCACTACATTCCATTGTTATAAATTTTAATATTTTTTTACGCATTTTGTTCATTGTTTTCGCAATTTATAGTTAATGATACAGTAGCTGATCTTAATGGAAATGTTCAGTGATGGTCTTAGCATTATTTGTAACAGATGTAGATAAGTGGTCGATGTTCCACACTGAAACAGCTGCGTTGTATAATTAAAAATTATTATTCGTTATTATTCCGTTTATATAAATTTATACGCTGATAATTAATGATTATTTTGAAAACGTTGATAATAGCACAACAAAAGTTTTTGTAACCTTTACGATACATACAGGGAGGGACCATGAATGTCTAGATCTCAAGAGTTAAATTCAGTTTTTTTCATTGGTTTCTTTAAAAGGGTTTTGTATACAGTATACAAATAAATTTAGCATTTAAAAGTGGGATTGGGAGGTTAGCAAAGTGAAGATTTTTGTATAAGGAAACGTTGTAACTTGTTCTTTTTTCTTCGTCAAATGAATGAACACGAAAATTCGTTTTAAATTTTTGCTGTAAAAAAAAGTTGTGACAGTTTTTTTTATTAAACGTCGTTTGTTCGGTATCATCCAGACGGTGTCTTTCAATCTTTAACTAACCAGTGAAATACTCAACATTTTCATCCAAAATAAAATATATAGCGGTGAATAAATAAAAGCACCGACAGTTGAGAACACAAGTGAGAACTGTGCAGTGTAGGAATTTAAATAGCTTATTTAAGTTTGGATAACTATTTTTTTTTTTAGAAAAATGTGCAATTTTATAGCAAAAAAAACCCGTTGTAATACGCAACAAGCTGTACGCTCTTTCGCATGTAAATTACTTTGCTTTTTTCTTCAGTTTTCAACCCGTCTGCAGTTTCTGATTTGGGTTATTACCAAAAGTTGGGCAGGTAATGACGTCATAAACGACATGCTATAGTCTCCGCTGCCGCCATGACGTCAATTACGTGATGATGTTGCTAGACTTTATTATTTTGAAGCTGCTAAGATAGAAATGTTATTTTGAAAGTAACTGCTTATTTAGTACTTATTTTTGAGTAGTACAATGAGAGCTATTTATCACTTTGATTTATGAGTGTGTTATCATTTCTGCTAATCGATGTTTTCCTCCTACTTTTCCATCAAGTAAAGCGACCTAACTCCTTTCAGTGTGGGTTTTGATTCACAATACGTCGTTTAACTACTGTAACAAATTACCGCTTCTTTTTTTTCTTTTGCATTTAAAAACGAAACGTTGTATTAGACTATTAAGCCAAAACTTCATCCTTGCCAATTAATCATTTCTCCTTCGTGGATTTATTATTTAACATTTTTGGATATAGAACTTGTACTTACTGTAGCTTGCCTTTTATTTTCAGAGGTAGATTTAAAATGCAAACTTTGTTTTTAATATTAAACAACAAAAAAATCAAATATTCTTCAAACAAGTTACATAACAGCAAATATGTTTAGCAAAATAAAACAAAATGAACATACGATAATTTTTGCTTATTCGTGAAAAATTTAATGTTCTTAGGTTTGGACTAAAATAGTTTAATAAACTGTAAAATAATGGGCTAAATTCATTTCCGGTGATTAAAATGAAATAATTGGCAATCGATGTATTTTTGAAGCAGTGTTGCATGCTTGTCGCAGTGTCGCATTACGTATTATTTTAATTAGGTATGGGGGCACGGTAAGCAAAACATTTCGTCCCAGGACATGCGAAGTAACAGTTGCTGTGAAACAGCCATCATTAGAAATATTTTCTAAGCCCAGCGATTTGATTTGCAGTATCTTACAGTAAACGGTACTGTAATAGTGCTAATTGTAAAAGTTTTCTTCATTTTTGATCTAAAGTAATCGCTGAACAACGTCAAAAAACTTTAATTATTAATAGAAAATATCATTTCGGAGTTTAATGAGATTGACCATGGATTTTGGAAACAATAGATGTTTATAATACAGTACAGTACATTCTATTTAAATTTTTATTTATTTTTTCACTGTTTAATTTTATTTAATTAGCAGTCTTTTTGTTAATTTATTGTATACAGTATATACGAATATTACTGTATTTAGCTTTGGGTAAAGAATACTGTAGTATGAAGTCCAATAATGGCGAACAGTATTTGTACTGTATGTCTACTTTTAAGAAATTAAGTCTTACTATTGTAAACGGAAAATATTACGGCAATAATGATTTCTCGCAATTGCATGATCATAAGGAATAAATCTAAAATCACTGTTAGATCCCAATATAACTTTTCTACAATTCGATCAAAGTTTCGTCATTAGATTAGTACTTTACCAATATTTGCAAATACAGTACGTTTAATTTTATTATTACAATTTTGCTAAATTAGCGATATAAAATCAAAGTACAGTTACCGGGTAACCGAATTGATTAAATTTAAAGCGCTGTTAATTCCAGAGAATATTTTTAAGGTCAATTACTGTACATTAAGCTCAAATTCAAATGTATTTTTTTTTCGTTGGTCACGGTGATTTGCACCGTTTCATCGCCAATTGCTCTGACGTTCAATCAGTAAAAACATGCTGTATGTTTTACAATCGAGAAGAAATTTTAATGCATTTTTCATAAATATTAAATTTTTGGGTTGTTATACTGTATGCAATTGGATGTACTATATGTAAGAAAATTGTTTGTTAAATCTTTAAAAAATTAAATATTCATATTAGAGAATGGGTGGGACTATCTTAGGTTAACTGTGACGTCAGATTAGTCAATTGCGCCGACCAGTAACTAAATCGTAATTTAAACTGTAGCGATGGTCCCATGGGTGCGCACAAGTTTCTCTCTCCTTGTGTAAAATTAATTAAGGATCAACTACCAATAATCTGGTGAGTAACCAAATTTTAGTTTTTGTTTTTTTGACGTAAAGCTTCACAAATGACTAAATGTCCGATTTAGTATATTTAATTTAAAATTACGCAGGAACTTTAAATAATAAACAAGAAACTACAGTAGATGCGGCACCGCCATGTTCAAAGTACCATTGCATATAGGATTTAATTTTCTTTAATTGGCATACAGTATTTACAAATGACTTTTGTCATTGAGCCAATTGCATGTCTGATCTAATTAAAAAAACATGTAATTAAACTTGGAATAATAATTATACAGTATAGTGCATTGTATAATCAATCGTGATTAAATTTTCACAAATGTCGCGTGGCAAAAATCAAGATTATGATTTGTATTTCATTATTTTAAATATGTGCTATAATATGTATGCACCAGTATTACCAAATACAATCATAAAATTAACATGATACCGGATTATAACTATTAACATGTATTTTGATTTTAGAAATGTATGAAACGGAAGCCACCGAGCCAAAGTCTTTTATTTTTGCAGTTGATTAGTTGATGTGTACACAAGTCTGGATATTTTCTGGATTTTTTGTTCTTGGTAAGTTTGGCAGAAAATGACTGTTTATATGATCATTATTGTGACATTTTTTGTTTAATTTTTAGGTCGTGTACTTTACGGCGTTAAGCGAGATATTTAAATGTGTAGAAATTGTCCGAAAGAATCTTGTATTATCTTGTTTTGCGTATGGCGCATATTAATGACATAATTTTATCTAAACAAAAAATCTAAAATAATGCTAACCCGTTTGGCCGACAAACGAAAGACAGCAATTTTAATATTTCTTGAGCGTCGTCGTTTGTAAATAATTTTGGATAAAGGCAGGTCGAGAGAGTGCTAGCAAAGTATTTCATCTGTTCCTAAAGTAAGTGGCTAATCTTCCATTGATTTGTAAAATTGTGACACCGGTACTAACTCAATTTTTAAATTTTTTAGGGTTGAATGCTGTTTAATTTGCACTTTCTACAAGCTGGTACCAAATGTATGACATATTTCAATGTAATGTTCTGATGGCCGAGCGTGATTGTCCGAAATTCCTGTTGCAACAACTGCAGGTTCGAGTCTCCTACATGATAAAATTTTTTTTTAATTATACAATTATATTTGTAATTACGCATGCGCAAACATTTCAATTGTTTTTTGGATTTAGAAGTCCAAAAAATCCATCAAACTCGTACAGTTAGTTTATATGCATTTTATTTCTATACATTTTCATATGTCTATATAGTTTTTTTGCCAAGATGTTCCTCAACCACTGGGTAGTCGTTTATGACTTTTCTATTTTCGAAATTTCCCTGCCAGTCGATTCTCAACCACTGGGTAGTCGTTTATGACTTTTCTATTTTCGAAATTTCCCTGCCAGTCGATTCTCAGCCACTGGGTAGTCGTTTATGACTTTTTTATTTTCGAAATTTTACTTGTCTTTTACAAAACAAATCGATTTTAGGCGTTTAATTTCAGGTTGTTTTATCTTCAGATCATTTTATTTCGAAGCCATTTTGTAAGTTTAACATTTTCAATAAAAATAAAATTTTAAAAGTTCAAAAATTTCGGAGGGAAAAAAATCAAAGGTAAAAAAAAAAAAAAAAAAAAAAAAATGGGAAGAAAAAAAAAACCAAGGGGGAAAAAAAGGAAAAAACTACGGAAGCCCATAAGGGCAGGGGGGAAAAATAGCTAAGTGTTGGCGCAGGTGGTTGCCATTGAAAATCTGTGCGCGGGGACTTGAAGAATGCTCTCCCCCTGCTGCGATGATTGTTGAAAAAAGTACGGGTGCTGGAAGGGCCAAAAATATGTTTAAAAAAACTTTAATGCAACAACGATAAGAACAAACAAATCGCAAAAGAACAAAAAAAAATACAAAAACAAGCGCTTACAATTGAAACGAATATAAACAAGAAATATGCGAATTTACAAACGATATTAAATTTCGAATTTAGAAGAAAAGATTGCGCTTTTTCGTGGAAAATTTCACCTCTTGGAGTTTTAGAAGCTGCAAACAGAAATATACGAACTAATTAAACAAATATATTTGCAAACATTTCAAAAGTAACCTTTTTGGTGCTTGAAACCCTCCATGGAAGAAAGATTGTAATTCCATTTCTCAGACTGATCCACCAAATAAAGACTCCAACATACAAAATCCTTCATGTAACAAGACTATGAAAAACGACAAACCACAAGAATTGTATGCTTTTGTTTTTAAAATACAGTGCATTGAAACAATTTCAGTCATGATCAAGAAAAACTTCGTGGTTTCATATTTAAAATTTCGTCAGCTTTTCTCGATGTTCAAAGTCACTTGCTGTTGAAAAACAAAGGCTGATACGTTGCAATAGAAATTCAAAAGAAATAATTATAACACTAATTATAACGCTAACATTATGCTATCTTAACCATTCAATTTATGAAAAGATAAATTAGTTGAGAAATTGCGTTTGTATTTGATAGAAATTATGAAATAAGTGTATATTTAAGATTTGATGGCGATGATGAAAGTCCAATTGGTTTCGTGAACAATCAAAAACTTTTCATTACTTTTGAAGAAAGCATGCCCATTAAACGGCATTTTAAAACCAAAATTATAAATTATAGAATCTACTTAAACGATAAATTTAATTACTGCATTTAAAAAAGTCGAAATAAAAAGCGATCGAGTTTACCAATGTTCACAATTTCCCTTTGAAGATCCCGTTCAATCCTTGACCTTCTACGCCATCTCCTAAAAACTAAGAAGAAATATTTTAAACTAAACGAAATCTACAGTAACTAACATAATAAAGTACTTACAAAAAATTTTAAGACGTTACTTTGCTGGATTTAAAAAAAAAAAAAAAGAAATTACTACGACGACAAAAAAAAAAAAAAGACATCCGTCCTGAAGCTCAGCTACTCGTAGAACTGTGTAATTACTCAAGATGGCGCTTGTTATGTTTCAATGTAGGTGGCGCTGCCGTCGTAACTAAGAAGGTGACGTCACGCCTTCCAAAACTATAATAAAACGCCTCGACCGTGCCCCCCTTACCCCAAAGGAAGGTTTCATCACCAGCGCCTCTGAGGCCCTCACCCCACCCCCTGCAGGGAGCCAGGGTCGAAGAAAGCCCCCTGCGGGGTGAAGGCCTCAAAGGCGCTTGACGTCCATGCCATACCTATATACCTGGTACCATAGCAGATACCTAAACCAACCATTGGGAGGGGAATGGGACGGGAGGAGGGTTCCGCTGTTTTTAGTTGGCGACTAAACCAACTCGGCCACACCGGAGAAGACGAAAGTTAGTCACTTATTAACACACTATATAATTTACTATAAACCCCATAAAAAAAAGTTTTTTTTTTTTATATTTAATTTTTTTTAGCTATCGGTTATAATGATATTTCTTTAATGCTGTATCAATGAAATCTATCAATATTGAATTATAGAATGGAAAACTCAATTGAAATAAGTACAAGTTTAATAGCGCCATAATTCAAATGACACTGAGAATAATTCGTATTTTTGTTATCACATTTTATCGTTTTATTTCATTTAAAACAACAGTTGGCAATCATTTAGTTAATTGCTATTAATTAATAAAAATATTATTTTGTAAAATGTCAAACATTTTACAAAAAATCGCTCAATAAATGCATTAATGTTTCAAAAGTTGATGAAATCAATATGTAAATAATAAAATTATAGTAACTCGAAATTTACTACCGTACTAATAATATCACAAGTCCACCGGAAATGAAGTTATCGCTCTCAATTTCATTCTATTAAACCAGTGATTCCCAAAGTGGGCGCTACCGCCCCCTTGTGGGCGCTGGAGCTATCCAGGGGGGGCGGTGATGGTCATCGTTGCATTTGGTATACATGTATATTTCCTATTGAAATTAACTTCCAGGGGGCGCTAAATAGTCTTTTTTTGTGGTAAGGGGGGCGCTAAGTAACATTTTTTCTGGAAAGGGGGGCGGTAGGCCAAAAAGTTTGGGAATCACTGTATTAAACGATTTTATTCCATTTTTAAGAAACTGTGATTTTTGATAAAAACGTAAAGGATTTACAGTATACGGTAGAGCCATGTTTCCCAACGTGAGGCATTTTGATTATTTAGGGGGGCAATTTGAAAATGGATTTTTTCAAAGTTTGCTAACTTTATGGCAACTTATAATATGAGGGGGACATACAACAGTTTAGAGGAGCTTAGGTGAGGCATAGCACAAAAAAGGTTGGGAAACACTGGTATAGAGCCTTACCAGTTTTTTTAGAAACTGAAAGCTTTTGAAAAAAAATGTAAAAAAAAGCAATGGTTTGGTGAACAGAATACAGTATAACCAGCTTACAGGTTGGAGGATGGGGAACTACAGTATGTTAGAAGTTGGACACATTTAAATCTCAAAACTTTAAAGCCAAATTAGTTAATAATCAATTATCACCCTTCTTCTCTTGAATCCCTAATCCGATACCCCAAATTGGCATGTTTTATTTTGACCACCAATTAATTACTTTTTACATATTTTTTTAGTGAATATAATTCACTGGCTTACATTGTTTACATTTAATTAACAAGCAAAGGCTCTCCAATTCTTAAAGTGAGATACTGTACTGTATACAGTATTATGAGTCCTGACCCTTTTGGTTTGACGGTGAGCGGAGGAGAGAGGTTGTTCCGGTCGATAAGACATACCTACCAACATTTAAGGAGTTGTTGTGAAAAAGCTGATCATCAACAACCAAGATAATTTTATATTGAATTTATATAAATTACAAAGGGATAAGTTTAAAGCGTATAAGGACGGGGGTAAGGCGGAGAGGTGGTTGAGCTCTTGGGGTTTTAAATCGCTTTTTATTACTATTTCTGCACTCCATTAAATTTATTTTTATTATTCTTTTCAGATGTGCTTGGAATGTTTAAACATAGTGGGGGGGGGGGTTTGGATTCCCAACCTACCATATCCTCCCACGACCATCACTTCACACCGCTATTAAGTGTTAATTTTTAACTATAGGTAAGTGGATGGGTTGAAAGGGATGTGGAATTCCTAATGGGAATTGAAGCAGGAGCTTTCATATTGTGTGAAATTTCCTCATCCCTTCTCCATTTTTTCCCCTTCTCCCATTTTAAAACCAACAAACTGTTTCATTTCAAAATTTCTTCCCTCACCCAAATTTCTATTCAAAACTAATTAGAAATTGCAATTTGGGTAAATTTAAAAGGAATTTGTAGAACACTGAAATCTACTATAAATTTACGAGATCACATGTAATAAAAGTCTCCAACATTTCCACAAAATTAATGATCAAGCCCAATTGATCAACTTATACTTCCTTGGTAATTTTCCTTAACTTAATATAACTGGCTGACTATTAACAAAGCATAACCATTTTTGTTCACAAGCACATCAATGAGAAACTTAAAACTTATAATGCAATTCAGCTTATTGATTCGGTTTTTTTTTTTTGTATCGTTGTAAACCATGAGTTTTCAAAAGATCTTAATTTTCAGCCAAAATGCTTTGTAGTAATGCTATTTTGACAAGAATATCGTTTGCTAAGTTTAAAAAAACTAAAATTTATTCTTTCAGTAAGGAATTTTACTCCATGCTGAAGTTGTTTCGCCTAAATTTCAAAAAAGAAATTCTTGTGCGTTTATTAAAATGGATGGTGTCATTTGAGTAAAGATAAATTACGTTTATATTTCGTATCTGTCATCTTAGGTTTGCCTTTCTCCGTACAATCTTTTCTTATTCCACCCAATGCGATGCAATATTAGATGTAGTTTAAACAGGAAAAGAAATTGTCTTCGCTTAATGGAAAATTACGCAGAATCCCTAAACTAAACATTAAATAAAAATTATAAGGTATATACATGACAAGAAAAAAAACTGAAGATTCTTCATTGAATCAAACAGCACCATCGACGAGAATCGTTCACTCAAAGCAATTCACTCAATAAACTTTACACGCATGTCAATATAAATTATATAACTAAAATATATATTTAACTACAGTGTATGGATTGCAAGGACATCTTTGATCTTGTATCTTTTATATAAATTAGGAATTCAATGCACATAAAAATAATCTCTAAAATGGGGGTTTATTATTAAGTTATGCCAACGTATTACCAAATAGCTCTTTAAAAACTTTTTCCAACATATTGTTGGCTCTGGGGAACTATTAAAAGTTTTTTTAATGCTTGGTCTCTTGTGTGAAATTGAAAGAAAGTGCCCTGACAGATGTGTTAGTAGAAGAAAGAAATACAGTACGTTGACTTAAAATTCATGAGAATAATTATGTTTCGAACTGTTAGATAATGTAAATCAAAAATTATTTTCTGTATAAAAGATGCCTGTCAGATTTTCACTGAGAATTTCAGATATGCACCTTTAAAATCACTGAAAATCAATGCATTTATTCTAATAGCCAGTTATAAACAGTACCAACACAAACAATAACTTAAAAATATTTTTTAGATTAGCTTTTAACAAACTTTGCAAAATTTAATTGAATCCCTTAAATTTTCTTTACGAAATCTTTAGCTCATTAAATTTAACGACTTCTCGACATTGAAGCCCGGGTGAGGAAAACGTAATGTAAATTTGGAAAAAACACGAATCGGAAGTAAAACATGCTCAAAAAAAATTACTTAATGTACAAGTATACTACCTCATTCTTTTTCCTGTGGAATGCAACACCCAAATTCCAAAATTAATGTTATTTTGCGAGCCTTTTTAATGTGCCGCCTAAAAAATAAATTTTTAACAACATTAAGTTTATAATGTTATTTTATCTTCTTAAGATTCGTTTATTTCTGAAAAGTAGATTTAATTTAAGTTTCTGATCATGAAACTTTATTGTCTCATTTTATTATTTGGAATAAGCTATATTTGTATTTTGTTGTCATTTTCCAGTCTTTTCTCAGAATGAAGTAATGAAGTGATTGTTGTATAAATATATTAGATCATATTTACTATGGTCATTTACTGGGAGGGACTGTATATAATTGTCAATATCGTTTAGTTTTAAATACTATTGTTTCTCACTACTTTTCACCGCTTCTGCTTTTCTATGCTGCTCTTCCCTTTCGACTTCCTTTTCCATCCGCTCCACAGTTTCAATGTTTTCCTCTTTTTCTAGCAACTGGACAATCTCATTAACTTGCTGGCTGTTTAGTTTCACATCTTCCTGGCCAATTAGCTCGATAACCTGCAATACATCTTCAACTTTCACTGAACCGTCTCGATCGTCGTCAATTTTGCCCAGAACTCCGGCGATCTTCTGCAGTTTATCACTGTCTGGTGTTTTCTGAAGTTTCTTCATGGCTTGAATCAAGTCGTCAATGCTTACTAGCTCTTCTCTAAAATTAAGAAATCAAATAACTATCAGTTTAAACAAAAGTTAGTAGTGAATAAGAGTGGCAAGTTTCAATTGATCGATCTCGAATGGCCTATTTGGCCATTTCAACAAACGTTTAACCTGTGTTTGTGTTTTAAAGTCAATTTGCCTTAAGAAGCAGTTTTACAAAATAAAGAGCAAAAGTTTGTTACTTGTGTTTAACAGCGTCCCCGTTTTGTCGAAGATGTTCACCCTTCTCTTCAAGTTTGACGATGACGTCGTCCATTTTATTAATCATACGATCAACATGTTTAAACAGACGTTGAGAAGCCTTATTAAGGCGAAGTTCTTTCTCCGATAATCCAGAAAGCACCACCACATCTTTTAATTCTTCCATATCCTGTTATATAAAAATTTCAATAATCTTGTGAACGATTCCAGCACAGACTACAAGTCTTCAATATCGCCATTACCTCTTTATATTCCGCCATTTCTTCCTTCAAATCTTGCAGTTCTTCTCTCTCTACCATCAATTTCTTCTTTTCTGCTGAAATATTCTCCAAGGCATCTTCTATCACATCTAAATCTTTACTTGACAACTCCGCTTCAGCTGATTTTTCAGCTGTTGTTGGCGTTGTTTCAACTGTTACGACATAAAGAGTTATTCTCTGAATGTTCAAAGAATAAAAAAATCCCAAGATCAAACCTATAGTAACAGTTTCTTGAATGATGGGAGCCTTATCAATCAGCTGTTCATGAGCTGGCGTTAGTTCCACAACCTGCTGTTCCTCAGCGGCTTTAAGTTGCAACTCTTCTTCTTTTTCAATCTTGATCTGTTTCTGTTCTTCACGGATGATTTCAATCTTTGTCTTATTATCAACTTTACCTTCCATTTCACCGATCTTAGCTTTAGTTTGCGTTGCCTTAAATTAAAATTCGAAACTCTCAGCAACAACTTTTTATGTCTTAAATTGTAATAGAAAGTTTACCACAGAAGCGGGTAGTGCTGAAAGTGTAACTTTGAGCTGATCTGCTGGAGGTAGATTTTCAGGTATGTATAACGCCCGGGAGAGAAGCAGTAAGGATGGAGGAATCTTCTCGTTCAGACTCAACTCCAACCACTGCTGGAGCTGCGATCGCATTCGTTGTTCCGCAACTCCATAGGCACGCATTCCACGAGCCTTACAAGCGGCTTGTAATTCCTGAGTATCCAAGTTATGCACGCCTTCACTTTGAATCATCTGTGAAACCACATTTTAAAATAGGTAACACATAATTTCAAGAGTTTTAGCTATTTAAGTAATTGTGCCATATTAGCATACCTTATCGTCAGCAATTAAATTTCGAAGACGCATTCGCAATTGAAAACGTAAAAAGTTAGTGGTCCCAAATGGTTGCAATTCCAGAAGACGACACAAGGCAGTTAGCTGTGGCCTATTTAGGCTATCTAATGTCAGTTCATCTTCAAATAGCTTAGAGAAACGAAGGATGTCTTCATTACTTGCCTGTTCACCACTGTTTCGCACCTTTAAAATAATGTCACAATAAATATTTTCAAACTAAAAAACGCTAGAATATCATTTACTTTTTCGAAAAAGCTGGAAAAGTCCTTGGCTGTTTGTGACCGTTTATCACCTTTACTTGTCACTGCCATCTCTTCCAACGTATCTTGAAGAAATTTTGCCATTTCTAACTTTACTTTAAGTGATTTTTTCATCTTTGCTTCCTGAGGTACAGTACAAGTTAGTTGACGATTTAAATAATTACATTATTATCTTACCCTTTCATCCGAACTTTGAAATGTACTGGGTAACATGTTGGGGAAAAGTTTAATAAAAACTGGGAGTAAAAGCTCCATGAATGGTACAATAATAAAAACGGAAAACGGCACCAGACGAAATATATCAGACACAGTCCGAATCAACTACAACAATAAAACCACATTTTTAGCATTTTAAAAACCATCAATAGAGTACATTATGACAAAATTCTGTATTAAAAATACTAACTAATTTATGTTCCCTTCGTGATAAGCTGTTTCCCTTGGCAATACTCCACAGCAATTTCGCAGAAATGGAAATGTCGATAAATAGCAGTCGAAAACCATGATAATAATGAACCAACTCGGCTATGATTCTCTGACCTATGCTTTTCTTAACAGCCACGGGTTTCGCTGGAGCTACAGTTCCTCCACTGTCTAAAGTTTCTTTTGATTTGATATTTTCTTTCAGGGCATCTACGGTCTGCTCCACTTTAGATTTTTCCTTGTCAAAATTAGTGTGGCAAGTGTGAAAATGTCGGCAACTGAACCCATGTTGAGTTACCAGAGTGGACAATGAAGGCGATTTCTGTGGGCCCAGCCCGGAACATAGTGAATTGGTCGTAAAATTTAAATTTACATGTTGAATTTTACTATGATTTGAGTCTGCAGTCTGGTAAAATGATGAACAATACCTAAAAATGACACAGATTATGTTAGATTTATATCCTTAAAGTTTTGTCAATAAAGTTGAAAGACATAACAAAATAACTGGTAATCTAATCGGTTTAATAGCCGATAATTCAATCATCATGTAGGCTAAATCTACAACTCGTTTTAGCTAAAAATTAACACTAGTTTTGAAGGCCAATTTACGTTATTCAGAGTAAGTACTGTAGAACATTAATATACAGTATTTTAATACCAACCGTCCTGATTTATTTTATATAGCAAACACCTTTTTAATATTGTTAAAATTATTAAGTACATCATATACAGTAATAACTTTTCCGAATGATTGCATTCATTTTACGTCAAAACCCCAAAGTTTATAATTTTCAATAGTACTCGTAGTTGGTCAGTGTAACACAGTGTAAAACATGAATAAAAAAAAATTAATACTGTACCGGTAATAAACATGTGAAGAATAAATTAGGTCGAATTGCTAATTATTTCATCATTTTTTTTACAAGTACATGTTATCTGTACTTAATATTAAGTTGGCTAAAAATCCATTTTTTTCCATATAAAAATAATGCTTTATATGAAAAATAATGAAAATACTGTAGATTCATAATTTTGCTAATAATTTTAGAAACGATCTAGTACTACACTCAATAGTTCATTATATGCAGTATTTTAACAAAAATTACGCGAATAACTACGTTATATTGAAGTCAAGAATACTGTATTCACCGTTAATTTCTAACGATGAAATAATTTTGTTTCCCTCCTTTTTTTTTTTTTTTGTTTAATAATAAGGTATAATGCACATTTTTGCATGATGTCATTTACTACTCTATAATGATTTTAACTCATAATTAAAATTTATTTTGAAAAATATACCTTTGATTCAGATTTCTTTGTGATAATAGAATTGCTGCAAAATAAAAACAAATGGTACATGTATTAATTATATTTAATATCTTTAAATAAAAAAGAACTTGCCATTTTTTATGACATCACTTTGTAGAGCTCTATTGGATAAAAACCGAGAATAAATTAGATTTGAACGAACTATTAATATATGCATTTTGCTTCAGATGTGGTGAAATTTAATAAAATTATACGATGTATTAATTGATTTTCTATCGTGGAAATACGATGTGATGTCGGTTACATCAGCTGATGATTTCTCTTTGGTGACAATTATAGACGCACTCGATGACCTTGAGAAAGGTAGATCAAAGTAAAAAAACACTTTACTGTCACTTAAATCAGTTACGATCAAACGGAATTACACTATTATCAATAGAATAATTTGCCGGTAATCATCGTCCGATGTTGAAATCAAATATTATTACTCTTTCTTCTTTTAAGTGACCCCATGTGCACAGCTTAGCAACAGCGACCAAATTATTCGAAGTTTCGAACGCCGGAATCATACGAGCAGACGACAATGTTCACATGACTGTGGACGAGAATACCGAAACGAAAATAATTTTGATAAAATATACATGTTTAATAACACTTTATAATATATAAGCCATTTTAATCATAGCAATATAAAAATTAAAGAATATTTACGATAATAATTAGCGGTACCGTTTGAAAAATCAAAATACCGAAAGCGCATGCGTTTTACGATGCTTCGGTTTTTCGCGTAAGTCGCTATGCTGCACCGTTATTACAGGATTCTTTAATTCGCATAATTTCTTATTAAATAAAGATCCTTACAATCGCGTATTTTATATTTACGTTATAAACGCATATAAGTTGTTCGCGAATAAGACGATCAAGTTGAAAACCACAATCAACATACGTTTGTGTGCACTGTATTTGTCATTTGTATTTACTGTATTTTGAAAGAATTGCAACAAAATGAGTGACTTTAGAGATATGTTAGATCGTCCAGCTTCGCCTGACAGTTCAATTCTAAGTCCGAGTTTAGATAAAAAGGTAAAATTAATATTTTTAACATGGCGTACTGTTCAGTACATGATTGTATTGTCTATTGATAATCTGTTTGACAATAACATTTTACTGTAAAAAAGCAGTCTCAATTTTAATGACATCTTAGTGAAGAGTCATTATAATTGTTTGTAAGTGATTAAGTTATGTTAAAAATCCTCTAAATTAACTGATAAACAGCCAATGAAACTGAAATAAACAAATTTAAAGTGTATTGTGTTGCCACAGATCTCGAAAATTTCGGTTTACATTAGAAATTATTATTGAATACTCGAAGTAAATATTAAAGGATTATTATTTATTGTTGTGGTAAATTCGCTTTCAAAATAAATTGTGGTTATAATATACTTTATATATTTCTTTTAGCAGAAAAAGAAAATGATGGAGATGCCATATCGTAAACCAGAAGGAATGCATCGAGAACTTTATGCATTGTTATGTTCTGATAACAAGTAAATTTAGATTTAATAGAAAATTGCCCTTGTTATTTAATACATTTTCTGCTTAATTTGTTAAGAGATGCTCCACCACTTTTACCAACCGACACTGGACAAGGTTATAAAAGAGTTAAAGCAAAACTTGGGATGAAAAAAGTTCGACCATGGAAATGGATGGCTTTTACAAATCCAGCTAGAAAGGACAACGCGGTTTTTCATCACTGGAGACGAGTGGCTGACGAAGGAAAAGAATATCCATTTGCTAAATTTAACAAAGTAAATGTTTAATTGTACCGATATGTTGCAATAGCACTTTTTCATGAAATGTAATTTGCAGACGATTGCAATACCTTCGTATACAGATGTGGAGTATGCAAAATATTTAAAATCAGACACTTGGAGCAAATCAGAAACTGATCATTTGATGGAATTATGTCGACGATTTGATTTAAGATTTTACGCCATGCATGATCGTTGGGATCGTTCTCAATTTGCTGAAAGAAGTGTGGAAGATTTGAAAGAACGCTATTACGATATTTGCAACATTTTATCTAAAGTATTGGTTTGTAATATTTTGAAAAATTACGAGTGATATTTTAACAATACTTTTAATTAGGCTCGGGCACCACCTGGACAGGAACCGAAGCTGAGAATTTATGATGCAGAACACGAAAAAAAAAGAAAAGAGCAATTAAGAAGGCTTTTTGAAAGGACACCAGAACAGGTTTTATTACTTACATTATTGCTGAAAAGAATAGATATTGATAGATTGTTTTAAAAGATTGAGGAAGAACAAAACCTTATGAATGAATTAAGGAAAATTGAAATGCGTAAACGAGAACGTGAAAAGAAAACTCAGGATTTACAAAAGTTGATCACAGCTGCTGATAGCAACACAGAAAACAGAAGACAAGAAAGAAAAACAACCAAGAAGAAGGCACAACCTCAAAAAACAGCTAAAGCCGATACTACCGTAATATTTATTATACCGTAACATTTTAGTAATGCATATTAAAACAATTTTTTAAACAGACTGTGGAAATGACTGGAATTAAATTTCCAGATCCAAGAACAAGTGGTGTTAGCGTTCGTAGTCAAAGAGTAAGAAAATTGTGAAACTGGTCAGGATTGGTACTTATTAAATTTCTTATTTCAGATGAAAATTCCAGCTTCTGTTGGTCAGAAAAAAATAAAAGCTGTTGAACAATTACTAATCGAATTGGGAATAGGTAACATTTTATCTTTTAGCATTTTAAATGTATTCTATAATGCGAAGTATCTTTTAAGACTTAAACCCAATGCCAACTGAAGAAATCTGCACTCATTTCAACGATTTAAGAAGTGATATGGTTTTGTTATACGAGCTGAAATTAGCGTTAGCTAATTGCGAGTTTGAGTTGCAAACTTTGAGACATCAAGTTGAAGCTATGCACGCAGATCAAGAACCTACACCCTCGTAATTTGAGTTTTTGCTTGTCATAGTTTGATATTGTTTTATAATAAATTATACTTAAAAAATAATCCAACTTTGAATCATTTGTAGTTATAATTTGCCATCTGTGGCACAAAGACTAACTAGTGCTATAAAAAAGGGATCCTAAGTAATGATTAGTAACGTTTATCATTGTATAAACATTCATTGTACTGTATATACAAATTATTGTAAATTTATTAACTTTTTTAAAATATTGAAATTTTGGTCCCTCGTATATAATACATTCATATTCCACTTACAAAACCGAAAATGAATGTTGTTTAACCTTTAATATTCGTCATACCCTGGCATTGGAAATTTCGATGCAAACTCTTCCACTTCATTCTTCAAGCTCTTAATTTTTGACTGAAATGTTGGATCATGAAGTTTCTCCTTAAACTCTTTCAATGGTGGTGGCTTAGTTTGACATGATGTCTTTATCTCGAGAGCTAGTTGTAAACCTAATTAAACGGCATATAAAAGTTAACTTTTAAACAAGCCCTAAATAAATAAAAAGCTTAAATACCGCGATGAATAAAGTCGACAACTTTTCTAGTATCATCTTCCTTGAATCCTCTGGTGGTAAATGCAGGTGCACCAAGACGTATACCGCTTGGATTTAGAGCGCTTTTATCTCCAGGAACAGTGTTTTTGTTGCAAGCAATTGAGATTTCTTCTAGAACTTTTTCAGCTTGAGCTCCATTTAGACCAGATGGTTGCAAATTTACCCAGACTAAGTGATTATCAGTGCCACCTAAATTCAATAATAAAAAAAATTAAAAAAAGCCATCTCTTTTCAGATGCAAGAATTACCAGAAACCAAAGTGTATCCCTTCTTGATGAGCTCCTCAGCTAAAATTTGAGCATTCTTGATCACTTGTTCTTGATAGGCTTTAAATTCAGGAGTGACGGCTTGCTTCATAGCGACGGCAATGGCTGAAACATTTGATAATACCTTAATTTTTAATCTTTGGAGTGTCTCTTTACTGTTTTACCTGCAATAGTGTTATCGTGAGGTCCACCTTGAAGACCTGGAAACACGGCTTGATTAATTTTTGACTCCAAATCGTACATCACCTTTACTCCAGCTTTATTGACAGATCTAACTCCTAGTGATACAATTTCAAGTTATTAAAATACTATTCACGTGATTACAATAAACAATATTACCTTTTCTATAAAATATAATACCAGCCCTTGGTCCTCTAAGAGTTTTGTGTGTAGTCGTTGTGACGATATCGCAGTATTCGAATGGACTTGGAGCTTGCTTAGCAGCTACAAGTCCACTTACATGAGCCATATCAGCCATTAGATATGCACCATTCTCATCAGCAATTTCTCGAAACCTTTTATAATCCAGATTTCGAGGATAACAGCTCATTCCAGCGATGATAAGTTTCGGCTTGAATAAACAAGCAGTTTTAGCCAATTGGTCATAATCGATTAACCCCTTTGACGGATCAACTTTGTACGGCATTGACTCGAAAAACATAGACGTTGCAGAGATTTTCTTATTAGCCGTTTGAAAGCCGTGGGTCAGATGACCACCATCAGGTAAATCCAAACCTTTTTAAGGTATTCAAAAAGTTTAGAAGTAGTTATAAAAATGGAAGTTTGTGGATGTTTACCCATGAGTCTTCCATGAGGTTCAATTATACCAGTGTACACAGCGAAGTTGGCTGGAGATCCTGAATACGGTTGAACGTTAACTCCCCATTCTTCCGCATTCAAACCAAATGCAGCTAAAGATCGTTTCTGGCATAACAACTCCACTTGATCGATGATTTCGTTTCCTCCATAATACCTTATAACGTTTATAAAATGATTAAATTTCGATTTTTAGAAAGTACACTAATGTAAGACATAAATAATCTATTAAAAGTCTTATTAGTTGTTTTTGCAATATATTTTATTCTAAATTGTTAATAATGATAAATGTTGCATTTACTACCTGGCACCAGGATATCCTTCTGAATATTTGTTGTGTAAACAAGTGGACAAGGCTTGTAAAACGGCTTTGCTTGTAAAATTTTCAGAAGCTATCATCTCGATTCCTCGAAGCTGCCTGGATTTTTCCTGGCGAACCAAACCAAACACTTCGGGGTCATATTCGTCCAAACTTTTCTTCAGCATACATTTTTCTTCCGACATTGCTAAAAATAATAAATTTAATTACAGAAAAAGCCTAATTTTATAAAATGCATTGATTTTGTAAATAGCCATTTCATTTTAATAATAACTTGCATGAAAGCCATTCAATCAAGCCAGTCACTTACTTGACTATTTAAAAACAACTTGTCAGCTAATATACAGCATTCAATTTCACATGTTTAGTACAATTTATACTTTTCGTGAAGTCAAAGTAAACAGCAATAACTATAGTATTAATTTCAAACAGCCAATCAACAACGATCTCCTCATATCAAATGAAACTTATCAAGGCCATTTAATTAATTTCGCAATCGCTTTTTTTTCAACGTTACATATTACTTTCAAATGACCCAATGTTATACTGCATATCAAACTCTACAAAGTTTTCAGTATCCAATTCATCATTTCATAATTGCAAAATAAAAGCATTAAAAACAATTTCAAAACAACACATAAATAAAGAGGATATACCAATTCTATAATTACATAAAAATAGAACTTAAAACTCTGTAATTAAATCCTTCCCTCAAAACATCGATGCAACCAAAATTAATTTAATGATTCGCTTCTTGCGATCCTACTCAGACGACTTTAAGTAGTAACTAATAAACTTTAGATTATAATTACCGTATAAAAGAACAAATTAACAATGTTTAAACTGGTATTCGACTATCAAACAATTTTACGTTTTTAGCAAAGTACCTAAATACAAAATGAAAATGAGCTGTGAAAATGATAAAAGCAATACCGGTATCAATGTTTTGCCACAAAGAATTTGGTTTGGGTAGACTATTTTCTCTACAAAATAAAATCACGTACCGGTATAGATTTAAAAATAAATATTTAAAAAAAATGTTAGTAATCAATATTATTTCATAAGTGAAATTTTAATACACAATTTTATCATTTTGTCAAAATTTACACTCTTTTAAGTGCTATAGAATAAACTGTATCAAATCCATAATAAATATATTATACTGTAATAAATTGTTTGAGGCTCTAATCTCATTAGATCACTTACAGACGTTACAGTAAAACAATGCAATCATGCACAACCTGGGAAATACTTTTTAAATCAAATTAACTATACAAATTCATTGAAATTTCACCGACATTTTTAATGCATAGTTGCTACTGTATAATCAAATTTCAATGTCAAGGCTAAACACCGTCGTTAGGAAACATTCAGATATCAGGTCAATAAGAACAGTAAATCTACCAGCCATTTTGCATCTTTACACTAGAACCAGATCATTCCATAATAAAATACAGTACTAAACGTTTAAAAAGCAAATATATAGAGCAAGTATTTGCATACTATACCGGTTGCAAAAGATCGTAGATTATTAATTCGAACGTTAGATCGCAAAGATATCCACGTACGTATCATCTTTTACACTGTATTAATTATTTTAAGTTAAATACGAAAATCACTACACTCGCTCTGCGTTATAGATTATTGGACTGTATTTTATAATCTAGAAACACATCATCATCATTTATAACACTTCCCTCTTCCGATTCTACTTACTTAATGATAAAAAAAATATGGGTTACACCATGAAACAGCAGCACCTGATTCTTCAATTCAGCTTCAGCACACACTGCCTTCACAAGTTCACGCAAATTTCACAAAAAGTTATTGAACATAGCTTACACGTGACACTAGACAACTTAGAGAAGATTGAACTTTTGTACTTAGTTTGACCTCTAGACCAGTTCTCCTCAACCTTTTTAATGTTTCAACCAGGCGGTTGAAAAATGCGATAGTTGAAGTAAAATACAATAGATAATTATAGATATATACTACAGTATTTAAAACCAAACATAAAATTAAAATGCAAATTTAAAATAAAAACGTTATTTTCAGTAATTTAAAGAAGTTGGCACACCATCTATCGTATTACACCAACTATCGTATTGATATCATTGATCAATAATATTTTTCAATTCTTAAAACAAAACAAAAATATAAAAAACAACGGTACTTATATTATACTGTAATAACTTCATACTGTAAAATCGCAGTATAACTTGGTACAGATTGTGTACATTTTTAGTCTTTTTATCTTAATTTTTTTATTAATGGGATTCAGTGTTAGATATTGGCTTGAATTGAGATTTCCTGAATTGACAACTTACAGTATATCAATTACGACATTATAAAATTAATGAAAATGATATACTTTCTTAAAAATTACACCAGATTTTAAAACTCACCAGATAAGTACTGTATATTAAAATGACGAAGTTCCAGCAAGTTTTCTTATCTGCTCATAACTTAGCCAAAATGTTAACGACCATGGAGCCTAGCACATTAAGCAATGAAAATTAACGGATAAATTAATAGACTGCAATAATGGATATCAAACTTGCAATTAACGTCAAACAGTATTTACCATTCTTGTCCAAATTGGTAAAAATCCTTTATAAAGAGCAAAAAATCCTTCATTTTTAACAGTGATTTTAAGACAGTCAATAGAAGTACGATATAGCATTCCTCTAAAAAAAATAACACTTTAAAAATCCTTTTTTAAGTTTACGTTAAAAAATAGCTAGAATAATTAAAACACTCAAAATACAAATATGTTAACATTTCGCTACCAATTCAACGGTTGAATTAATTGTTTTTTGGCTTTTTTACTATTGAATTTTGACAATGTCTTAATTTCTATTTTCATTGAGCTAAAATTAAAAGTATAATTTCACAACCTTCCTTTATCATCTGTTGATTGATTCATGAATCTTGTTTTCACTACATCTGCCGGTGTTCCTATAGTAGCAGCCACCAAACCAGAAGCAACACTAAAAACATCAAAAAAAATATTACAACGGAGAAACGAGTAGAAAGCACTTGTACAATTTAGTCGCAATATAGTGCACTGGTTTTACTGTACCTTGACAATGTATGAGTAACGTAATTATCTTTTAACGAAGAATGTTGTAAAATTGCCTGTTTGCAAGTATCATACGTAGCCAGATCTGTTAAGTCAGTTAACCGCATTTAAATTTCATTTTTGCAAAGTAAGTATTAGATTACATCAAACAATTTTATGTTACCTCCCATATTTACTAAAGCTGCCCTTTGAACATTAGGAACCCATCCTTTCCAAAGACCACGAATACCGCTTTCAGATAGGATTTTTTTAAATGCATGAACAACACCAGTAACTCTGAAATATTTCAATAAATAAATTTATAAACATAAAAACGAAGGCAAGTAAAGCTCGACTAATACCTTGGTGGTTGTCCTTCTAACCTTCTACGGCCCTCCATTTGCATCTGAACTTTGACTAGATCAGTAGGTGATGCTAAAAATTGAGCTGAACCACCAGCCAATAAACCACCAACCACAGCTTTCCTATACAATATAAATTCAGAATCTTAAAAAACAAAGACAATTAATTCTTTAATGATGATCATTACTCGAGTAATTTATAACATTTTACTTTAGCAGAACATTCATTAAAGTCAAATTGGAATGAGTATTCACCATAGAGGAAATCGTCCGTCTTCATTTCGTTTTAATACTGATCCTCGAAGTTGTTCATAAACCCCCATTCGCCATCCGGTATATACTGAATTTAGAAAGTTTTTAAATAAGTTTATTCAATTCAATAGCTTGTTATACCAAAATGTCTCAATATAGCTGGTAATAGACCCTGCCATAACTTTAGAACTCCCTCCTCAGTAACTGAAAAACAACTGTATATAAACACAATTATTCTATACTAAAATCAAATTAAAGTCTATATTAAAGTCAAAAAATTGCCAATGGAATGCGCTGTCTTTAATAGTCCTTTCTTTTTTAAAACAACCGTTGAAGAGTGAGGCAGATTTTCGCCTTGAATTTGAAGTCGAGTTTTTGTCAGATCCAACGGATAAGTAACTGCAATAAATAAAACCAAATTTAAAACTCAAAATACAACGGCAGTCCATATCTCAAAATACCTGTTTCAGCAACAGTCGCTGCAGTTATTGATAATCCATATTTCACTAAAAAGCTATACCTGTCAGTTGAGTTAGCCATGATACAACTGCCACAACTTTTAAAATCTTTAAAACCGTGAATAAATTAATTGCGGTTAATTGTTTAAAGATGGAAGAAAACACTAAGTTCAATTTACAGGAATACAGTATGTCAAATACAATCTGGCCATTTATAAGTTAGTAATCATATTTATACAAATAAATAGTACTTGGAAAACCTTTTCCAATTTAATTAACAAATGTAACAACCATACCATAGATTTATGTACAGTATGTATTGCCACCAATTTGATTCGTAAACTTGATACAATATTGTATTGTAAGAAAAGAGAACACGATTTAATATGATTCTAGTCCAGCTTTCGTTACTTCTATGCAGTACTCCATTTTTTTGCTAACTTTAATACTGTACGTCTAGTTATTTCCTCTGCGGTTTAGTGTTTTAATTATCAAATGTGCCATATTCTAGACGACGAACAAAAATTGTTATATTTACTATATAAATGTTTATTGCAAATAAACTTTAATCTTTTGCTTTTAGTCTCGGAACATCAAACATTCCGTCTTTTGTTTGTATAATTCGGGTGACTAAAGTTGAACTAACAGTGATTCAATAAAAACATTTTGCAAACAGTTTTGAGTCATTAAACTTAAATTACCACATGTACTGTACAGTGTGTAAATTTGTCGCTCTGTTTTCATACAAATTTCAACGTTATTGGCTATTTATTTAGGGCAGTTCCAAGTTCTACAAATATGACACATTCAGATATTTAGTTTGAACTCTCTTTTTTTAGTGACAATTCATACTACTGTATGGAATTTAATGTTATGAGATTGACTCAAAAGTCGAGGTTAACTTGAAAGTGAGTCTATAAATTATAGTAACTGCATGTTAAGTTCAACCATTATTGTTCAAACTACTGTATACAAATAAATAAATAAAAACAAATCTTAAACAAGCCAAAGTTTTTATCAGACGTACTGTACACCCAAATATATATACCTAATTTTCAATTAAATGAATGTCAGCTGATTCCAGTTACCATTTTAAAGAAATCCAAACTAAACTTCAACTGTAGTACATGTGACCAAGTGATAAAAAGACATTGATCGAAGCTTTTTGGAAGTGTTTGTTTTTTTGTAAATGACAAATTACTTTCAGTGTTTACTTTACATTATCGCATGACTTTTCGAGCTGAAGGTCACCTTGAACTAACAGTAACATGTTGTTTTGTGCAATGTTACAAAAATTTCATCAAACACTTGCAGAAGGATATTGTTTTTATACTCAAAACTAATTTATAAAATAAGGCAAACTGATGTCACCATATCGATGAAAAGGTCATAATACGGTAACAATATTATGTTAGTTCATTGACATAAAAACAAATCAGTTCAAAATTGTAGATTAACTAACAATTTTTAATATGCAATTTACAATAAAGAATTTAAAGTTTAAACCAAGATTTTTTTAAATATTTTAAATTAAGTAACTTAACCAATTATTATCATTATGTAAATTATTTCCGAGTATTTTTATACATTATATTATAAGTTAATTGCTCTTTTAATTTTACATAATTATATATATTTAAACATATTAAAGATTTCAAAAAAAAAAAAACTTAATTTTTTTATATATTACTTAAATAAAACGCAACCAAGTGTACTAAGCAAAACTACCGGTATAAGCTTAAAGAAAAATTACAAACGTTTAATTACTGTAGATTTTTAGGGAGAAAAGTTGCCAAGAAAAATTAAGCAATGTTAAAGGTAATTGTTACTGTGTCCTCATTTTTTTTAATAAGAAAAAGCCGAGGTAGTATTATAGTTTTGAACTATTTTTCTAATATGTTTAGGCAAGAAATTTGAGTTTGAGGCACCGAACGATATGTTGTCACATTTTGAAAACAGTTTCAATTAGTGTACTAATCCATACATTGTACTTCAGCCATTTACAGTATTTATAATATATAAATTATTAATATAGAACATTTTTTTTTATTATTATTTAACATAGTTACATTTCATATATAGTGTCCATTGGTCGTTTAGGTCCAGAATTCATCGTCAATTGATCTTAAGAGTCATGGGTGGAAATTCATTATCATCATCCAGTTGCAAATGTTCAGAGCCTCGTCTGTTCATAAACGAATCAGCAGCCAATGCCATCTCACGCAAACAATCAGCTTCTAAATTAAAATATCAACATTCATTTTAACAAACTACAAGCCTAATACTGTATTACAACTAAGGTTATTATAAGGAGCAAGTGGCCTGCAGTACATTTAACTAAACTTTTGATATTTAAAAGGAAAACGATAGCGAACAAACATCTTACTGTTTTTTGTAATTTTAGTGGTTCAAAAACTTAAAATCTAAGAAAAAAGTCCAATGATAATAATCAAGGTTTACTCTAAGTGGCAAGTTTAAAATTCTAAATATACAAATGCTTTTTCTCAAGAACCAAATATTTTCTATAAAAAAACCTATAGCACCAACTGTTTAGTAATCATCGACTGAATGTCGATTTAACAACCTTTAAGCACCCCATTCAAACACTTAAACAGTAGTTATCCGAATCATAATTGGTTTGTACATTTAAATCAAATACAGTATATCTATTTACAGTCTGTGTTTTACGACAATTTCAAAGAGTACCTGACAAATGATATTAATCATATTCCATATGCAAGAGATTATTAAACAAGCACCTAAATGAAATCTGATTTCCCTAATACGATATAACTTTCTGCGTCAAATAATAAAGAACACAAGTTTATTTTCTTGGAGTAAAAACCTTTTGATAATAGCCACGTTTATATTAATTTCTTAATTTTATTCACCTGACAAATTGGAATAGGATAATAAAATGCTATATTTTAGTAGTTTAACACCATAATTATAGGGTTTATTTCTCTGTTTATTTTCATAGAACTGGAAGTTTGAAAAACAAATGCCCTAAGAGGAAAAGTGTTGAAATTCCAGTTTCATCTTGTCAATACTTGGAATAAGTTACAGCAATTAATTTTTGCAAATCACAATTTTAAAATAGTTCGTTGAATGAAATTACATGCATTCAATGTTCTCATAATATGCACTGCAGACCACTAATTATTGCTATTCTAAGAAATTGAGTATTTACTGTTGTTTTCAGTGCACTCACTGCTAAATTTACAACTGACCCAAAGTATATTTTATGATATTTTATTAAAAAATAGTTTTATTTTTTGGTTAGAAATTAAAACCATAATCAATTCAGATATTTTGACTGTATATCATAGAAGTTTAATAACTTTTTTTCACATACAGTAAGCGAATGCAATGAAAACATGCTTAATCAAAGCAACGACCTAAACTTTTAGAAATACTGTATAAGGCACATCGATTGGATAAGGTATTACAATAGTAATAAAACAAATGGGAGGATAAATCAATTCTAAAAGAGAACCTGTTATAAACACGTCCTCTTCTTTAAATTCCTTCCATAAATTTGCCCTCAATCAACTTCACTGAACATTTTCCCTGCATCAAAATTAAAACAAAGGAAAAGTTTCCTTTTTGGCACCTTGAGAATAACTGTTTACAATAAAACCAACCTAACAAAACTATAATACTTTGTTATAAGAATCCAAATCAATATTTTTGAAATTTTATTTTTTAATGTTTTAGGAATTCAACAAACTGGAATGCACATTCACGCATAGATACACGTTGCTTTTTTTTGTTTAAAAAAAAACAAACCCTTTTTACGAAACAAATGTATACGAGTTTTAAAATTTTCTCGCTAAATTCAAACAATTTTTTTTTGTTTTGAAAATATTTCTTTGGTACACACGTCAAGCGTTCTTCCTTCGCTTACAAAGAAAACCAATGTTAAAGTTTTATTTTCGTCAGCCTTTTAGCCAGAAGTCAAATTTACATCGCTCAAATACATGTCATTTACTCACAACTTCACAAGTCAGGTTTTTTTTTAAAAAATTTTGATTTTTTTATTAAAATGATTTAAAATTGATTTTAAAAAACTGCCAAACTCAAACGATTTTTTTTACTAAATTGGCATATACCTTCATTAGGTACACAATGCAGAAATATTTCCCGTATCCCAGTTCAGGGATTTTTTTGGTGTTATTTTTTTAAAATAAAAGTTAATACTTTTGGGAATTTTTATTTCATTTCGCTTTTATTTATTTGTGTGAGATATCTTACTCACCATCATTATCCCCACCTTTGTCTAGTTTCCTAACAGCAGCTGAGTAACTGATTCCAGTGGTTGGAAATACAGCTCCACTTACAGCAGCAGTCGTAGAAGTGCCACCACTTGAAGAATTTGATGATAAAGATCCCGAAGTTTGGTCTAAAGGTGATGAAGGAGGATCTAACTTTCCATCCAGTCTAAAAACACAATTAACATTAATGAAATGTATCTTATAACAGTATTTTAAAGACATATTATAGTTAAGAATTCCCAATCACTGCTTAAAATATATAATTGTAATTTAGTTGTACCATGACATAACGGCTAAGAAGTTTAACATTTAAAGACACTGTACCTATGTTGTTTGATAAGTGAACAGTCTCCTCCTTCATTAGTATCGAATTCATAAACATACAAATATCCATCAGCTGATGCAACCAGAACACAATTCTGCTTTGTAATGCTAAAAGTAAAAATATCCAATGATATTGAAATCTAACAGGTGGTTCATTAGTATGCATACGTGGTAATACAGCAAACATTTTTCATTTGTGAAAAGGGTAAATAAAATGTTGCAAAATTTCTATCCTGGTGAAGCATGTCGCTAAATTGCGTTGGTAGATAGTTTGCAGAGGTCATCAAAGCTTTACCGACGTACCCCATCCATCCTCCTTGATTATCCTCCATCGGTTTGCTATTAATAGAGATTTACTCTCACATCAGTTAAACGTCATATTAACAAAACTCTTACCTTTCCTTAACTGTTTCTAACTTAAATATGTGAACAGTTTCTGTATTGCTTGATGCACACAAAAAGGAAGAATCTGGGTTGAAACTTAATGAGTATATCGTCACACAACTATAGAAAAGATGCAAGTAGTAATTTAGCATATTGTTCCCAACACTCTCTACGATTTGTTTTCATACCGTTTCATACCACGACGAAATTCGAATAGCCTGGTTCCATCAACAACTGAAAAAACTCTAATTACGGTTCCCTGTTTTAAAATCGAAACAGTTAAATTTTACCTACAAAAACTTTTACAATTTTAACGCAAACTTACTTTCTTGGATGCAGTTGCTATAAGAGATCCTAAAATGTTAAAAGCCAATGCAGCGATAGGATTATCATGGGCAGGGATCATCGTTTTTGCTTGCTAAAAATGAAAGTTTAAAAATTAGAACTTGTATTGATAACATTTACAACTTATAGATACATTACATACCAGCGTGTCTGCATCAAATACTTGCACTTCGCCATTGCTACTATTTCCTGGATATGCTAAAAAGCAAGTTTCATTGCCGACAGATAGAGCTATGACGCCAAGAGGGTTGGGAGGAGTTTCACGAATTGTGTGCAAGAGCTTCATGTCACGAATATCATGAATAAACAAGCTGTCTTCAAGGCATACTACTACCCTCTATAAATAAAAACATTTAAATATTGGAATACTGTAATAATATAACAAGATCAATGATATTACCATACGATTGAGTCTAATTCCCAAGATTGTGTTGCCATAAGAGTAGTGACATATTTCTGATTTTCTTTTGAAATGAAGAATATTGAGCTTTCGCGAAGAATACCGATATACAACAGCCAACAAACTACTGGAAAATAAACGCTCCACATGGCAAACATCTTCCGAGGCTATAAAAATATAAACATGCAAATGTTAAATTTATGCAGTTATAAGCTGCAATAGCTCATGCCAAAACTGACACATTACAAGTCAGATTTTGTAAAAAATTGGTTTGATCATTAGATGTCAATAATTGCCATTGTATAGTAAATGCAACTATAGTCAATTTACTATACAGGTAAATCAAACTAATTATATATAAGAATCTGAATTAAAAAGTAAAATTAAAACGTAAGTGGTTATTACAGCACATGAACATTGCACTATAAAGTATCATTATCAGTTTCAATTTAGTTTCGTGTTTAATTGCACACAATTACAATAAATGTTTTGTTAAAGATCAGCTTTTTTTACTTTCATACTTAAAATAAACTTTTTAAGAATAAGTTCACCCAAGTTACAGGTTAAATAGCATAAATATATCTATAGTGAAGCAGTTAATACACTTTTTTAATGAACAAAGAGTATCTAAAAACTTCAAAAACATTAAAATAGCCTGCTATTGGTTCGTAAACCCCAGACATAAATCTAAAATTGCTTATTGAACTTCGATTTAAAGTTTTAAACCGTCTCATTCAATCATTTTGTAAATGAGAAAAGTGCTGTTATACAGTAGATAAAATTAGAGTAGAATCTCTCAACCACTCAGCAGATCAAATTGCTTATCAAAAATAAAAAGTAATTTTATCAGAGCTGTCTACTTCTTTAACATTCAAAACAATACAAGCCTTGCTAACATGAGTTTTTAGAAAGACTTTTGTGAATTTTAAGTCATAAAGTTGTTACATCGACTTACCCTCGTAAATGAGTTCCAACTTGTCGACAGAGCTAATCGAATAAAGTCGATATCCATCTTTACTTCCTACTGCCAGTGAGCTATACAAATTTTAAAAAAAAAGTTATACATGTATTAATAAAAATGCATAAACAAACAAAAGCTGGTCTATAAGTGATACGATATCAACATTTTGGCATTTTGTTCATCGGCTGATAGATGGAGTGCCATTTTCTCAAAACAAAAAGAACAATTTCTAAATTACAAAATAAATTAATTTTTATCACAAACATTAATTTATAATATCTAATTTCGACATCTTCTGTGATAACATAACGATTGCTTAAGAGTTACAAAGAATCTCAAAATTTTACACAAAAGTTGGACTCTTAGTCAATGATTTTAAACAAAGGACCTTCATAGTGTTAACTTATTTTAACCTGTAATGTGCTGGTAGTTGATTATCGGAAATGAAAAATTTTATATAGTAATCCCAAGACGATTCGCAATTCATATTAGCATTTAACATTTCAAGTATCACTGCAGCCAAAAATCACGACTACAAACAATAATTATTAGTATACATATACTAAAGTTTAAAAGTCGTAACAAATCTCACTACTTAACTCTCACTACTTAACGGTCGAATGGGCTAGTGACAAAGACAATACTGTAGTAGAAAAGTAAGGTCACCAAAATATAGAAAAATTGACAACATTGTAGGTCAAAAAATCGCAGCCGTTGTGCCATTTTTATCAGTCAGATGACCTACATTGCCCAAACATATGGAGAGAAAGAGCTATGTACTTATTCTAATGGCCCCTCCTAAATCAAAACACCAAAACGCAGCAAATTAATTCAGCAATCTTACGTGTAATCCTGGTTAAAATTCACAAAATAAGCATCTTGAGTAATGGTAGTTGTAGCTGAAGTGGAGGGAGATGGGTCTCCTCCTTGATTTGCAGCTAAATTCATGAGTAAACTAATTCCACTTTTCAACACCTGATTCACTACTTCTGCACTCTCGCCAAGACTTTGCATAAGCAATCTTAAGCTCGATTGTTGTTTTTTAAAACTATTACCGTCATTCGTGTAACATCCTTCAGGTTTTATGTACAATAAAAACAAACAATAACAATTAAATAGCTCCGGATTTCATGTAGAATATGTGCGTCGTTGATCTAAACGACAACTGATGTAATCCAACTAGCACGCTGACTTGTTTTGCTGCTTTACAAAATATGACGTATTTTCCGATCACGAAACATGACGTCGTGCATTTACAGTAACTTATTATAATAAGTAGAGATTTATCAACCTATACGTGTAATTCAGAGATTTACTAATAAATCCTTCACAAATTAGTCTGGTAAATCAGCTGCAAAATTATTTCAACCTGGCAGTACACGTGCCAAACTTTCCGTTAGAAAACATGCAAATTAATCAAAAGGTTGGGAAATAGGATCTCTATGGTTGGGAATCGTAACTGGCTGCGGGTATGTGAACACGCTGTTAAAAAAAGTGGTCGCAAATTGTTTAATAAAGTGGATTATGTTCACCAATAACTATTAAAATTGTAAGTAAATATTGGGTAAGTTGTTTTCTGAAGTATTGTATTGGTTAACTGTGAGTGTGTATTAATAAAATGACTCTATATTTAAGTTTTTAATGTTCTTGTAGTGACATGGAAACTGCTATTATTGATAATTCTGCATTAGCCAATGTAATTGCGGCTAAACCGGAACGAAAGCATTATAATGGTATGACTGGCCGTCGATATGTTGGTGGAGTTCCTATGCAATTGCTGACCGATCCTGAAGTTGCCGACGCAATGAGTGTTCTTCCTTCCAACTATAATTTTGAGATTCACAAAACAATTTGGAAGATTCGCACAATCAAAGCCAAAAAAGTAGCTCTGCAGTTTCCAGACGGTTTACTTATGTACTCTTTAAGTATCGCCGACATACTTGAAAAGTTTACAGGAGTCGAGACTATAATTTTGGGTGATGTTACTTACGGTGCTTGTTGTGTTGACGATTACACATCTAAAGCATTGGGGGCGGATTTCCTATTTCATTATGGTCACAGCTGCTTGGTGCCAGTGGACATAACTTCGTTGAAAGTCCAGTACGTTTTTGTGGACATTAAAACAGATGGAGATCACTTTGTTGAAAGTGTAAGGAAGAATTTTCCAGCTAAATCAAAGATTGTTTTGGTATCTACTATACAGTTTGTTTCAACGATTCAATTGGCAGCGGAAGCATTAAGAGACGATTATAATATTATGTTACCTCAAAGTAAACCTTTGTCACCTGGAGAAATATTAGGTTGCACATCATCACGAGTTCCGAACGTTGATAACATTATCTATTTCGGAGACGGACGATTTCATCTGGAATCTATTATGATTTCAAATCCTGAAATACCAGCTTTTAGGTAGTACTCATTTAAACAAAACTAACTTTTTTAGGTACTATACTGTATTATATTATTTACAGATACGACCCTTATGAAAAGAAATTTACAAGTGAAAAATACGATATGGAAATGATGGAATATAACCGTAAAAAGGCAATTGAAACGGCTAGAAATGTTGAAACTTTTGGTATAATTCTTGGAACTCTTGGTCGGCAGGGAAATCCAAAGGTTCTTAATCATATTCAGGTACCGTATAATAATAATTGGTGCTTCCACTGTATCATCTGGAATTTAAGCACAATATTATTTTTTTACGATTTTAAATTACGAGGGTAATTCAATGAATTGTTTTTATTTTCTAGAGCAAACTAAAATCGGCGAACAAGAATCACGTTGTAGTTCTCATGTCAGAAATATTTCCTGAAAAGTTGAAGACATTTTCTCATATAAATGCCTGGGTTCAAATTGCCTGTCCCAGATTGTCCATTGATTGGGGTCATGCATTCTCAGCACCTCTGCTTACCCCGTTTGAATTAGGCGTTTCTCTTAATGAAATTAAATACGATAAATATCCAATGGATTTTTACGCTTATGACAGTGTTGGCGAATGGACGCCTAATTATCGTGAAAAGAAAGTCGGTTCGACAAAGTCAACAGAAACAAAAAATGAAACTTGTTGTAATAATTGTTCTGAAAAAAAATGTAGTAAAAGTTAAAATCTACCTACCAAAATAATTTATAAATAAATTATTTTTCAAAAAATATAAAGATTTAATAATTGTACAGTATTATAAGTAATAACCGTCGTCACACAATAAAAATACATAAATGAAAGGATGAAGCAATTACGAATTTGATGTACAATTTTCATCGATATTCATTCATATTTGAATCGTAATTTCAATTTTGTCAATAACTTTTAAGATATACAATACCTGATTTAAAGTTAATGCCAATAAATCTTGAAACCGACATTTGGTTTCAACAACGCCCTAATTTCATTAACAGACAGATTAACTTTTTGTACAGTAGTCAATTTGAAACCTTATTTATCATTTAATTCCCCACTAATTTCAGCTACTGTACTTTTTAATTCCGAAGCAACACACGACATGTTTTACAACATTCCTTATTTGGAAACGAACTTTTAAGAAAATAAGTCTAATAATCTTTTGATAAGCATTATTTAAACAAATAATTTTGTTAATTACACAAAATAGTGTTTGTAAAGTCGGTTAGAACTTTTTACTTAAGTCTTGATAATTCCAACAAGTAATCTTTAAACCATAACTCACCTGGAATTTATTTTAACTTGACTTGACACCATCTCTGAATGCAAGCGCTGTGACTGCTTTCTGGTGACCACTATATTCTTTGACTACCTCACCTTTTTCAACATTCCACAGTCTGGCGACATGATCAGAGGAAGCTACAAAACATTACTATAAAATAATCGTAGTGGAATCGTAGAAATGTCAACTTACCTGTTATGGCGTACATGGAATTATTACTGAAAGCAACGTCCCAAACCCAGCGTTGGTTTTTCGTTTCAAGTACTGTCATTAAACTCATGTCATGTACATTCCAGATCTTGGCGGTTGTGTCAGCAGATGTGGTCGCGAGAAATCTATAGAAAGTAAATGTTAGTAAATCCTTAAAATTTGGTATCAAATTAGCATCGAAATAAATGTACACCTTGAATCCGGACTAAATTTGCATTTAAGACCATATCGACTATGTGCCGTAAATTCATTTCTTAAATTTAATTGAGTTACTTCGTCACCCTGTCCTTGACCAACGTTCCAAACGTAACATTTGCCCTAACAATTGATATTTTCTAATTAATAGTACTATACAGTACAATTAGTCATATCTTAATTCTTTTACTTTATTAGTAATGGCAGCTGCTAATTTGCTATCGCTAGTAAAGCAAACGTGTTGAACTGAAACGTCTGAATCTAGAACCTAAAAGAAACCAACTTAAAAATCAATAAAGGCAAATTACCAATATAATCAAATAAAATAATGAAAGTGCTTTCACCATCACATCTTGCTTATTAGCTCTTAGATCCCACAAATGAATAGCACCATTTTGATCACCAAATAATAACTCTGCCTATGCAAATAAATCCGTCGATTAACTAATATTTAGATAATTAGTTTTCGGTATCGTTACTTGGTTAGAATGGAGACAAACAGTGTTAACTGGAGAATTAGCTTGAAGTCCTCTTTGGCACTGCAAATTTCTTGATCTGCAATAAACATAAAGTTTCGTTCCTTGTCCTTCTTTATTATATTAAAATCTAACCTGAGATCCCAAACCCTTACTAATCCATCTTCACCACCGGTAAACATCCACTTTCCATCTTCTTGAAACCCCAATGCTGTTACATTTTTCTGCACTCCTTCGTAATTAAAAACGGGATTTGGATTTACTGTGTTTAATTCAAACAAACGAATTGTCTGATAGCCTTAAAAATGAAAAAACAAAACAAGATTAGCTTCTTAAAACGATTTTTTTTGCATAATTTTAAAAGCGTTAACCTGCAGAGGCGATCAACTGTCTGTCAGGAGTGATTTCCAACACGTTTACCTGTTTAAAAAATGATATCAACAAATATATTTTAATAAAAAACCAATTTATAGCAATACCGCGTCTGAATTTTGAACCTGTCTTCGACAAATACCGGTTTGTACTTGCCAAAATCGAACGGTGTGATCATATCCAGCTGTAGCCAATATGATTTGCTCGTTGGCAGGTGCACTTGAACAGTCTACAGTTCCCATTTAAATAAGCTAGCAAAAAGTTAACTATGTTATACAATGGAAAAATATCTATATTTAACAACAAAAACAAATTAAAACCAATGAAACAGCTTTATATGTTAGACGATTTAATGTGTATTTTCACAAAACAACTCGCACGATCAAAGTTGAGTATACAGTAAGTATAGGGTAATTTACACAGATATCCGCGATTAAGTTTAGCAATTTAACAGTAGTTATGCAACTAAACTGGTTGGTTAATAAAAATACAAAAAAGTTAAATAATCACCAGCGATGTATTTGAGAATCTCGGAAAGAATAATCATCGGACTGTAATGTTTATTATGCACTAGCTTTACCCGTCGCGCGTTGCTGCAAAGGTTTTGAATCCCGTCTTGTATATCCCGTCCCGTCTCGTATATCCCGTCCCGTCTCGAATATCCCGTCCCGTCTCGAATGTCCCGTCTCGTCTATCCCGTCCCGTCTATCCCGTCCTGTTTGTCCTGTCTATCCCGTATCTTTTGTCTCGTCTCGTTAATTTCCGACATGTTAACTGACCACATACAGTTGTGAAATTGCGCGCCGTATATAGGTCAGCTAGTTTACAGTATTACTTTTCTCGTTAGCTCAAAAGATGGGGCTAATGTCAAGTCAGTTTGAAGGTCAAAATTAGAATACCTCTAATTGTAACGCAATAGTGAAGGATTCAAATCAAAGATTAAAGCCCTGGGGTCAATAATGAAAAATGTGTTTATGCCTATCTGGTTCAAATTAGTGTATTGAACAACTTCCCAAAGTTTCATGGTGATCGGATAAATGGTTTAGAAATGCATAAACAGCAAACACACATACCAGTCATTTTTATATATATAGACTAGCTTTACCCGTCGCGCGTTGCTGCAAAGGATTTGAATCCCGTCTTGTATATCCCGTCCCGTCTTGTATATCCCGTCCCGTCTCGTCTATCCCGTCCCGTTTGTCCTGTCTGTCCCGTCTCGTTAATTTCCGACATGTTAACTGACCACATACAGTTGTGAAATTGCGCGCCCTATATAGGTCAGCTAGTTTACAGTATTACTTTTCTCGTTAGCTCAAAAGATGGGGCTAATGTCAAAAGTCAGTTTGAAGGTCAAAATTAGACTACGGTACCTCTAATTGTAAAGCAATAGTGAAGAATTCAAATCAAAGATTAAAGCCCTGGGGTCAATAATGAAAAATGTGT